>CM067352.1:62235176-62260176 GCA_034190875.2 Urechis unicinctus | reverse complement strand
TTTGAGGCAAGTTAGTGTTGCCTTTGAGATTACCTTGAAACCGTTGCAACCCCAAATAGATATAATAATAAGTAACTATTCTCAGGTGTTTAATTATTTACAACAATTTTAATCCATGGTCGATTGCCCTCTTTGAATTGGCACTTTAGAGACCCAGGATTTAATGTGCAATTTTTTAACAAATACTGTATGCCAAATACTTGTATAACTCTAGGGCCCGACAACAATCCGTAGGTTTACTTGCTATTTGCCACAGCTATACTCACCCAAACGCTTACCATTCTCAATATAAACGCTGCTACATCGTGACATTACAGGATGATTATCATCATTTTCGAAATCACTTGCTTGTGCCTCTGGCCGTGTGTGCTGACCTTGCGTGCTAGTGACTTTAGTGGTCAAGGACTCACTTCATTGCCGATCATACAGAAGGAGACACAACACGTGCTGTTGAATAACAATAGCATAGAGGCAATTAACGCATTCCCTTCACTGACTGAGATGCAACGGGTCGAGCTTGATTACAATATTCTTGTTGCTTTCCCTCGACTGGACAACATATCGCAATCTATCAACTACTTGAGTTTGAGATACAATAAGATAAGTATTATTGCTTCTGAAAGGTTCAGCACTCTGATGATGCTTGAAGAATTGATTTTAAGAAACAATCGCATATCAGTAATAACCGATGTGTCACTTCCGGTTTTGTGGAGGCTCGATTTGGCTTACAATTTGATTGTGGACTTTCCTGATCTATTGCAACTCGGATTGGGACTAATGAGCCTGGATCTCTCTGGGAATATCATACCAGTGATTGAGCTCACAGGAAACTATCCCAAGCTGCTGTCATTGATAATGAAAAATTGTTCTTCATCATCAATGCGCACAGTTGACCATACCAGAAACTTTGATATTGTTTACTTTGACCTAGCGCTCAACAATTTTGAAACAATACCGGATATTTCCATGATTGGCAAAGAGGATTTTCTCCTTGATTTGTCCATGAACAAAGTGCCCCTACAATCAGATCGGTACATTATAAAGACTTTTAGGTCATTTACCCAACAATTAATCCTGCTGTTTCAAAATGTCACATGGGTTAAATCGCCAAATCTATGCCATGGAGAATTTCCCGAGACCACAGCTATCCTAATTGATCACAACAGATGGCAATGTGACTGTCACACGCGGTGGACGAGGATGTCGCAATCCAAGATGTCAATACACGGTAATGTCATCTGTGATGGACCGGACCATTATCTCGGCAAAAAGTGGAACAACATCGATTTCCGAAACCTCATTTGTCAAGGTAACAAATAATATTAAATAAAACAGTGCTGAACGTAATTTGTATGGATTTATTTTACTGGTTAGAGTTACCAATGTTATGATATATACGTTATTTCTCAAACAATGATTATCGCATTTGAAACAATGCTACCCACGCCGTCTGGTGCTTAACATTGGACATCTTACTGGATATTCAAGGATCAATCTTTAAACTGCTCGAGCCGCATCACAACGATAAGAATCGTAACCCCTACTCAATTCTGTTTACATTAACCAAAACCTCAATTTTGTATCCTGCTGAAAAACCTTGGAATAAAAACTCATACGCTTCAACAGAATATTTTACTAAAATGCGTGTGAATGATCGCCGAGATATGCAGGTTTTGTTTGACCAATCAATCTGATCTCTGTAGGCACCGTGTAACATATCAATTCGGTTCAACCTAATCCTTAAGTTACCGTTAAGTACCTTGACCAATCTAAATAGACTTTTCTGCTTGATGAAACCATCCCACAAAATATCATACACGGCGTGGTAGTGTTGTCCCCTGTTGGCAACTGGCTGCATATACACTAGATTTTGGTCCAATTGCAAGCTTCTAGTCACGTCTGATGCCCAGGATGTGCGGGTGATTGTTGAAAGTGCTTGTATGAATCGGAAAGACGGACACACGGTACTGAAAGTCGGTATACTTAAACAAGCATGGAGTGGCTGTGATCGTGATCATTTTCGATTGACGCGTGACTCTATCACTTTGTTACTTCCTATTCTTTCCAAACAAAGAGCGTCACCGTTGTATTTAACATGCAATTAAATCGAACATATCTGTACTTTAGCCCTTAACCCAAGCCGCAGCATGTTCCGTTACATTCTCATTAAAATATATTAAGCTCGGAAACTGATCATGTGAATAAACCTGACAAATAAACATATCGCAATTGTCGTTGGATTTTCTCAGCAGATGAATTTATTTCATATTCTTAACCTGGTCCGTTTGTACAGTAGTATCCATAAATTATTTTGCTGTAGTGGGCTAAATCGCCTAAGTGCATTGTTCGTAATATGTTTCAGCAGCTCCATTCCGGCAGAGTCTTGCCACACCGATCGACAAAACAACTTTCTTCTGTACAGTTGGTCGAATCATTGATCAGAGAATCGTGATGAGTATCAGTCGTTGTTTGCTGCTGTGCATGTCAAGCCGCTGCTGTCTCTACTTTAATTTGGACGTCATACCTGGAACGAACCAGTACTCATGTGGCCTGACGGATATTTGTGACATGGACCTGACTCAGCCACCGACCTTCACTGAAATGGGTACATGGTACATGGTCGAATAAAGTTATTGTGCAATGATTAAGCTGAACTTACTTGAGAAGCAGATTTGATTTTAAGCAGAGGCCAGATGCTACATCTCTTAACGTTTGTCTTTTTGCTTTATTTTATATGAGCTGTGTACATGCATTGGTGTAAATACGACCCTTCGTTTGATCACCCGAGAAAATCGAATGATTCATTCACGCAAATAAATACTGATCATTATTGTAGGTCTATGCGAACAGGGAGATCTAATAAAAAATGAAAATAAGAATCGTGTAGATAAGCATATCTCCTTCAATATAGAGATTTATTGAAATTAGAAACAGTGCTTGCCGTTTAATTTATTCCATGACATTTATCTCGGGGTGCATAAGTTTATAGATTCAAAATCGATGTGTTATTGTGAAGTTAATGTTCAATTATCCTACTAAATAATTTTATCCATAACTTAATAGGTTCATAACTCTGATGCCATTAAAGTAGGATTTCTATGAGCAATCATAGACAGACATATTTTAATCTTTAAAGCACCTTCACGGCAATATAATAAATTTAATTGCAGTTAAATGTGTGTGTAGTTACAAAATATACGTAAAACATCGATCATGCATGTCATATATATTCACGAAGTTGAATTAGCGAATGTGATCTATATTTTAATAGCCCCTACATTGAACACATTTGGTATGTTGAAAATGATGCGGCGTCCGTCAAATGTCATCATTTTTGCTGCGTACCAAATTTGAAATTGAAAGCTGACTTACTTGCTGGCATCTGCCCGGCGTAATCCCAAAAAATAGGCTGGTCCCATGTATTGTCTTCGGTTAGATGCTCTGCACATCGGAGTTTGTCGAGTTTCGGAATACACTTGATATGAGTTCATACGTTAATCTTATGAAGCTGCATGTGAACCGCTGAGTGCGTAATCCGTGTCTTATCTGACATGTAAGTGAGCCAATATATTGCCGACAGAACGATAAGTGTAATCTCACAAGATGTATATTTGTTTCGTATTCGTGGACAATTGTTTGTGAGTAATATTATGCAAATGTTAGTGTTATTTGTGCCATATTATCATCGTAGAACTCACAACCACATAAATAACGCTTCAACTTTTATAGCTTTTTAAATATACTTTGAATGTACATTGTCACATGTGTGTTGCATAAAGTGAATAAAATTGTTCTCACGTAAGCTAGTATACCTGAGTCTCTAAATAAAACATTTGATGATAGAAAATCGGAAATGAAGGCTTCGTCAATTTTAGATACTCCGGCTAGTGTTATCACATATCTTAATCAACATTTATGTTTGAAGGAACCTGTTTTAAGATACAATAAGCTAAACAATCAAATTTACACCTTCTGTAATTCAGAATTAGCATGCCGGGATTGTCACAATATTATTACATTGCAAAACATGACCAAATGAGCTGACATGTGTAGAATTTGAAGATTGAAATTAGAATCTTCGATATTCAAATAAGTTGTAATATCGTCGTCTGACATTTGGATCGTGGACAGCACCAATCAAATCATTATTATAATTAGACGAAACGACTGCTAAATGAGCAGTAAATTATAGACATTTTAGACAACTAATTGACATTCAAGTGAACAATATTTAATATATAATAATCAACGCAACTCTCTACGTTGCCAACATACACTGGATTCGGTTGTGAACGATTGAGATCCTGCGAACACTTGCTATGATTGCCAAATGCCATTCAGCATACAATCTTCCAACGACAGGATTTCCAACGACAAGATATATATATTGCTATTAGTGGCCCAGAATAGCAAGTGTGTGATCATTTGCAAAAACCAAGAACATATGCCCTTGCACCATTCGACTAGATTGCCAAGGGATGGAATCAAACAAATGATCGGCAATCCGAAGAGTTGTTACCAATCCACAATATGCAATTTCAGAAACGGTTTCAACAAATTCATGGTGACATTTAAGAGATGAGTAGTGGACAAGCTGCTATATTGTTTCGCTTAGTTTGACTGTTAAATTAACCTCACATACGGAGGTGCTCACGGGAATCTGATGTAAGTATATTATGATGCAACCGACGAATACAAATATAGTCATAGTAAGTATCAGCTAATTCAACCTTTGCAATCTCAAGAAGATGGTAGGTCCAGTGCATTTACATATGACGTGTTATGAAAAGACAATAATATAACGGACAGTGGTACGATAAATTGAACTTGAGCTCTGCATGTCGATGATGACATGACAGGATTTGAAAACATTCACTTGAAGACTTTTTCTATCACTATATGCATTTTTCAATGTTAGAATCCATGAATTTTCGTATTACAAAGTAACTGCGCAGATGTGGATAGCCTATGGCACACAACCATAGCAAACGCACGATGTTTTTAGTTTGTACACTTTACACTGCGTTATTTTATATCTGAATTTTGATTTTACCTCTTGTTTATATTGTTATCATTGATAATACAACCTAGGCGTTAGCATCAGGATAATGCTTCGTGCAACCTTTAGTCTCCGTGCTAGCCAATAAGGTTTGTCATATGACAGATTGGAATATTCAACCTAAGCAACATCTAGAAAGGTAGCAAAAAGAAAGCAATTTACAAGTAAACGAATTTAGCATATCTTTTCAACGACGCCCAATATGCACACATAAAACTGAAAAAGACCAATGCTATATATATGTATATATATATATATATATATATATATATATATATATATATATATATATATAGATATATATATATATATATATATATATATATATATATATATATATATATATATATATATATATATATATATATATATATATATATATATATATATATAAGTATGATATACGGCTACTCAAGTCTATTGATATATTGAACCGATTCACGACTACTCAGTCTATTGATTTAACCCTGACTACTGCAGTCTATTGATTTATGGTGTACAGCTACTCCTGCTCATTTAAATATGGTGTATGTCTACTCCAGTCTATTAAAATACGGCGTATGTCTACTCAAGTCCATGGAAATATGAACTCTGACTACTGCAGTCTATTGATATATGGTGAACAGATACTCTTGTCCAATGAAATATGGTGTATGGCTACTCCAGTACATTGATACATTGTTTACAGCTACTCCAGTCTATTGACCCATGTCAATGGAAATATGAACCCTGACTACTCAAGGCCTTTGAAATATGGTGTACAGCAACTCCAGTATAATGATAGGTGGTGAACTGCTACCCCAGTCAATTGAATTATGGCGTAAGGCTACTCCAGTCCACTGAAATATGGTGTAAGGCCTGAAGTCCAATATTGAATTATGGCGTAAGGCTACTCCATTCCACTGAAATACTTAAATTTATTGACATATGGTACCCAAGTCTATTGAAATATGGTGTACGGCTACACAAGTCCATTGACATATGGTGTACAGCTCCTCCGGTACATTGAAATATGGTGTGTGGATACTCCAGTCCATTGAAATATGGTCTATGGCCATACTGAAACAGTTATAAGTGTAGTAGTACTGTGCTCCATTTGAATAGGATCTACAGCTCAGCCAGTGCATCGAAAGTTGTCAACTTGTAGGTATATACTGAAGCATTTCCAGCCAGGATCTACAGTCAGCCAGTTTGCAGGGATATATTGCTATTATTTACTTCGAGGAACTTTCTACTTTACCATTGTCTAAATATCTAATCAGTCACCATGGATTTATGCGCCATTTTATGTATAACTATCAATTACTGACCCGATAATCTTTCTACTTTATTTTCTAAATATCTAATCATTGACCATGGTTTATGCGCCTTTTATGTATAACTATCAATTACTGACCCGATTGTGGATTTTATTTTCTTTTCTCATAATTCATTTCTATTTTCGATATTGATACTGTTTCCCACCTGTCATGCCGACGTATCCATTATTCTTCCATATTATGTCAATATTTGATCCTATCTTTAGCTTCAGGGTGGGTCTTCCCACCTTCCACAAGGAAAATCATAAGGGTACATGGCCACTGGTTAATCAATAAAACATAAATCATCTTGTATAGCCTGCATGGATTTGATTTTGGGTATTTGGACATTGGAAAGAAGGACAACCTTTGAAGTATCTTTAGTGAGTATCCATTCAATGACTGCATTGCTGGATCAAAATGCACAGAGTATGCATGTAAGTTGAATATCTCATTTGGCTTGCGTCCAGTGCTTACAGTCTCACTAAAACAGATATGCTGTGTTAAAATAGTTGCAGTATTTTTTAAATGTGCAATAAGACAGGGGTACCTTGTTGTGAACAAATGTGGACATATTATAATGGTTAATCAACAAAGCATAAATCATCTTGTATAGCCTGCATGGATTTGATTTTCGGCACATTTCATATTGTGTATTCAGTACATATTGAAGCTATAGGTTAATTTTCCAGCCTTGGACATTGGAAACATCCTTCTGATACATACAGGCTCAGCCTTACATTTCCAGCCTTGGTGATTTTCAGCCTGGACATTGGAATCTTTAGGACATCCTTGGAAGTATCTTTAGTGATCATCCATTCAATGACTGCATTGCTGGATCAAAATGCACAGAGTATGCATGTAAGTTGAATATCTCATTTGGCTTGCGTCCAGTGCTTACAGTCTCACTAAAACATATATGCTGTGTTAAAATAGTTGCAGTATTTTTTAAATGAGCAATAAGACAGGGGTACCTTGTTGTGAACAAATGTGGACATATTATAATCCATTGCATACATTATGCTGTTTAACATACAGCTGACCTATGTCTTTTATAATTAAGTTAAGAGGAAAGAGAAGTTTTCAGTTTCTTTTGGTTTAATCTATACTTGAATGTTGAGTTGTTAATTATATATTTATGAGTGTTTCATGACAAAATAAGCTTGCTATTGCAGCCACTGCTAGAATGCCTTGACGAAAACCTAAAAACTGAATTTTTGACACAGAACCATCATATTTGGACTATATAAGGAGGATCACCGCTGGGGAAGTGAGGTTTCATGGTGTTCTAAAGAAGTTCCAACAGAGTTATCATAGGAGTTGTGACATAAGTTTTTATCGTTTTTAAACAGTGCAAGCTGGCAGTATCGCTGTATCTGTCAGTTAAAATTGGGTCTATAGGAAAAAGATATGCTGGACTTTGTCAGGGAACAGCAATACGGAGAAAGAGATGAGCGACCTCAATAGCGTGAAGCTGCGCATAAACGGATTGATCCTGAAGCCGAAACTGAGAAAAGAAGAATTAAAGCGAAGGCTGAGCAGTAGAGAATGAAGATGGAGATGACACAACGTGAGTAAGAAGTGGCACCAGAGCAACAGCTTGAGTTAAAACGATTAGAACCGCAAACATTACGATCTGACCAAGATAGTCAGCCACTCGTCGCTAGCAACGTCAGGGCTCGATCGACTGACGTTCCCAAGTTAGTTGACGGTAAACATGACAGTTATTTGGCAGTTATTTGTAGCAATTTGAAAGATTCGCTCGACAACAGCATTGGGATCCAAGTGAGTGGGCTACATCTCTGAATGCTTAATTGACTGGCAAGGCTTTGGCCACATATTCACGAATGTCGAAAACGGATGCTGAACAGCATAATCTTTTGAAGACAGCGTTGTTCAAAACATATTATCTCATTGAAGACGGACACCGACGGCAATTCCGCAATTCAAAGCAAGATACTGATGAATGTCTAGATCATCTTATAGTCACGCTGTGGAACTCTCTGCTGAAACGTTTGGTCATTCGATGCATTAGAAGACTTATTAATCAAAGAAAAGTTTTTAAATGTTGGGGCCTCAGATGTTGCTGAGCATCTGCGTGAAAGAGCTCCAACCATCCTTGCTGAGTTGGGCAAAATCAAAGGTGAGAAGCAACTTGCCCGTAACCCAGAGTTTACAGTGTATATTCCTCACGATACTGGCTGCAGTGGTGTCATTGTAAGGAAGGAGTTAGTGAAAACAGATCAGTATTCAGGCTCGGTAGTCGCTATGAAGTTTAAGCCCCTGTTGCCAAGATCGAAGTGGATACCCGCAATGTAAGTCGTGAAGTATAGGCAGCATGTTTGCCTGGTGCCGTGTGTGGACTGGTTATTGGAAATGTCCCTGGTGCAGGATCGGCTGATGATCCCAACCCGCTGTGGCACAAAATATTTGCGACAATTACAAGAGCTCAATCACGAAAGTCTAAAAAGTTGAACCCTCTGATTGCGCAGGGAAGTAAAGATCACAAGGAAGTGAGCTGAGACGAATTGATTAAGCTTCAGCATGAGGATACAAGCTTGGCAAAACTGTGGGACAGAACGGTCAAGATTCATTACCGGGAGGATATCTTAGTATCACGAAAACGAAAACCTGATATGGATGATGTCGTTACCAGGTGGTGTCAGTCAGCGCATCATAAGCAAATGTACCATAAGCGCCACTTGTAAAGATGGCACATTTAAACGCATGTTCAAGAGATGTGCAGCGAGAAACCTCGCCAGTGTCATCAGTACATTAATGCCCTACTATTCGCGTACAGGGCGGTTCGTTATGCATGATTGCCATTTGTTTTTGGCAAGTGGCCGAGAAACTGGTAACAAGTCGTCAAAGGTGTAAAATATGATATAAATTCTAAATAAATCTCATACGATATATTTTTTACCATTAACTACCTTATGATAAGACGCATAACTGCAGAAAACCGAGAATAAGCGCGTCTTGTCCCCAGCAAAATCTCTCTATTTGGTAGTTACCCGTCTAACTTAACTATTCATGAGATTATTGATCGATAAAGACTTATGTATGTGACGTCGTGAGAGTAAGTGAACATACGTACTCCAAGTTTAGTGGAGAATTAATGCGTCATCATGCAGCAGACGCGGACAACTCAAAATACCTCTCTTTCTTTATGCAGAGTGATTTCCAGCGCGTTTAATCACAGGAAATCCAACAAATATTTGATTCAGTGTTTTTTAAACGTTTGCGACAATACGATTACTTACTATTTATGAACTTTCTTGCTTGAAAAAAAATATATATACCATCATGAAACATCCTGGCCTGAACAATTGCTCTTACTGCGCAATATCACAGAAGACAACTAGCATGCCCTACAGAGAGCTGTAAGAAAAAGTGAACACGCATTTTTGGGGCTTCTTGGCTAGGATATCTCATTTTATTAGGAGTTCATATTCAATTACTGTCTTATCGGAATCTATATGTACTAGTCTATACGAGTTTTGAGTGGTGAATAAGACATGGGCATTTGCTGTGATGATTGGGGAAACGCATAAAATGTGTGGTGCCCACGCTTTCAGCGCTGGAAACTAAGGGTACGTTGGGCTATGATGTGCTCTTAATCATAGATATACCCACATAGAGACATACAAACATACATACATATACACGTACACCCATACAGATAGACAGACAGACATGCATGCATGCAGACATACACACAGACACATACATCCCTGCATACAACATGAATATAAATTTGTACACATACATTCATGCCAACAGAAAATAATACAAACATAAAAACATACATGCATATATATATATATATATATATATATAAGATATATATATATATATATATATATATATATATATATATATATATAGATATATATATATACATACATACATACATACATACATACAGACATACATACATACAGACATACATACATACAGACATACATACATACATACATACATACATACATACATACATACATACATACATACACATACATACATACATACAGACAGACATACATACATACATACATACAGACATACATACATACATACAGATACATACATACATACATACATACATACACACATATACATACATACATACATACATACATACATACATACATACATACATACATACATACATACATACATACATACATACATACATACATACATACATACATACATACATACATACATACATACATACATACATACATACATACATACATACATACATACATACATACATACATACATACATACATACATACATACATACATACATACATACATACATACATACATACATACATACATACATACATACATACATACATACATACATACATACATACATACATACATACATACATACATACATACATACACATACATACATACATACATACATACATACATACATACATACATACATACATACATACATACATACATACATACATACATACATACATACATACATACATACATACATACATACATACATACATACATACATACATACATACATACATACATACATACATACATACATACATACATACATGCATACATACATACATACATACATACATAAAAACATACATAAAAACATACAAAAACATACATACATACATAAAAACATACATACGTGCACACATACAGACAGATATGCGTACATACATGCATACATACTTACGTAAACACATTCATATACGAACAATCACACAAACAGTTAATACATATAAACATACTTACATACATACACACATATATATACATACATGCTTATACACACACATACATATATACTTAAATACATGCTTATATACACACAAACACATATACATACATACATACCCATATATATACATATATATATTTATATATGTGAATATAAATATATACCTATGTATAAATATATATATATATATATATATTTATATGTATATATATATAAATATATATTATATATATATATATATATTTATATACATATATATATAATTATATTTATGTTTTATATATATATATATATAATTATATTTATATTCAGGCATGCATGCATGCATGCATGCATTAATTGAATATGCATACCTCCATCACTATTGACCAATATTTGATTTATATCATGTGATGCAATATCTATTTCTTTTCAAATGAGTATCCTTTGCTCCTTTGGGAATTGGTTGATAACATTTGGCCCGCTTATCGATATTTTATGCTGCGTGTGTCTGGTTTAAAAAAATTGGGGACATTCATTTTCTACCGCTTGCTCCGCAGTCCTAAGGCGAAATGAAGCCTACCGGAGAGAAACTTGTTGTCAACGTAGTAATAATATTGGCATTAAGTTTCTTAGGAAGCATTTGTTATCGATCACTCGGATTTCACTCAGGTATTCACATGCAGGATTTGGACACTATCATACAAAATCCGGATCATCCAGTCACGCATAATGTCACAAGGATCTTGTCAAACACGCCAAGCACTACTCAACATTTGGTAAATACAAGTGCCAGAAGACAAGGCAAACAATTCCTAAATCACACCAATTATGTTCAGCAACGTGGCAGAGTAGCCGAGCTTTTAGTCAAGGAATCAGCCGTCGAGGACGAGAGAGTCTCGGCATCAATCCCATTATGCTGATATGGTCGCCTTGAAGAAGCCAAAATATACGATAATCGGCAAACCTTTATTCCAATAGGCGGCCGAGCGTATGTATATTCCGCCTACTATGATGTTCGCATAAAAGGACAGGAATCAGTCAGGGGCATAGGATTCCGAGATCACAGTAACGTTACGTGTATTCTGTGGTTTGGATTAGACCACTGTAAAATCGTGAATGCAACTCAAATAAGTTCACCTCGCAGAACATGAGTACGTTTTACATTTCTTTAATCATACTAACACAACACATGTATCAACATGAATATGTTAATGTGTGACTGACACTTCAAGATTATTTTACAGAGAATATGTATTCACTGTTACAATATTAATTGATTGTTTAAGCCGTCATCGATATACGTCATTCACGTTTTGGTTCAATATTCCATTGGCGGCGGCAGTTACATATGCGATTCTTCTGAGTGGAACAGCTCAGTTCCTCACTATGTGACATTTATCAAGCAGGATGATTTTTAAAACATGAGCGTCATAAAATATGCTCTAAGATTAGAAAACACACAGATTCTGCAGCGACCTAAGCACAACGTCAGTGTATGCGTCCACTCGCCGATGCACTCAAGATACGCTAATTCGCATCAGCTCATTGAATTTGTGGAGGTTTACATGATGTTAGGTGTTACTAAAATAGCCTTGTATAATTTCACTGGAAGTTTTATGTTGCGACCTGTCGTGGAACATTACGTCAATTGAGGATTTATGGATTTTGCTTCTTTCCCGAAACCTACTGATATGCGTAAACCTATTTACTATTGTCAGCTAACGCTGATACAAGATTGTGTACATAGGTATATGTATAAAACAAAATATCTGATTCATGTAGACTTGGATGAATTGGTGTTTCCTGGCAATCACGAAACTACATTGAAGATGATTGAGGCGAGTTCTTGCCGAGATCATGCCGCGTAGAAGCAAAACCAAAAGCTTGGTTGGGCAAGACCACTTACAGACAGACAGACAGACAGACAGACAGACAGACAGACAGACAGACAGACAGACAGACATATATAAAAACATGCATGCGCACATACAAACAGACATTAAAGTGCCTATAGCACTTAAAATACGATGTTTGAGAATGAACTGAACGAATAGTTTGGCTTCCGATGTCCGCTCAGATTCAATATCACTATACAAATCGTTAATGAATCTTTTTGAAACAAACAGTAATCGATCATGCACGGTTTCAAGCTACTACGACGGCTCAAACAATCGGACATTGTGCATATATTTGTTCATGTTAATGGTTGGGCTGTGGCTTAGAGGGCTGTGTGCTGTGATAGACCGTTTATTTATGTGAAATATGACGATATGGTAATATTTTGCAGTCATATCGATTTAGTGTGTGCTTTTAATTGATGACAAACCAAAAAGGGACTTCAATGGCTGGTTCACTTTACAAACAATATATTTCAAGTCAAACACATCGATTTGAATACATCAGTACCATTAGTTATAGTGGGTAAAATGGGTGTCGTGCGTTATTTCACCATTATGGCTAAAGGTTAAGAGCTGGATCCTTCTGTTGTAAACGCACAACAATCTTTTCGGCATTTACGAATATCCATAGGAATTTTCCTGAGAACGTTTGTGAGGAGGAGACTATTCTCGTACTGCTATTGCTTGCAGAATACATTTAAAGCAGTATGGGTTTTTTCGGTATGCAACAATGTAGGTAGTTGCAGTTTCGTGACTGTTGTATTACTTGCGACGGTAGGATAAGATAGAAAGTCTTAGTTGAAACAAAATGTCTCAAATCGTGTCGCAGCATAATCCTGACAATGACTTGCTTCCATCATTTCTAATATAGTATCATTTTTCGGAAAGAAGCTTAATCCATAACTCGTTGTTTTACGTAATGTTCGACGACAGGTCGTAGAGCAGAACTTGATGTGGAATTATACATTGCTATATTTGTCACACCAAGCAACATGTAGACCTCCACTAATTCGATGAGCTGATAGAAGTTGCAATAATTAGAGTGCAACGGCGAGTGGACACAGACACTGACGTTGTGCTGATTTCGTATCGGAACCAGTGTGTTTTCTAATCTTAGAGCATTTCTGATGGTGCTGATGTTAGTAGTGATACACGTACCCCTTCACACCTTGTTTTGGAAATTGAATACTGTACGAATACTGTACGACGTGTATTGCGTAATATATGTTTCGCTGACGATTGCATGTGGATTCGGTGCGGTATTTTGCTGACCTAATTCTATTTTTGGAAAGTGATTTCACCATCTGTTCCGTTATTTTCCGCCCTTGAAATCTTTGCGCCCTTGGTGACCTCATGGAGGGGCGCTATTTTGGATGAGGTCATTTTTGGGAGTTTTATTGAGAAGGAGTTTGTAAATGGGTATTAAAAGTCAATTAGCGGTAATGGTGTTGAAAGAGAAGTGAAGGATAGTGTTAATGTTAGTGGAGTATTCACCATCTGTTCAGATATGAAGACGGTGTTTACGAGGTGATTTGTTGCTATTAACTTCCTTTTATCCCATGACATGTGGTGATATATTGAATTGGTGACCTTAGGAGGGTAACGCGATGTACGGTATTCGAGTGAGTTCATTTGGGGCTATGTCCTTAGGAAGGTTGTTGACTTTCGACCTGGTGTGATGAATGGGCAGTATTTGGGTGAGGTCATTTTCGATAGTTTTATTGAGGAGATTGTAAATGGGTATTAAAAGTCAATTTTCGTTAGATATGTTGGTCGATTGAAGTTTTCACGTGAATGAATCTTACTAGCATATGAGTCTTACATAGGAGGGAAAAAATGACAGATGTCTTTAAGTGTGTTGTAACTCTGATTGAGAATATAACGACAGATGGATTAAAAGTTGACCATTGGATATTTCTCAAAATGGGGGTGGAGTTATGGGTTACAAATAGCGGATGGTAACTTAACTTCCAAATAGTTTTCCTCTGGAATATTTCAAAATAACAAGTATGGAACATATTCACGCCAATCACTATTTAACATCGAACCGATCTAAATCAAGATTTTACGAATCCGACTATCCGGAATTAGTTAACGAAACAATGGCAAATCCAGATATAGAGGAATATTTTGGATTTAAAAACGTTTGTTATAAGCATTTTGACGATATTGTTGGCGTGACAGGGGCGTATCCTGGCTATATTTCAGCCCCCATCAAGTGGGTTAAAGTCATCACGAAGGGCGGGTCTCTCATAACAGGCTATCCCGTACTGTGAGTATTCGCTTAAAACACGCTATATCATAGTATAGATTCGTTGACTTTTGTATCTGTTATAAGTCTATATTTCTTTGTTTGCAGGGAACCCAAACATTTATTAAAAAACAGTGAGTACCGCAAATGTTTAAGATTCTCTGGAATTTTATTTTATTCTTACAGATTAAAACAAAAAAATAATTTGTTTTTGTTTGTAGGATGAAGATAGAAGAAAATTTAAATATTTTTAAAATTAAATAAATATAAATATATAAATGTTATACTGGTGTTTGTGTTATTAATCGGACTCGATGAATCTGTGGTATAATTATTCAAGCTGGTAATGTGATTTACCGATCGTTGAATTCACGATGCGCATCTATCTTAATTAAATAACGACTCATGTCAAACGATTTGATAAATTAGTCATTGTGAGTTGCCCCCCTGTCAGTCGATTTCGCATTCACCTCAGATATTTGGTGGTGACATCATTCTATTTTTGGAAAGTGTTTCCGACTGCTGAGCTTTGCGACCTTGGTTTTGCGACTTCATGTCAATACATTGAGCTGGGCGCTATTTTGGATGAGGTCATTCTATTTTTGGAAAGTGATTTCACAATTTTCGTCGGATATGTCGTCATAGTTTGCTGAGCTAAGCTAAATGATGGAATAGAGGGTGTATATAAAACGGGAGAGTGTCTCAGTCCTGCGTTCAGTTATAACCATGGCTGAGAAGAGACAGCTAGAAGCTTTCAACGATGCGTGCAAACGCAGTAGACCGATGAGCGACGCAGATTTGTTAAGAGCCGTGGAACAAATCGAGGGATGGAAAGCAGTAAGTATGATTTTATTTTCTATATCTGAATTATAGAATTACCAGGTATACGTCATTTATTTATTTATTTTTGTTACGCGTGTGTGTTTTAGTGTTGACGGGAGACTAAGATATTTTACATGTCGCTATGGACGAGTATGAAATAGAACAGGCGAATACAGCATTGGATTTGTTAAACAACGCTCAACACAGCCCCCCGACACAAACTGGAAATGGCGCTACAGTCGACAACGCTAAGGGTAGGTCTATTAAAGGATAGGTCTATTACCGGTAGAATTGAGAATTGAGGAAATATTTATATTGACAGATTATCGATGATTATGTTGACAGAAGCTGTGTTGGCTGCTAATGAAAGAGCTATTCGTACTCATACGCACTTTGGAAGGCTACAAACTGTTTACAACTATAATTTATCTGAAGAAGTGCCCAACCTCGACCAGAATATATTTGAGGAATGCGATTCAGCCTTTAAAATCAACGGGAGTTATGGATTCTTATTACGTCACAAAGAAACAGATGAATTGCGGTACTTTCACTCGTCCGTCAACAACCATCGAATGCTACCAACCCCTCTAGTCGTACGGAATGCCGATGATTTTGAGAGGGCTATGCGTGAAATAACACAAAGAGACATTTTTAACCTACGCCCAGAACCAACGACCGGATTCGAAATGGAGTGTAGAGGAAGTGACTAATTTGACCATCTTTGTGAACCCAATCGAAGATCACGTGATCGGCTACCCACCACCCATTATGCCGGAACACCTGAAAACAAACAGAGCCATCAACTTGTTAGAGCGAAGTCAACAAACGGGTAACCGTATATCAAGACCGATTGTGCTTTTTCAGGGCCCTGGCTTTACATAGAGGAGTGAAGATCACGAGTCTAGAGAATGCAGCAAAAACATTGTTAAAGACTGCTTACCCAAAACAAAAGAAAAAAACATTTGCAGGTGCACCCCTTGAAGACGTCGAAAGACTAGCAAAACAATTCAAAGTGAATATCACCGTGTATACGCTAGACGAGAATCAAGTAAGTGTGTCTTGTAGTGATTAAACAGAAGTAACAACATAAACGATGTAATCATTTGATATCGAAATGGAAATATGAGATGTGATCGATTTGTTATATGTGTTTCAGGTAGCTACTTTGGTCAAGCGAACGCGCACAAAATTCGCCGCGACCTTGAAATTGAACCTGTACGAAAATCACTTTAGTTACATCAAAAACTTTGACCTTTATAGCAAATCATATATTTGTGGTACCTGTCAGAAGCTGTGGAAAAGTGAGAAAAAACTACATCGCCACGAAAACATATGTACTGTGGAAACGAAATACAAGTACCCAGGCGGTGTTTTTCATCTACCAACTACTATCTTTGAAGCGTTACGGGACGAAGGAATCGAAATAGAAGACGGTATTTACCCTTACAGAGCCACCTATGATTTTGAAAGTTATTTTGGAGAAGACAACCTACCCGTCAATTCACCCAAAGTCACCTGGGACCAAAAACACGTACCGTTATCAGTGAGTGTATGCGGCAATGTACCTGATTATACAGAACCAAAATGCTTTGTAACGGAAGGAAACGCACAAACATTGATTGACAGGATGATGATTTATATAGAGGAGATATCAAACGCCGCCTATTTACTGATGCTTGCTCAATACGAAGCTACCCTAACCCAGTTACAAGAGAAAATCGATGAAGCGTATCAACTGGACCGGTCGTCAAGGGAGAACATCCATTGCAGAAATTACAGAAAAAATTCGACAACTATTTACATGTATTACCGTTAGTCGGATTCAACTCATCGAATTATGACCTCAACCTTGTGAAAATACCGTTGACAACTTACCTGCAAGAACATTCATCGATCAAGTATACCATCAAACGAAATAACTCATTCATGTGCATTGAAACGGACCATGTACGGTTTTTGGATATCACCAACTTTATTGCACCTGGATATACATACGACAAATACCTACGAGCCTTTCAATGCGAACAGAAAAAGGGATATTTCCCGTATGAATGGGTGACACTCGATCGTTTGAAAAATACAGAATTACCACCCCATGCAGCTTTTTACAGTGCGTTAAAACAAGAAAACATTACAGCAGACCAATACGCTGAATGTCAAGAAGCGTGGGGAGCAGGTCATATGCAGACTTTTAAAGACTTTTTGATATATTACAACAATTTAGATGTCGAACCGTTTATGGAAGCCATAGAGAAACAGAGTCGTTTTTACAGTGAGAGAGGTATAGATATGTTGAAGGATGGAATATCAGTGCCGGGATTAACCATGCGATATTTATTTCAAGACTTGGAAGATTATTTTACCTTACCCGACAAAAAGAACAACGACATCTATTGGTTGATTAAAAATGGAATAGTGGGCGGACCCTCAATCATCTTTCATCGTTACCACGAAAAAGGAAAAACTTGTGTCCTCCTCGACAAACACATACCCGTATCGCGCTTATATGGAAACGCTATTGAGCTATGGTTCGGAAGCCAAAAACTCTCAGTTAACAGCTAGTTTATGGTACAAAGACACCCCAAAACACATAGACGCCGTGGGTGGTACTAACAACAAGGGGATGATAGCTAGAAAGGAACGAGCTCAAGAGAGTCGCATTGTGGATACGATGGGCAAATTACATTTAGATTTATTTAGTCAAGAACGCTATTTATTAAACGGCGTAGATTTGAAGTTGCGATTAGTACGCAGCGGTGACAGCTTTGCCCTTATGGCCAATCCTGCAGAAGGATTTGCCCCTAAAATAGTTCTGCAATCCGTGACCTTATTCGTACGGCAAAATAAAGTTGAACCCCACCGTGCAACTAGCTCACATTAAGGCTTTAGAACGAAGCCCAGCTAAATACCCCATAAGACGCATAGAAACCAAAGTGTTTTTTCTGCATCTCAAGGAGCTATGACGATCAATCAAGAAAATTTATTTTTGGGTCAGTTACCCAAACGAATTGTAGTTGGAAGTGTTGATAATAGGGCGTTCAACGGTGATTACACTCAGAACCCCTTCAACTTTAAGCATAACGACCTTACATTTTTAGCTATGTACGTTGACGGGCAACAAGTGCCCGCAAAACCATTACAGCCCGATTTTAATCACCATATATACACCCGCAGTTATGCTAATTTATTCATTAGCACTGGACAACTCTATCAAGACGAAGGCAATGCCATAAGTTGGAGTGATTATCCCAATGGCTATACACTATTCGCTTTTGATCTGACCCCCGACCTGGGTGATAGCGGCACTCATTTTAATTTGTTGAAACAAGGAAACGTGCGCTTGGAAATGCGTTTTGGTACGGCCCTAGAACGTACCATTAATGTCATTGTGTATGCCGAATTTGAAAATATGATTCAAATTGACCGAAACCGTAACGTTCTGTTTGATTACGCTGCCTAACAATGGATACCAGGCAATTACACGAGCTCTTACAAAAAGACGCTTTCACTCGAGCTACTGTGCGCGGAGTGTTTGCGCGGAATAAATTACCCCGCCATGTCAACTACCCCAGCGGTTTCGTTTGTAATACGGATCCAGCTTCCAAAAAAGGCAAACACTGGATTGCTATTTTCATTGATCATAATGAACGAGGCGAATATTTTGATTCTTACGGACTACCTCCTATTCATAACGTATTTGTGAAGTTCTTGACCAAGCATTGTGTGAACTGGACTTATAATACAAAGCCATTACAAGACTTTAATTCCAATACTTGTGGACTTTATTGTTTGTATTATTATTAAAGAGACGATGTCCTGGAATAAGTTTGAACCAATTGCTGGCTGTATTTACCGACGATTATTCAACCAACGATAAGCTGGTGACATGTTTAATTCAAGGCAAATAAACAACGCGTGTTGAAAATGTACGACGTTTTTATTCTTAGTTTCTCTCACAGCCTTTAAACATCAATTTCTTACAGAGCACACATCCATCGATTACATAACACCTTCACTTCAATTTATTACATAATAACACATATCAATTTCTTAAATAGCATATTAATGTATCACACATCTAAAGGTTTAGTGCTTACACCGTCTGCATTCACAATTCTCTTGGGGTAAAAATAACTTAATCCATCTCTAATTTGCGTATACGAATACATTGTGTTATTGTTAATGCGAAAGCCACGGTTCACACCACGACCTGATTTTTGTTCTCTCAGCACATTCATATATTTCTCCTTGTTCAGGTCGTTTTGACGTTTATTGAGTCCTTTACACGAGGCTTTATCCGTAGTTCCATAACAGTAATAGGTTTTACTGCACAGTCCGATAAAACCATCTCCACTCCACTCCTCTTTAAAAAACCCCGGGGTACGTTTATCATATTTTTGGCGGGTCACACAGCACGGTTGAGGTACCCACGGGGTTCCGTTCGTTTTACACTGTATAAAGTCTTTGTTGTGATCATCACACGCTACAGCTGGCAACCACTGAGGGTATTCTCTGTAAAATTGTTCTTTCATGTTGGGTTTGATGACATCTGTTAGATGACTACTACTAAGAGCGATATAACTAATATCAGTGTCCATCTGTACATAGGCAAAATCACATCTCGCGACATACTTATCAATAAAATCATAGTAAAATTCCAGCATCCTTAATTTGGCGTATTGATAAACAAAATAGCCTATTTGTTGGGGTAAGTCGAGATCAATGGTGGTTTTGGCCATGTCGAATTCAAACAGGTTGGGGGTTAATTCGTTCAAGGCTCTGAATCTTTTGTCGTTGATCAATTTCTTACCCTCTCGGTAGTCGGCGTATTTGACATCACGGTGTTTTAGTTTTATCCGTGACGCATTTACCTACAAACATAGACAAATTAGTATAAATCAACAGCACTTGACGGGTATTTTTTTTTAAATTTTTTTTTAAATCATAAATTTGAAATAAATTTGAAAGTAACAATTAAATCAATATATTTTACAATAATACATTTTAGTATATTTACCATAGGCCGAATTTCCAAGTAGCTTAAAAGTTTCGGCTATAACGGTCTGACTCGGGTCGACATCACCCCCCACGTCTACACACAAACAAGAACATTATCAAAAATAAAATTCAACGCTTGAAAGAGTATATCACATATAACTATAAGAGTATATCATATATATATATTCGTACATACCTGGCGTCTGATACGGTCTCGGCAAATCGTTTGAAACAGGCTGTGGGTTCATACTCCAGTGTTTGGTATATCTTTGTGATCACCAGGCCATGTTCCAAGTACCATTTCAGTAGTGGGCTAGCAAGCAATATTTTCACACCTTTGTAGCTCCCTATCAACGTCCGCCATTCCGTCTATTTGAAAATAAATAATGAAAATCGTTATGACATCATAGTGATCGCAACAAAATACATTATGATCCCACGCCCCTTGTCACCTTGTGTACTTACTTTCATAATGTCCCGTTGTTCAGCATAGTCTCGCATAAAGGGTCCGATTTCATCTCGGGTCAGTTCAGTGTTTTTTGAATATAGGGGTCATTTCACTGAAATAGTCTTTAAGGGTTTCTGGTACGTGTATATCTACTTCAGCCTTTCCAAAAAAGGTTCCGTCACGTATATTGGCTATGAGCTGTTTTTTTTCCGTCAAACCGGTTCGTAGTGGTTGCGGTCGACTGTACGTGAACGCTTTGATCTGAGGGTCTGTTTTTTTTTTTTTTCGTCCATTCACATTCCCACACAGCTACGACATCATAACCTAATCCTCTCAAATACTGGGTATTTCTTTCTGTTTCGGTATATAAATCACTCATTAGTTTTCCACTGATGGGGCTATGGGTCAATTTCAGACACGGACAGCCATGCCATACACATCCGTGAAACTGATATACTGTTTGCGTTTCTTTACACCACCCGTCTACGGGTAATCGCCGGGCGCCAATTCTTTTTTCCCCTCTGTTTAGACGATGTTGTATTTGATTTTGTGAGCTGTGTGCTATCCAAGCCAACCATTCATCCGCTATTCCGCCTTTTCGGGTCTGAATTGGTTTAAACTCAGGCGCGTGACGTCGGGTCGGAAAGTTGGCTGGCATGGGTTGAGACAATGCCCATAGATAAAGCGCATTCGCATCATAACCTACGATTCCTTCACACAACTTCGATTCATTTCCGTTCTGTTCACGCCTGATGTAAGTTTTTTCCTTTTTTCGTGGTAACGATGAAAGATGATTGAGGGTCCGCCCACTATTCCATTTTTAATCAACCAATAGATGTCGTTGTTCTTTTTGTCGGGTAAGGTAAAATAATCTTCCAAGTCTTGAAATAAATATCGCATGGTTAAAAATCCCGGCACTGATATTCCATCCTTCAACATATCTATACCTCTCTCACTGTAAAAACGACTCTGTTTCTCTATGGCTTCCAGAAACGGTTCGACATCTAAAATTGTTGTAATATATCAAAAAGTCTTTAAAAGTCTGCATATGACCTGCTTCCCACGCTTCTTGACATTCAGCGTATTGGTCTGCTGTAATGTTTTCTTGTTTTAACGCACTGTAAAAAGCTGCATGGGGTGGTAATTCTGTATTTTTCAAACGATCGAGTGTCACCCATTCATACGGGAAATATCCCTTTTTCTGTTCGCATTGAAAGGCTCGTAGGTATTTGTCGTATGTATATCCAGGTGCAATAAAGTTGGTGATATCCAAAAACCGTACATGGTCCGTTTCAATGCACATGAATGAGTTATTTCGTTTGATGGTATACTTGATCGATGAATGTTCTTGCAGGTAAGTTGTCAACGGTATTTTTTCACAAGGTTGAGGTCATAATTCGATGAGTTGAATCCGACTAACGGTAAGACATGTAAATAGTTGTCGAATTTTTTTCTGTAATTTCTGCAATGGATGTTCTCCCTTGACGACCGGGTCCAGTTGATACGCTTCATCGATTTTCTCTTGTAACTGGGTTAGGGTAGCTTCGTATTGAGCAAGCATCAGTAAATAGGCGGCGTTTGATATCTCCTCTATATAAATCATCATCCTGTCAATCAATGTTTGTGCGTTTCCTTCCGTTACAAAGCATTTTGGTTCTGTATAATCAGGTACATTGCTGCATACACTCACTGATAACGGTACGTGTTTTTGGTCCCAGGTGACTTTGGGTGAATTGACGGGTAGGTTGTCTTCTCCAAAATAACTTTCAAAATCATAGGTGGCTCTGTAAGGGTAAATACCGTCTTCTATTTCGATTCCTTCGTCCCGTAACGCTTCAAAGATAGTGGGTGGTAGATGAAAAACACCGCCTGGGTACTTGTATTTCGTTTCCACAGTACATATGTTTTCGTGGCGATGTAGTTTTTTCTCACTTTTCCACAGCTTCTGACAGGTACCACAAATATATGATTTGCTATAAAGGTCAAAGTTTTTGATGTAACTAAAGTGATTTTCGTACAGGTTCAATTTCAAGGTCGCGGCGAATTTTGTGCGCGTTCGCTTGACCAAAGTAGCTACCTGAAACACATATAACAAATCGATCACATCTCATATTTCCATTTCGATATCAAATGATTACATCGTTTATGTTGTTACTTCTGTTTAATCACTACAAGACACACTTACTTGATTCTCGTCTAGCGTATACACGGTGATATTCACTTTGAATTGTTTTGCTAGTCTTTCGACGTCTTCAAGGGGTGCACCTGCAAATGTTTTTTTCTTTTGTTTTGGGTAAGCAGTCTTTAACAATGTTTATGCTGCATTCTCTAGACTCGTGATCTTCACTCCTCTATGTAAAGCCAGGGCCCTGAAAAAGCACAATCGGTCTTGATACGGTTTACCCGTTTGTTGACTTCGCTCTAACAAGTTGATGGCTCTGTTTGTTTTCAGGTGTTCCGGCATAACGGGTGGTGGGTAGCCGATCACGTGATCTTCGATTGGGTTCACAAAGATGGTCAAATTAGTCACTTCCTCTACACTCCATTTCGAATCCGGTCGTTGGTTCTGGGCGTAGGTTAAAATGTCTCTTTGTGTTATTTCACGCATAGCCCTCTCAAAATCATCGGCATTCCGTACGACTAGAGGGGTTGGTAGCATTCGATGGTTGTTGACGGACGAGTGAAAGTACGCAATTCATCTGTTTCTTTGTGACGTAATAAGAATCCATAACTCCCGTTGATTTTAAAGGCTGAATCGCATTCCTCAAATATATTCTGGTCGAGGTTGGGCACTTCTTCAGATAAATTATAGTTGTAAACAGTTTGTAGCCTTCCAAAGCGCGTATGAGTACGAATAGCTCTTTCATTAGCAGCCAACACAGCTTCTGTCAACATAATCATCGATAATCTGTCAATATAAATATTTCCTCAATTCTCAATTCTACCGGTAATAGACCTATCCTTTAATAGACCTACCCTTAGCGTTGTCGACTGTAGCGCCATTTCCAGTTTGTGTCGGGGGGCTGTGTTGAGCGTTGTTTAACAAATCCAATGCTGTATTCGCCTGTTGTATTTCATACTCGTCCATAGCGACATGTAAAATATCTTCGTCTCCCGTCAACACTAAAACACACACGCGTAACAAAAATAAATAAATAAATGACGTATACCTGGTAATTCTATAATTCAGATATAGAAAATAAAATCATACTTACTGCTTTCCATCCCTCGATTTGTTCCACGGCTCTTAACAAATCTGCGTCGCTCATCGGTCTACTGCGTTTGCACGCATCGTTGAAAGCTTCTAGCTGTCTCTTCTCAGCCATGGTTATAACTGAACGCAGGACTGAGACACTCTCCCGTTTTATATACACCCTCTATCCCATCATTTAGCTTAGCTCAGCAAACTATGACGACATATCCGCGAAAATTGTGAAATCACTTTCCAAAAATAGAATGACCTCATC
>CM067352.1:62210176-62230176 GCA_034190875.2 Urechis unicinctus | reverse complement strand
GAATCCAGTAGAATGGTAAAGATCCCCATTGAAAAGCAACAAAATCGGAATATGTTTGCTACAAATCGTTCCCTATAGAGAGTAATGTGGTCCATGAATTTGGGTGCTTCTTGCCCATGAACTTTACCATTCTACGCATGACAACTAGTCCACATTCACAAGCTTTAATTTACATTTGTTTGTTTTTAAATTTCATAAACAGCAGTGGCTTATTGAATATGAAGTGATCATATAAAATCATGCATGAAAGGAATGTAATTTAGATTTTAAAATATTTTTTTTTTATTACTCTACCTGCAGGGAAACATAATGAATTGATGAAGCGGATGAAGGGTTTAGAGGAGAAGCTGAATGCGGTGCTTCATTTACTGTGGCCCTTGTCAAACAGCAGTGTAGCTGGGGATGATGTCCACGAACTAATTCCTGAACCACTGGCCAGTGTTGGGCGTCTTGTGCTCCAAACTATTAAAATATGTCAACCTGAAAAAGCAAATGGTATATTTATTTTATAACATCATTGAGTAAACTTTGCTATTGTATGCCATTTTCTTTATAGATTAATGTCATTGCTATAGCTTTTGATTATATTTTCAATAAAACATTTCAGTTGTTGGAAATGGACCGTCCTAATCGTAATTCTATGAATTTTTTAAAGTCTTTATACATCTATTTTTTATAAAATGACTGTATAACTATCTGTATAACAGGCATAATCCATGGTAGCTCTTGGTGGTTCAACCATTGGAGAAGCTGTGCGTTGGATCCTATAGAAGCTTGGTATAAATGACCTATGGTCACAGTACAGTTTGAGGGGAAAGATGGGAAAGTGGGCCTTCGTTGACCTGTCCATCTGTAGGATAGAAATAATTTGTTAATTCTGACTATCGTTTTTATTATATTTCATATTTTTATAAACATTGAAATAGGCAATTGTGTGATGCAGCAGGAGACTGTCTTAAGAACTACAGAACTACAACAGTTGCAGAGGCAGAAGTGAAGGTTGCAGAAACTTTTAAACATGCACCTAATAGAAGATGTGATACCGAGTATTATAAAGTCTCCTCTTGAATGATTGTTTATTCATCATTAATTTATTCTTTTAATTTTATAGAATCCTAGTTTAATACAATCAAAAGAAGTAGCATTTTGAATAATGATGCGTTTCAGGAATCAACATTGAAGAAAAACAAGACATGGTGCAAACCACTCAGGGATTGTGATAGCCAACGAAATTTATATTCTGAATTTATTACCATTTTTGGTACAATATACTTCATTATTGAATTCCTTGTGTTGTTTTATCACTAAAGTATCATTATCAAAAGCTATTTAAGGAGTAAATCTTTGGTGGTACAAAAGTGGCTATAAAGCGAAACTGCAAAGGTAGAAATGTCAGTGGCCACAAAGAGACAATACACAATCACATTTATCAACTTAGATGATAAGAATACACCATGGGCAGGTACGTGTGGCACCATACCTTGATATCTGGAGCCCAGTCACTCGTGCTGACTATCTTATAATTATCGAATGTTCTCTAAATTAGACCCCTGACCATATTTCAGCCATAAATTGCAAATTTCCAGATAAAGGTTAAGTATTTCCCCAAACTTGTAGACACGACCCTTTGTAATTGCTGATGCCTAATGAGAAATATTCACACATGCTGTCGACGCCACGCTTGTATAAATGCCGCCGTATTCCCAGAAGTTAAATCAATTATTGATCGGACAATGCAATCTTCCCATCGTACAGGCCAAGCTGGAAGGCCAACTCCATATGGCCAAGCAGACATTGGAAGTCCGTCTCAGTTCTAACCTGAACCTCACCATTATTACCTTTTATATTCAAGAATTTCTTAATATATATTTGAACCCGAGGGATACGGAAATCCAATCCCTAACATAAGGAAAATAAAATGCACCTTCATCATTACACCCCATCAAGAAATATTGTCGTCACTCATTCCTCAGGTATCGGTCATAAACTCCGAAAAAAATATCATATTGACAACTTTTTAAGCAGTTCTGACTAGACAAGGTCACCTAGCCCCTTGGCTGCGAGCCCTGTTTACATGTTAATGATATTCTATAGTCGCGCCAAGGGTCTAGGCTAACGAGATCTCTTGAACTGGACTGACATCCAAGATTTGGGGTGCTCCAAATCAGAAGCCGTGTCTCTCAGGTACTTTTGAGTTATTGTCTCTCATTGGCCAGTGTCACATTTTCCGAAGATTCGGCGCCATATTTGTTTTGGTACGCTCCGTTTTAAACCTCTTTTCACCACACAACTGAAGTATATTCTCTTGCTTAACATAGAAATGACTCCAACGGAAGCCCTCGATTACGCGCAACAGTCACATGGCATGGTATTGAAAGACTTGTGTGCTCTGCTGCCTGATAGGTCATGACTGTTTTGTGAATGTGCCTGCTGGAACGGGGAAACATTTTGCTATACGTTGTTAGCTACTGCTCTCGATGCAATGCTTGGAATGGGTCAGGGTTCAACACCAATGGTTGTCCACTTGCCCGGGAAAGGTGATTTGTCATGTCGGACAAGTCAACTTGTCCAACTAGACAGTGATATATATATATATATATGATGGGCACTCATTCAGCAACACCCCGATTTGTTGTTTCACGCTGAGCGGCACCCTTGATCGCGCAGATGGCTAGAGAAACAGACACACAACTGGTCTCTTTAACTGACTGTATTAGGTAAACATACTATCATGCAGCAAAGCAATTAAAGCGCTTGTTGTGGTGCAAATTGGAACTTTTGAGACGCCCCACAATTCATAGGCGGAAAAAATACTTGTTTTCACTTTTTCTACTTTGTATAATGACATGTGTTTTAGAGCACCTATCGCGATTTTGGATACGAGTTCTCTCCTCGCTGATATATCTGAAACGGCTGTATTTACGCACATGGAATTCTGTCAGTATTTAGAATTTGGCCTCCTGATAATGATTGTAACAGTATTTTAAGTGTAAAGCTAGAGTTTTCTAAGCTTTTCTTGCTTATGCACGCTCTTCGTTATAGTACTGTTACTCACTGCCTGTAGTTGCTGGAGTGGGGAATAATCAGAGGAAATCAACGCGAGTCCTGAAGTAGAGTTGCTTATTTTGTTTATTTATATTTCAACAATGAAGCTCCCTGGAATCTCGCGGTCCGAATCGTTTCTCTGACTAGATGAATCTCTCTGACTAACCCATCTGGACTCCTTATAAAGGGTCCCGCGATAGGCCAGGCTAAAACAATCCCCACGTGACACGACGAGTCCACTTGGAGGGTGAACTCGCTTGTTGTGAGGATTGGTACAATCAGGGTTACACCCTTCCCAAAGAGTGGTGTGATGTAACCCGGCTCTCGTGCTGATAAATTAGGTGGGGAGGCTTTTTAAGAACGTATGAGCCAGAATAGTATTATAACATAAGCATTCACAGTCCCGATTGCTGAAATAATAGGTCAAGTATTCATTATGTTTACAGATAACATTTGTTCGTGTAATATTGTTGATACGTTATTGCTGGTCGTCCAACTTGCCGTTGGAAGACATGCTGTTGGCGCTTGTGCCAATCTAGTTTGGGTAAGTGTTACAACGTACCAGAAGAATGGCGATCGATTGTTGAACTATGACATAAAAACAAAGAGCTTATGACTACGCGACAGCGCCCACGAATTTATCAGAAAATGTCGCCAAAATGTTCTTCCTAGAGAGTATATATGAATTTGCTTGCATTAACATTGCTAGGAAAACGAAAATGGATTGTGTGGATTCCAAAATTATCCCTGTTTATATATTTGTTTTGAATCAAATTATTTTCATTACATGCTACTATGATACAAATGATGATGGCATTAAGTAGCCAACCAAACATAGGTAATTTCTATTGATAAAACGCATCAAATATGGATACGAATTTATGCACTCGATACAATAATTAATTCACATTTGGAAATGTTGTACTTAATGATTTTGAATTATGGGTGACAATATTATGATTACATTTCACACCACGACGTGTTTGCCACATACGGTAGAGAGCATGTGGAAATTCGAAAGTACATGGCAATATCACGTTCCCTGACTTAATTAATAATTATATCGTATTCAATATCCATTATGTGAAGCATAAGTAGCATCCCTTTATGGCAAATATGTAAGCCAAGTTTACTTTGGAGAAATCCTAGCTACGGGAATCCAGTAGAATGGTAAAAATCCCCGTTGAAAAGCAACAAAATCGGAATATGTTTGCTACAAATCGTTCCTTATAGAGAGTAATGTGGTCCATGAATTTGGGTGCTTCTTGCCCATGAACTTACCATTCTACGCATGACAACTAGTCCACATTCACAAGCTTTAATTTACATTTGTTTGTTTTTAAATTTCATAAACAGCAGTGGCTTATTGAATATGAAGTGATCATATAAAATCATGCATGAAAGGAATGTAATTTAGATTTTAAAACATTTTTTTTTATTACTCTACCTGCAGGGAAACATAATGAATTGATGAAGCGGATGAAGGGTTTAGAGGAGAAGCTGAATGCGGTGCTTCATTTACTGTGGCCCTTGTCAAACAGCAGTGTAGCTGGGGATGATGTCCACGAACTAATTCCTGAACCACTGGCCAGTGTGGGAAATTTGGGCGTTTTGTGCTCCAAACTATTAAAATATGTCAACCTGAAAAAGCAAATGGTATATTTATTTTATAACATCATTGAGTAAACTTTGGCTATTGTATGCCATTTTCTTTATAGATTAATGTCATTGCTATAGCTTTTGATTATATTTTCAATAAAACATTTCAGTTGTTGGAAATGGACCGTCCTAATCGTAATTCTATGAATAAGTCTTTATACATCTATTTTTTATAAAATGACTGTATAACTATCTGTATAACAGGCATAATCCATGGTAGCTCTTGGTGGTTCAACCATTGGAGAAGCTGTGCGTTGGATCCTATAGAAGCTTGGTACAAATGACCTATGGTCACAGTACAGTTTGAGGGGAAAGATGGGAAAGTGGGCCTTCGTTGACCTGTCCATCTGTAGGATAGAAATAATTTGTTAATTCTGACTATCGTTTTTATTATATTTCATATTTTTATAAACATTGAAATAGGCAATTGTGTGATGCAGCAGGAGACTGTCTTAAGAACTACAGAACTACAAAAGTTGCAGAGGCAGAAGTGAAGGTTGCAGAAACTTTTAAACGTGCACCTAATAGAAGATGTGATACCGAGTATTATAAAGTCTCCTCTTGAATGATTGTTTATTCATCATTAATTTATTCTTTTAATTTTATAGAATCCTAGTTTAATACAATCAAAAGAAGTAGCATTTTGAATAATGATGCGTTTCAGGAAATCAACATTGAAGAAAAACAAGACATGGTGCAAACCACTCAGGGATTGTGATAGCCAACGAAATTTATATTCTGAATTTATTACCATTTTTGGTACAATATACTTCATTATTGAATTCCTTGTGTTGTTTTATCACTAAAGTATCATTATCAAAAGCTATTTAAGGAGTAAATCTTTGGTGGTACAAAAGTGGCTATAAAGCGAAACTGCAAAGGTAGAAATGTCAGTGGCCACAAAGAGACAATACAATCACATTTATCAACTTAGATGATAAGAATACACCATGGGCAGGTACGTGTGGCACCAAACCTTGATATCTGGAGCCCAGTCACTCGTGCTGACTATCTTATAATTATCGAATGTTCTCTAAATTAGACCCCTGACCATATTTCAGCCATAAATTGCAAATTTCCAGATAAAGGTTAAGTATTTCCCCAAACTTGTAGACACGACCCTTTGTAATTGCTGATGCCTAATGAGAAATATTCACACATGCTGTCGACGCCACGCTTGTATAAATGCCGCCGTATTCCCAGAAGTTAAATCAATTATTAATCGGACAATGCAATCTTCCCATCGTACAGGCCAAGCTGGAAGGCCAACTCCATATGGCCAAGCAGACATTGGAAGTCCGTCTCAGTTCTAACCTGAACCTCACCATTATTACCTTTTATATTCAAGAATTTCTTAATATATATTTGAACCCGAGGGATACGGAAATCCAATCCCTAACATAAGGAAAATAAAATACACCTTCATCATTACACCCCATCAAGAAATATTGTCGTCACTCATTCCTCAGGTATCGGTCATAAACTCCGAAAAAATATCATATTGACAACTTTTTAAGCAGTTCTGACTAGACAAGGTCACCTAGCCCCTTGGCTGCGAGCCCTGTTTACATGTTAATGATATTCTATAGTCGCGCCAAGGGTCTAGGCTAACGAGATCTCTTGAACTGGACTGACATCCAAGATTTGGGGTGCTCCAAATCAGAAGCCGTGTCTCTCAGGTACTTTTGAGTTATTGTCTCTCATTGGCCAGTGTCACATTTTCCGAAGATTCGGCGCCATATTTGTTTTGGTACGCTCCGTTTTAAACCTCTTTTCACCACAACTGAAGTATATTCTCTTGCTTAACATGGAAATGACTCCAACGGAAGCCCTCGATTACGCGCAACAGTCACATGGCATGGTATTGAAAGACTTGTGTGCTCTGCTGCCTGATAGGTCATGACTGTTTTGTGAATGTGCCTGCTGGAACGGGGAAACATTTTGCTATACGTTGTTAGCTACTGCTCTCGATGCAATGCTTGGAATGGGTCAGGGTTCAACACCAATGGTTGTCCACTTGCCCGGGAAAGGTGATTTGTCATGTCGGACAAGTCAACTTGTCCAACTAGACAGTGATATATATATGATGGGCACTCATTCAGCAACACCCCGATTTGTTGTTTCACGCTGAGCGGCACCCTTGATCGCGCAGATGGCTAGAGAAACAGACACACAACTGGTCTCTTTAACTGACTGTATTAGGTAAACATACTATCATGCAGCAAAGCAATTAAAGCGCTTGTTGTGGTGCAAATTGGAACTTTTGAGACGCCCCACAATTCCAGAAGACATTCAGTGTGTTCTCATCGGACGCAGACCACAGCAATGTACATGACGTCACATAAAACCAAGGGTGCGTATCACAAGCCAGTTTCATGAGCCAGACGCGTTCAACTAAGGTCAATCCGGGTCACAACCTTTGCGTTGATGTGTCAAACAGGGGCTGTCACGAAGATTAACGAACATGTCTAATGAATATATTCAGTTTTAGACCTTGTCTTGTCGTACACTCTAGGGCGAGAAGCGTAGCGTAACAGCAGGAGTCTAGGAAACAGACTAATCTCCAAAAGTCATATGCAAATTTGATTTCTTTAGAAATATGTACCCCACTTGAGTGGGGTCGAAACAAATTAGTCTATAGACTCATTGTATTGTTCCTCTCCACGGAAATCTTTAGTAAAAGGCGAAAGATTTATGCGTGGCTGAAGAGAAACCAGAGTAACATGATCAGAGACGTTTGATATATATATTTAACATTAATGCATGAATATAATGGTGTTTACATAAGAAGGAATAGCGTAATTTACCATTGATTACTTTAATTGATTATAATTCAGAATTAATTTATGTAAACATAATTTAGAATTCCATTTGTTAATTGTTTTTTAATGTTATGATGATATTTGTTCAGGTTTTTGTTCGAACAAATAATATATCAATTTGCTGACGAACTGTTACTTATTTATCATAATGTTTCAATACTGTCATAATGTGCAGAACGCTCCTCTCAGTCACCAGTGTGCGAATGTCAAAGCACAAGTTTGTCCAGGGTGCTGGTGGGAACGAGATATATTTCACTTGCGTATAATCAAACCAGTGTATCCGAATTGGTGACTCATAATATAAACTGTTAGAAAGAATAGACCTCACTAGATCATTGTCAACTTCAACCACAGTAGAAAGTCAAGAGTACCAGGATCACACTCAAACATTATGTCATCTCGCGTCGCCCAAACAATTGCAACCACAGGGGTTAGCATTTGCCCATCCGCAGCTATCTTCTCTTCATACAGAAACATAAGGAGGGACAACAAAATATTCATTTACAATGGCATTTGTTACACGAAAACCAAGTGCATAACATATCAGTGTTTACTCTGAAGCATATGATACTACAAAGTAGAATTATGTCAGAACAAAATTTCTCAACCCTAATTTTTCGGGGAATGATAGATCAAGTTGGGACACAACTACCTATCCAGTTTGACGCGCATACGCAGTCTTGGAGGCTTATGGGATCGATTTTTGGTCGATTTATATGCCAATTTTCTGTAACTTTCTCCTCCATAACTACTGCAGTTACGAACATATGAATTACATGGTTGTAACAAGCAAATATCGTAGCATCGAATAGGCGGAAAAAATACTTGTTTTCACTTTTTCTACTTTGTATAATGACATGTGTTTTAGAGCACCTATCGCGATTTTGGATACGAGTTCTCTCCTCGCTGATATATCTGAAACGGCTGTATTTACGCACATGGAATTCTGACAGTATTTAGAATTTGGCCTCCTGATAATGATTGTAACAGTATTTTAAGTGTAAAGCTAGAGTTTTCTAAGCTTTTCTTGCTTATGCACGCTCTTCGTTATAGTACTGTTACTCACTGCCTGTAGTTGCTGGAGTGGTGAATAATCAGAGGAAATCAACGCGAGTCCTGAAGTAGAGTTGCTTATTTTGTTTATTTATATTTCAACAATGAAGCTCCCTGGAATCTCGCGGTCCGAATCGTTTCTCTGACTAGATGAATCTCTCTGACTAACCCATCTGGACTCCTTATAAAGGGTCCCGCGATAGGCCAGGCTAAAACAATCCCCACGTGACACGACGAGTCCACTTGGAGGGTGAACTCGCTTGTTGTGAGGATTGGTACAATCAGGGTTACACCCTTCCCAAAGAGTGGTGTGATGTAACCCGGGCTCTCGTGCTGATAAATTAGGTGGGGAGGCTTTTTAAGAACGTATGAGCCAGAATAGTATTATAACATAAGCATTCACAGTCCCGATTGCTGAAATAATAGGTCAAGTATTCATTATGTTTACAGATAACATTTGTTCGTGTAATATTGTTGATACGTTATTGCTGGTCGTCCAACTTGCCGTTGGAAGACATGCTGTTGGCGCTTGTGCCAATCTAGTTTGGGTAAGTGTTACAACGTACCAGAAGAATGGCGATCGATTGTTGAACTATGACATAAAAACAAAGAGCTTATGACTACGCGACAGCGCCCACGAATTTATCAGAAAATGTCGCCAAAATGTTCTTCCTAGAGAGTATATATGAATTTGCTTGCATTAACATTGCTAGGAAAACGAAAATGGATTGTGTGGATTCCAAAATTATCCCTGTTTATATATTTGTTTTGAATCAAATTATTTTCATTACATGCTACTATGATACAAATGATGATGGCATTAAGTAGCCAACCAAACATAGGTAATTTCTATTGATAAAACGCATCAAATATGGATACGAATTTATGCACTCGATACAATAATTAATTCACATTTGGAAATGTTGTACTTAATGATTTTGAATTATGGGTGACAATATTATGATTACATTTCACACCACGACGTGTTTGCCACATACGGTAGAGAGCATGTGGAAATTCGAAAGTACATGGCAATATCACGTTCCCTGACTTAATTAATAATTATATCGTATTCAATATCCATTATGTGAAGCATAAGTAGCATCCCTTTATGGCAAATATGTAAGCCAAGTTTACTTTGGAGAAATCCTAGCTACGGGAATCCAGTAGAATGGTAAAGATCCCCGTTGAAAAGCAACAAAATCGGAATATGTTTGCTACAAATCGTTCCTTATAGAGAGTAATGTGGTCCATGAATTTGGGTGCTTCTTGCCCATGAACTTTACCATTCTATACGCATGACAACTAGTCCACATTCACAAGCTTTAATTTACATTTGTTTGTTTTTTTAAATTTCATAAACAGCAGTGGCTTATTGAATATGAAGTGATCATATAAAATCATGCATGAAAGGAATGTAATTTAGATTTTAAAACATTTTTTTTTATTACTCTACCTGCAGGGAAACATAATGAATTGATGAAGCGGATGAAGGGTTTAGAGGAGAAGCTGAATGCGGTGCTTCATTTACTGTGGCCCTTGTCAAACAGCAGTGTAGCTGGGGATGATGTCCACGAACTAATTCCTGAACCACTGGCCAGTGTGGGAAATTTGGGCGTTTTGTGCTCCAAACTATTAAAATATGTCAACCTGAAAAAGCAAATGGTATATTTATTTTATAACATCATTGAGTAAACTTTGGCTATTGTATGCCATTTTCTTTATAGATTAATGTCATTGCTATAGCTTTTGATTATATTTTCAATAAAACATTTCAGTTGTTGGAAATGGACCGTCCTAATCGTAATTCTATGAATAAGTCTTTATACATCTATTTTTTATAAAATGACTGTATAACTATCTGTATAACAGGCATAATCCATGGTAGCTCTTGGTGGTTCAACCATTGGAGAAGCTGTGCGTTGGATCCTATAGAAGCTTGGTACAAATGACCTATGGTCACAGTACAGTTTGAGGGGAAAGATGGGAAAGTGGGCCTTCGTTGACCTGTCCATCTGTAGGATAGAAATAATTTGTTAATTCTGACTATCGTTTTTATTATATTTCATATTTTTATAAACATTGAAATAGGCAATTGTGTGATGCAGCAGGAGACTGTCTTAAGAACTACAGAACTACAAAAGTTGCAGAGGCAGAAGTGAAGGTTGCAGAAACTTTTAAACGTGCACCTAATAGAAGATGTGATACCGAGTATTATAAAGTCTCCTCTTGAATGATTGTTTATTCATCATTAATTTATTCTTTTAATTTTATAGAATCCTAGTTTAATACAATCAAAAGAAGTAGCATTTTGAATAATGATGCGTTTCAGGAATCAACATTGAAGAAAAACAAGACATGGTGCAAACCACTCAGGGATTGTGATAGCCAACGAAATTTATATTCTGAATTTATTACCATTTTTGGTACAATATACTTCATTATTGAATTCCTTGTGTTGTTTTATCACTAAAGTATCATTATCAAAAGCTATTTAAGGAGTAAATCTTTGGTGGTACAAAAGTGGCTATAAAGCGAAACTGCAAAGGTAGAAATGTCAGTGGCCACAAAGAGACAATACAATCACATTTATCAACTTAGATGATAAGAATACACCATGGGCAGGTACGTGTGGCACCAAACCTTGATATCTGGAGCCCAGTCACTCGTGCTGACTATCTTATAATTATCGAATGTTCTCTAAATTAGACCCCTGACCATATTTCAGCCATAAATTGCAAATTTCCAGATAAAGGTTAAGTATTTCCCCAAACTTGTAGACACGACCCTTTGTAATTGCTGCTGATGCCTAATGAGAAATATTCACACATGCTGTCGACGCCACGCTTGTATAAATGCCGCCGTATTCCCAGAAGTTAAATCAATTATTAATCGGACAATGCAATCTTCCCATCGTACAGGCCAAGCTGGAAGGCCAACTCCATATGGCCAAGCAGACATTGGAAGTCCGTCTCAGTTCTAACCTGAACCTCACCATTATTACCTTTTATATTCAAGAATTTCTTAATATATATTTGAACCCGAGGGATACGGAAATCCAATCCCTAACATAAGGAAAATAAAATACACCTTCATCATTACACCCCATCAAGAAATATTGTCGTCACTCATTCCTCAGGTATCGGTCATAAACTCCGAAAAAATATCATATTGACAACTTTTTAAGCAGTTCTGACTAGACAAGGTCACCTAGCCCCTTGGCTGCGAGCCCTGTTTACATGTTAATGATATTCTATAGTCGCGCCAAGGGTCTAGGCTAACGAGATCTCTTGAACTGGACTGACATCCAAGATTTGGGGTGCTCCAAATCAGAAGCCGTGTCTCTCAGGTACTTTTGAGTTATTGTCTCTCATTGGCCAGTGTCACATTTTCCGAAGATTCGGCGCCATATTTGTTTTGGTACGCTCCGTTTTAAACCTCTTTTCACCAGAACTGAAGTATATTCTCTTGCTTAACATGGAAATGACTCCAACGGAAGCCCTCGATTACGCGCAACAGTCACATGGCATGGTATTGAAAGACTTGTGTGCTCTGCTGCCTGATAGGTCATGACTGTTTTGTGAATGTGCCTGCTGGAACGGGGAAACATTTTGCTATACGTTGTTAGCTACTGCTCTCGATGCAATGCTTGGAATGGGTCAGGGTTCAACACCAATGGTTGTCCACTTGCCCGGGAAAGGTGATTTGTCATGTCGGACAAGTCAACTTGTCCAACTAGACAGTGATATATATATATATATATATATATGATGGGCACTCATTCAGCAACACCCCGATTTGTTGTTTCACGCTGAGCGGCACCCTTGATCGCGCAGATGGCTAGAGAAACAGACACACAACTGGTCTCTTTAACTGACTGTATTAGGTAAACATACTATCATGCAGCAAAGCAATTAAAGCGCTTGTTGTGGTGCAAATTGGAACTTTTGAGACGCCCCACAATTCCAGAAGACATTCAGTGTGTTCTCATCGGACGCAGACCACAGCAATGTACATGACGTCACATAAAACCAAGGGTGCGTATCACAAGCCAGTTTCATGAGCCAGACGCGTTCAACTAAGGTCAATCCGGGTCACAACCTTTGCGTTGATGTGTCAAACAGGGGCTGTCACGAAGATTAACGAACATGTCTAATGAATATATTCAGTTTTAGACCTTGTCTTGTCGTACACTCTAGGGCGAGAAGCGTAGCGTAACAGCAGGAGTCTAGGAAACAGACTAATCTCCAAAAGTCATATGCAAATTTGATTTCTTTAGAAATATGTACCCCACTTGAGTGGGTCGTCGAAACAAATTAGTCTATAGACTCATTATATTGTTCCTCTCCACGGAAATCTTTAGTAAAAGGCGAAAGATTTATGCGTGGCTGAAGAGAAACCAGAGTAACATGATCAGAGACGTTTGATATATATATTTAACATTAATGCATGAATATAATGGTGTTTATATAAGAAGGAATAGCGTAATTTACCATTGATTACTTTAATTGATTATAATTCAGAATTAATTTATGTAAACATAATTTAGAATTCCATTTGTTAATTGTTTTTTAATGTTATGATGATATTTGTTCAGGTTTTTGTTCGAACAAATAATATATCAATTTGCTGACGAACTGTTACTTATTTATCATAATGTTTCAATACTGTCATAATGTGCAGAACGCTCCTCTCAGTCACCAGTGTGCGAATGTCAAAGCACAAGTTTGTCCAGGGTGCTGGTGGGAACGAGATATATTTCACTTGCGTATAATCAAACCAGTGTATCCGAATTGGTGACTCATAATATAAACTGTTAGAAAGAATAGACCTCACTAGATCATTGTCAACTTCAACCACAGTAGAAAGTCAAGAGTACCAGGATCACACTCAAACATTATGTCATCTCGCGTCGCCCAAACAATTGCAACCACAGGGGTTAGCATTTGCCCATCCGCAGCTATCTTCTCTTCATACAGAAACATAAGGAGGGACAACAAAATATTCATTTACAATGGCATTTGTTACACGAAAACCAAGTGCATAACATATCAGTGTTTACTCTGAAGCATATGATACTACAAAGTAGAATTATGTCAGAACAAAATTTCTCAACCCTAATTTTTCGGGGAATGATAGATCAAGTTGGGACACAACTACCTATCCAGTTTGACGCGCATACGCAGTCTTGGAGGCTTATGGGATCGATTTTTGGTCGATTTATATGCCAATTTTCTGTAACTTTCTCCTCCATAACTACTGCAGTTACGAACATATGAATTACATGGTTGTAACAAGCAAATATCGTAGCATCGAATAGGCGGAAAAAATACTTGTTTTCACTTTTTCTACTTTGTATAATGACATGTGTTTTAGAGCACCTATCGCGATTTTGGATACGAGTTCTCTCCTCGCTGATATATCTGAAACGGCTGTATTTACGCACATGGAATTCTGTCAGTATTTAGAATTTGGCCTCCTGATAATGATTGTAACAGTATTTTAAGTGTAAAGCTAGAGTTTTCTAAGCTTTTCTTGCTTATGCACGCTCTTCGTTATAGTACTGTTACTCACTGCCTGTAGTTGCTGGAGTGGGGAATAATCAGAGGAAATCAACGCGAGTCCTGAAGTAGAGTTGCTTATTTTGTTTATTTATATTTCAACAATGAAGCTCCCTGGAATCTCGCGGTCCGAATCGTTTCTCTGACTAGATGAATCTCTCTGACTAACCCATCTGGACTCCTTATAAAGGGTCCCGCGATAGGCCAGGCTAAAACAATCCCCACGTGACACGACGAGTCCACTTGGAGGGGTGAACTCGCTTGTTGTGAGGATTGGTACAATCAGGGTTACACCCTTCCCAAAGAGTGGTGTGATGTAACCCGGGCTCTCGTGCTGATAATTATTAGGTGGGGAGGCTTTTTAAGAACGTATGAGCCAGAATAGTATTATAACATAAGCATTCACAGTCCCGATTGCTGAAATAATAGGTCAAGTATTCATTATGTTTACAGATAACATTTGTTCGTGTAATATTGTTGATACGTTATTGCTGGTCGTCCAACTTGCCGTTGGAAGACATGCTGTTGGCGCTTGTGCCAATCTAGTTTGGGTAAGTGTTACAACGTACCAGAAGAATGGCGATCGATTGTTGAACTATGACATAAAAACAAAGAGCTTATGACTACGCGACAGCGCCCACGAATTTATCAGAAAATGTCGCCAAAATGTTCTTCCTAGAGAGTATATATGAATTTGCTTGCATTAACATTGCTAGGAAAACGAAAATGGATTGTGTGGATTCCAAAATTATCCCTGTTTTTATATATTTGTTTTGAATCAAATTATTTTCATTACATGCTACTATGATACAAATGATGATGGCATTAAGTAGCCAACCAAACATAGGTAATTTCTATTGATAAAACGCATCAAATATGGATACGAATTTATGCACTCGATACAATAATTAATTCACATTTGGAAATGTTGTACTTAATGATTTTGAATTATGGGTGACAATATTATGATTACATTTCACACCACGACGTGTTTGCCACATACGGTAGAGAGCATGTGGAAATTCGAAAGTACATGGCAATATCACGTTCCCTGACTTAATTAATAATTATATCGTATTCAATATCCATTATGTGAAGCATAAGTAGCATCCCTTTATGGCAAATATGTAAGCCAAGTTTACTTTGGAGAAATCCTAGCTACGGGAATCCAGTAGAATGGTAAAAATCCCCGTTGAAAAGCAACAAAATCGGAATATGTTTGCTACAAATCGTTCCTTATAGAGAGTAATGTGGTCCATGAATTTGGGTGCTTCTTGCCCATGAACTTTACCATTCTACGCATGACAACTAGTCCACATTCACAAGCTTTAATTTACATTTGTTTGTTTTTTAAATTTCATAAACAGCAGTGGCTTATTGAATATGAAGTGATCATATAAAATCATGCATGAAAGGAATGTAATTTAGATTTTAAAACATTTTTTTTTTTACTCTATTACTGCTACCTGCAGGGAAACATAATGAATTGATGAAGCGGATGAAGGGTTTAGAGGAGAAGCTGAATGCGGTGCTTCATTTACTGTGGCCCTTGTCAAACAGCAGTGTAGCTGGGGATGATGTCCACGAACTAATTCCTGAACCACTGGCCAGTGTGGGAAATTTGGGCGTTTTTGTGCTCCAAACTATTAAAATATGTCAACCTGAAAAAGCAAATGGTATATTTATTTTATAACATCATTGAGTAAACTTTGGCTATTGTATGCCATTTTCTTTATAGATTAATGTCATTGCTATAGCTTTTGATTATATTTTCAATAAAACATTTCAGTTGTTGGAAATGGACCGTCCTAATCGTAATTCTATGAATAAGTCTTTATACATCTATTTTTTATAAAATGACTGTATAACTATCTGTATAACAGGCATAATCCATGGTAGCTCTTGGTGGTTCAACCATTGGAGAAGCTGTGCGTTGGATCCTATAGAAGCTTGGTACAAATGACCTATGGTCACAGTACAGTTTGAGGGGAAAGATGGGAAAGTGGGCCTTCGTTGACCTGTCCATCTGTAGGATAGAAATAATTTGTTAATTCTGACTATCGTTTTATTATATTTCATATTTTTATAAACATTGAAATAGGCAATTGTGTGATGCAGCAGGAGACTGTCTTAAGAACTACAGAACTACAAAAGTTGCAGAGGCAGAAGTGAAGGTTGCAGAAACTTTTAAACGTGCACCTAATAGAAGATGTGATACCGAGTATTATAAAGTCTCCTCTTGAATGATTGTTTATTCATCATTAATTATTCTTTTAATTTTATAGAATCCTAGTTTAATACAATCAAAAGAAGTAGCATTTTGAATAATGATGCGTTTCAGGAATCAACATTGAAGAAAAACAAGACATGGTGCAAACCACTCAGGGATTGTGATAGCCAACGAAATTTATATTCTGAATTTATTACCATTTTTGGTACAATATACTTCATTATTGAATTCCTTGTGTTGTTTTATCACTAAAGTATCATTATCAAAAGCTATTTAAGGAGTAAATCTTTGGTGGTACAAAAGTGGCTATAAAGCGAAACTGCAAAGGTAGAAATGTCAGTGGCCACAAAGAGACAATACAATCACATTTATCAACTTAGATGATAAGAATACACCATGGGCAGGTACGTGTGGCACCAAACCTTGATATCTGGAGCCCAGTCACTCGTGCTGACTATCTTATAATTATCGAATGTTCTCTAAATTAGACCCCTGACCATATTTCAGCCATAAATTGCAAATTTCCAGATAAAGGTTAAGTATTTCCCCAAACTTGTAGACACGACCCTTTGTAATTGCTGATGCCTAATGAGAAATATTCACACATGCTGTCGACGCCACGCTTGTATAAATGCCGCCGTATTCCCAGAAGTTAAATCAATTATTAATCGGACAATGCAATCTTCCCATCGTACAGGCCAAGCTGGAAGGCCAACTCCATATGGCCAAGCAGACATTGGAAGTCCGTCTCAGTTCTAACCTGAACCTCACCATTATTACCTTTTATATTCAAGAATTTCTTAATATATATTTGAACCCGAGGGATACGGAAATCCAATCCCTAACATAAGGAAAATAAAATACACCTTCATCATTACACCCCATCAAGAAATATTGTCGTCACTCATTCCTCAGGTATCGGTCATAAACTCCGAAAAAATATCATATTGACAACTTTTTTTTAAGCAGTTCTGACTAGACAAGGTCACCTAGCCCCTTGGCTGCGAGCCCTGTTTACATGTTAATGATATTCTATAGTCGCGCCAAGGGTCTAGGCTAACGAGATCTCTTGAACTGGACTGACATCCAAGATTTGGGGTGCTCCAAATCAGAAGCCGTGTCTCTCAGGTACTTTTGAGTTATTGTCTCTCATTGGCCAGTGTCACATTTTCCGAAGATTCGGCGCCATATTTGTTTTGGTACGCTCCGTTTTAAACCTCTTTTCACCAGAACTGAAGTATATTCTCTTGCTTAACATGGAAATGACTCCAACGGAAGCCCTCGATTACGCGCAACAGTCACATGGCATGGTATTGAAAGACTTGTGTGCTCTGCTGCCTGATAGGTCATGACTGTTTTGTGAATGTGCCTGCTGGAACGGGGGAAACATTGTGCTATACGTTGTTAGCTACTGCTCTCGATGCAATGCTTGGAATGGGTCAGGGTTCAACACCAATGGTTGTCCACTTGCCCGGGAAAGGTGATTTGTCATGTCGGACAAGTCAACTTGTCCAACTAGACAGTGATATATATATATATATATGATGGGCACTCATTCAGCAACACCCCGATTTGTTGTTTCACGCTGAGCGGCACCCTTGATCGCGCAGATGGCTAGAGAAACAGACACACAACTGGTCTCTTTAACTGACTGTATTAGGTAAACATACTATCATGCAGCAAAGCAATTAAAGCGCTTGTTGTGGTGCAAATTGGAACTTTTGAGACGCCCCACAATTCCAGAAGACATTCAGTGTGTTCTCATCGGACGCAGACCACAGCAATGTACATGACGTCACATAAAACCAAGGGTGCGTATCACAAGCCAGTTTCATGAGCCAGACGCGTTCAACTAAGGTCAATCCGGGTCACAACCTTTGCGTTGATGTGTCAAACAGGGGCTGTCACGAAGATTAACGAACATGTCTAATGAATATATTCAGTTTTAGACCTTGTCTTGTCGTACACTCTAGGGCGAGAAGCGTAGCGTAACAGCAGGAGTCTAGGAAACAGACTAATCTCCAAAAGTCATATGCAAATTTGATTTCTTTAGAAATATGTACCCCACTTGAGTGGGGTCGAAACAAATTAGTCTATAGACTCATTATATTGTTCCTCTCCACGGAAATCTTTAGTAAAAGGCGAAAGATTTATGCGTGGCTGAAGAGAAACCAGAGTAACATGATCAGAGACGTTTTGATATATATATTTAACATTAATGCATGAATATAATGGTGTTTATATAAGAAGGAATAGCGTAATTTACCATTGATTACTTTAATTGATTATAATTCAGAATTAATTTATGTAAACATAATTTAGAATTCCATTTGTTAATTGTTTTTTAATGTTATGATGATATTTGTTCAGGTTTTTGTTCGAACAAATAATATATCAATTTGCTGACGAACTGTTACTTATTTATCATAATGTTTCAATACTGTCATAATGTGCAGAACGCTCCTCTCAGTCACCAGTGTGCGAATGTCAAAGCACAAGTTTGTCCAGGGTGCTGGTGGGAACGAGATATATTTCACTTGCGTATAATCAAACCAGTGTATCCGAATTGGTGACTCATAATATAAACTGTTAGAAAGAATAGACCTCACTAGATCATTGTCAACTTCAACCACAGTAGAAAGTCAAGAGTACCAGGATCACACTCAAACATTATGTCATCTCGCGTCGCCCAAACAATTGCAACCACAGGGGTTAGCATTTGCCCATCCGCAGCTATCTTCTCTTCATACAGAAACATAAGGAGGGACAACAAAATATTCATTTACAATGGCATTTGTTACACGAAAACCAAGTGCATAACATATCAGTGTTTACTCTGAAGCATATGATACTACAAAGTAGAATTATGTCAGAACAAAATTTCTCAACCCTAATTTTTCGGGGAATGATAGATCAAGTTGGGACACAACTACCTATCCAGTTTGACGCGCATACGCAGTCTTGGAGGCTTATGGGATCGATTTTTTTTTGGTCGATTTATATGCCAATTTTCTGTAACTTTCTCCTCCATAACTACTGCAGTTACGAACATATGAATTACATGGTTGTAACAAGCAAATATCGTAGCATCGAATAGGCGGAAAAAATACTTGTTTTCACTTTTTCTACTTTGTATAATGACATGTGTTTTAGAGCACCTATCGCGATTTTGGATACGAGTTCTCTCCTCGCTGATATATCTGAAACGGCTGTATTTACGCACATGGAATTCTGTCAGTATTTAGAATTTGGCCTCCTGATAATGATTGTAACAGTATTTTAAGTGTAAAGCTAGAGTTTTCTAAGCTTTTCTTGCTTATGCACGCTCTTCGTTATAGTACTGTTACTCACTGCCTGTAGTTGCTGGAGTGGGGAATAATCAGAGGAAATCAACGCGAGTCCTGAAGTAGAGTTGCTTATTTTGTTTATTTATATTTCAACAATGAAGCTCCCTGGAATCTCGCGGTCCGAATCGTTTCTCTGACTAGATGAATCTCTCTGACTAACCCATCTGGACTCCTTATAAAGGGTCCCGCGATAGGCCAGGCTAAAACAATCCCCACGTGACACGACGAGTCCACTTGGAGGGTGAACTCGCTTGTTGTGAGGATTGGTACAATCAGGGTTACA
>CM067352.1:61903735-62191430 GCA_034190875.2 Urechis unicinctus | reverse complement strand
CGGGAAAGGTGATTTGTCATGTCGGACAAGTCAACTTGTCCAACTAGACAGTGATATATATATATATATATATATATGATGGGCACTCATTCAGCAACACCCCGATTTGTTGTTTCACGCTGAGCGGCACCCTTGATCGCGCAGATGGCTAGAGAAACAGACACACAACTGGTCTCTTTAACTGACTGTATTAGGTAAACATACTATCATGCAGCAAAGCAATTAAAGCGCTTGTTGTGGTGCAAAAATTGGAACTTTTGACGCCCCACAATTCCAGAAGACATTCAGTGTGTTCTCATCGGACGCAGACCACAGCAATGTACATGACGTCACATAAAACCAAGGGTGCGTATCACAAGCCAGTTTCATGAGCCAGACGCGTTCAACTAAGGTCAATCCGGGTCACAACCTTTGCGTTGATGTGTCAAACAGGGGCTGTCACGAAGATTAACGAACATGTCTAATGAATATATTCAGTTTTAGACCTTGTCTTGTCGTACACTCTAGGGCGAGAAGCGTAGCGTAACAGCAGGAGTCTAGGAAACAGACTAAACTCCAAAAGTCATATGCAAATTTGATTTCTTTAGAAATATGTACCCCACTTGAGTGGGGTCGAAACAAATTAGTCTATAGACTCATTGTATTGTTCCTCTCCACGGAAATCTTTAGTAAAAGGCGAAAGATTTATGCGTGGCTGAAGAGAAACCAGAGTAACATGATAGAGAGACGTTTGATATATATATTTAACATTAATGCATGAATATAATGGTGTTTATATAAGAAGGAATAGCGTAATTTACCATTGATTACTTTAATTGATTATAATTCAGAATTAATTTATGTAAACATAATTTAGAATTCCATTTAATTGTTTTTTAATGTTATGATGATATTTGTTCAGGTTTTTGTTCGAACAAATAATATATCAATTTGCTGACGAACTGTTACTTATTTATCATAATGTTTCAATACTGTCATAATGTGCAGAACGCTCCTCTCAGTCACCAGTGTGCGAATGTCAAAGCACAAGTTTGTCCAGGGTGCTGGTGGGAACGAGATATATTTCACTTGCGTATAATCAAACCAGTGTATCCGAATTGGTGACTCATAATATAAACTGTTAGAAAGAATAGACCTCACTAGATCATTGTCAACTTCAACCACAGTAGAAAGTCAAGAGTACCAGGATCACACTCAAACATTATGTCATCTCGCGTCGCCCAAACAATTGCAACCACAGGGGTTAGCATTTGCCCATCCGCAGCTATCTTCTCTTCATACAGAAACATAAGGAGGGACAACAAAATATTCATTTACAATGGCATTTGTTACACGAAAACCAAGTGCATAATATATCAGTGTTTACTCTGAAGCATATGATACTACAAAGTAGAATTATGTCAGAACAAAATTTCTCAAGCCTAATTTTTCGGGGAATGATAGATCAAGTTGGGACACAACTACCTATCCAGTTTGACGCGCATACGCAGTCTTGGAGGCTTATGGGATCGATTTTTGGTCGATTTATATGCCAATTTTCTGTAACTTTCTCCTCCATAACTACTGCAGTTACGAACATATGAATTACATGGTTGTAACAAGCAAATATCGTAGCATCGAATAGGCGGAAAAAATACTTGTTTTCACTTTTTCTACTTTGTTTAATGACATGTGTTTTAGAGCACCTATCGCGATTTTGGATACGAGTTCTCTCCTCGCTGATATATCTGAAACGGCTGTATTTACGCACATGGAATTCTGTCAGTGTTTAGAATTTGGCCTCCTGATAATGATTGTAACAGTATTTTAAGTGTAAAGCTAGAGTTTTCTAAGCTTTTCTTGCTTATGCACGCTCTTCGTTATAGTACTGTTACTCACTGCCTGTAGTTGCTGGAGTGGGGAATAATCAGAGGAAATCAACGCGAGTCCTGAAGTAGAGTTGCTTATTTTGTTTATTTATATTTCAACAATGAAGCTCCCTGGAATCTCGCGGTCCGAATCGTTTCTCTGACTAGATGAATCTCTCTGACTAACCCATCTGGACTCCTTATAAAGGGTCCCGCGATAGGCCAGGCTAAAACAATCCCCACGTGACACGACGAGTCCACTTGGAGGGTGAACTCGCTTGTTGTGAGGATTGGTACAATCAGGGTTACACCCTTCCCAAAGAGTGGTGTGATGTAACCCGGGCTCTCGTGCTGATAAATTAGGTGGGGAGGCTTTTTAAGAACGTATGAGCCAGAATAGTATTATAACATAAGCATTCACAGTCCCGATTGCTGAAATAATAGGTCAAGTATTCATTATGTTTACAGATAACATTTGTTCGTGTAATATTGTTGATACGTTATTGCTGGTCGTCCAACTTGCCGTTGGAAGACATGCTGTTGGCGCTTGTGCCAATCTAGTTTGGGTAAGTGTTACAACGTACCAGAAGAATGGCGATCGATTGTTGAACTATGACATAAAAACAAAGAGCTTATGACTACGCGACAGCGCCCACGAATTTATCAGAAAATGTCGCCAAAATGTTCTTCCTAGAGAGTATATATGAATTTGCTTGAATTAACATTGCTAGGAAAACGAAAATGGATTGTGTGGATTCCAAAATTATCCCTGTTTATATATTTGTTTTGAATCAAATTATTTTCATTACATGCTACTATGATACAAATGATGATGGCATTAAGTAGCCAACCAAACATAGGTAATTTCTATTGATAAAACGCATCAAGTATGGATACGAATTTATGCACTCGATGCAATAATTAATTCACATTTGGAAATGTTGTACTTAATGATTTTGAATTACGGGTGACAATATTATGATTACATTTCACACCACGACGTGTTTGCCACATACGGTAGAGAGCATGTGGAAATTCGAAAGTACATGGCAATATCACGTTCCCTGACTTAATTAATAATTATATCGTATTCAATATCCATTATGTGAAGCATAAGTAGCATCCCTTTATGGCAAATATGTAAGCCAAGTTTACTTTGGAGAAATCCTAGCTACGGGAATCCAGTAGAATGGTAAAAATCCCCGTTGAAAAGCAACAAAATCGGAATATGTTTGCTACAAATCGTTCCCTATAGAGAGTAATGTGGTCCATGAATTTGGGTGCTTCTTGCCCATGAACTTTACCATTCTACGCATGACAACTAGTCCACATTCACAAGCTTTAATTTACATTTGTTTGTTTTTAAATTTCATAAACAGCAGTGGCTTATTGAATATGAAGTGATCATATAAAATCATGCATGAAAGGAATGTAATTTAGATTTTAAAACATTTTTTTTTTATTACTCTACCTGCAGGGAAACATAATGAATTGATGAAGCGGATGAAGGGTTTAGAGGAGAAGCTGAATGCGGTGCTTCATTTACTGTGGCCCTTGTCAAACAGCAGTGTAGCTGGGGATGATGTCCACGAACTAATTCCTGAACCACTGGCCAGTGTGGGAAATTTGGGCGTTTTGTGCTCCAAACTATTAAAATATGTCAACCTGAAAAAGCAAATGGTATATTTATTTTATAACATCATTGAGTAAACTTTGGCTATTGTATGCCATTTTCTTTATAGATTAATGTCATTGCTATAGCTTTTGATTATATTTTCAATAAAACATTTCAGTTGTTGGAAATGGACCGTCCTAATCGTAATTCTATGAATAAGTCTTTATACATCTATTTTTTATAAAATGACTGTATAACTATCTGTATAACAGGCATAATCCATGGTAGCTCTTGGTGGTTCAACCATTGGAGAAGCTGTGCGTTGGATCCTATAGAAGCTTGGTATAAATGACCTATGGTCACAGTACAGTTTGAGGGGAAAGATGGGAAAGTGGGCCTTCGTTGACCTGTCCATCTGTAGGATAGAAATAATTTGTTAATTCTGACTATCGTTTTTATTATATTTCATATTTTTATAAACATTGAAATAGGCAATTGTGTGATGCAGCAGGAGACTGTCTTAAGAACTACAGAACTACAACAGTTGCAGAGGCAGAAGTGAAGGTTGCAGAAACTTTTAAACATGCACCTAATAGAAGATGTGATACCGAGTATTATAAAGTCTCCTCTTGAATGATTGTTTATTCATCATTAATTTATTCTTTTAATTTTATAGAATCCTAGTTTAATACAATCAAAAGAAGTAGCATTTTGAATAATGATGCGTTTCAGGAATCAACATTGAAGAAAAACAAGACATGGTGCAAACCACTCAGGGATTGTGATAGCCAACGAAATTTATATTCTGAATTTATTACCATTTTTGGTACAATATACTTCATTATTGAATTCCTTGTGTTGTTTTATCACTAAAGTATCATTATCAAAAGCTATTTAAGGAGTAAATCTTTGGTGGTACAAAAGTGGCTATAAAGCGAAACTGCAAAGGTAGAAATGTCAGTGGCCACAAAGAGACAATACACAATCACATTTATCAACTTAGATGATAAGAATACACCATGGGCAGGTACGTGTGGCACCATACCTTGATATCTGGAGCCCAGTCACTCGTGCTGACTATCTTATAATTATCGAATGTTCTCTAAATTAGACCCCTGACCATATTTCAGCCATAAATTGCAAATTTCCAGATAAAGGTTAAGTATTTCCCCAAACTTGTAGACACGACCCTTTGTAATTGCTGATGCCTAATGAGAAATATTCACACATGCTGTCGACGCCACGCTTGTATAAATGCCGCCGTATTCCCAGAAGTTAAATCAATTATTGATCGACAATGCAATCTTCCCATCGTACAGGCCAAGCTGGAAGGCCAACTCCATATGGCCAAGCAGACATTGGAAGTCCGTCTCAGTTCTAACCTGAACCTCACCATTATTACCTTTTATATTCAAGAATTTCTTAATATATATTTGAACCCGAGGGATACGGAAATCCAATCCCTAACATAAGGAAAATAAAATGCACCTTCATCATTACACCCCATCAAGAAATATTGTCGTCACTCATTCCTCAGGTATCGGTCATAAACTCCGAAAAAATATCATATTGACAACTTTTTAAGCAGTTCTGACTAGACAAGGTCACCTAGCCCCTTGGCTGCGAGCCCTGTTTACATGTTAATGATATTCTATAGTCGCGCCAAGGGTCTAGGCTAACGAGATCTCTTGAACTGGACTGACATCCAAGATTTGGGGTGCTCCAAATCAGAAGCCGTGTCTCTCAGGTACTTTTGAGTTATTGTCTCTCATTGGCCAGTGTCACATTTTCCGAAGATTCGGCGCCATATTTGTTTTGGTACGCTCCGTTTTAAACCTCTTTTCACCACAACTGAAGTATATTCTCTTGCTTAACATAGAAATGACTCCAACGGAAGCCCTCGATTACGCGCAACAGTCACATGGCATGGTATTGAAAGACTTGTGTGCTCTGCTGCCTGATAGGTCATGACTGTTTTGTGAATGTGCCTGCTGGAACGGGGAAACATTTTGCTATACGTTGTTAGCTACTGCTCTCGATGCAATGCTTGGAATGGGTCAGGGTTCAACACCAATGGTTGTCCACTTGCCCGGGAAAGGTGATTTGTCATGTCGGACAAGTCAACTTGTCCAACTAGACAGTGATATATATATATATATATATGATGGGCACTCATTCAGCAACACCCCGATTTGTTGTTTCACGCTGAGCGGCACCCTTGATCGCGCAGATGGCTAGAGAAACAGACACACAACTGGTCTCTTTAACTGACTGTATTAGGTAAACATACTATCATGCAGCAAAGCAATTAAAGCGCTTGTTGTGGTGCAAATTGGAACTTTTGAGACGCCCCACAATTCCAGAAGACATTCAGTGTGTTCTCATCGGACGCAGACCACAGCAATGTACATGACGTCACATAAAACCAAGGGTGCGTATCACAAGCCAGTTTCATGAGCCAGACGCGTTCAACTAAGGTCAATCCGGGTCACAACCTTTGCGTTGATGTGTCAAACAGGGGCTGTCACGAAGATTAACGAACATGTCTAATGAATATATTCAGTTTTAGACCTTGTCTTGTCGTACACTCTAGGGCGAGAAGCGTAGCGTAACAGCAGGAGTCTAGGAAACAGACTAAACTCCAAAAGTCATATGCAAATTTGATTTCTTTAGAAATATGTACCCCACTTGAGTGGGGTCGAAACAAATTAGTCTATAGACTCATTGTATTGTTCCTCTCCACGGAAATCTTTAGTAAAAGGCGAAAGATTTATGCGTGGCTGAAGAGAAACCAGAGTAACATGATAAGAGACGTTTGATATATATATTTAACATTAATGCATGAATATAATGGTGTTTATATAAGAAGGAATAGCGTAATTTACCATTGATTAATTTAATTGATTATAATTCAGAATTAATTTATGTAAACATAATTTAGAATTCCATTTGTTAATTGTTTTTTAATGTTATGATGATATTTGTTCAGGTTTTTGTTCGAACAAATAATATATCAATTTGCTGACGAACTGTTACTTATTTATCACAATGTTTCAATACTGTCATAATGTGCAGAACGCTCCTCTCAGTCACCAGTGTGCGAATGTCAAAGCACAAGTTTGTCCAGGGTGCTGGTGGGAACGAGATATATTTCACTTGCGTATAATCAAACCAGTGTATCCGAATTGGTGACTCATAATATAAACTGCTAGAAAGAATAGACCTCACTAGATCATTGTCAACTTCAACCACAGTAGAAAGTCAAGAGTACCAGGATCACACTCAAACATTATGTCATCTCGCGTCGCCTAAACAATTGCAACCACAGGGGTTAGCATTTGCCCATCTGCAGCTATCTTCTCTTCATACAGAAACATAAGGAGGGACAACAAAATATTCATTTACAATGGCATTTGTTACACGAAAACCAAGTGCATAATATATCAGTGTTTACTCTGAAGCATATGATACTACAAAGTAGAATTATGTCAGAACAAAATTTCTCAAGCCTAATTTTTCGGGGAATGATAGATCAAGTTGGGACAGAACTACCTATCCAGTTTGACGCGCATACGCAGTCTTGGAGGCTTATGGGATCGATTTTTCGTCGATTTATATCCCAATTTTCTGTAACTTTCTCCTCCATTAACTACTGCAGTTACGAACATATGAATTACATGGTTGTAACAAGCAAATATCGTAGCATCGAATAGGCGGAAAAAATACTTGTTTTCACTTTTTCTACTTTGTATAATGACATGTGTTTTAGAGCCCCTATCGCGATTTTGGATACGAGTTCTCTCCTCGCTGATATATCTGAAACGGCTGTATTTACGAACATGGAATTTTGTCAGTGTTTAGAATTTGGCCTCCTGATAATGATTGTAACAGTATTTTAAGTGTAAAGCTAGAGTTTTCTAAGCTTTTCTTGCTTATGCACGCTCTTCGTTATAGTACTGTTACTCACTGCCTGTAGTTGCTGGAGTGGGGACTAATCAGAGGAAATCAACGCGAGTCCTGAAGTAGAGTTGCTTATTTTGTATATTTATATTTCAACAATGAAGCTCCCTGGAATCTCGCGGTCCGAATCGTTTCTCTGACTAGATGAATCTCTCTGACTAACCCATCTGGACTCCTTATAAAGGCACCCGCGATAGGCCAGGCTAAAACAATCCCCACGTGACACGACGAGTCCACTTGGAGGGTGAACTCGCTTGTTGTGAGGATTGGTACAATCAGGGTTACACCCTTCCCAAAGAGTGGTGTGATGTAACCCGGGCTCTCGTGCTGATAAATTAGGTGGGGAGGCTTTTTAAGAACGTATGAGCCAGAATAGTATTATAACATAAGCATTCACAGTCCCGATTGCTGAAATAATAGGTCAAGTATTCATTATGTTTACAGATAACATTTGTTCGTGTAATATTGTTGATACGTTATTGCTGGTCGTCCAACTTGCCGTTGGAAGACATGCTGTTGGCGCTTGTGCCAATCTAGTTTGGGTAAGTGTTACAACGTACCAGAAGAATGGCGATCGATTGTTGAACTATGACATAAAAACAAAGAGCTTATGACTACGCGACAGCGCCCACGAATTTATCAGAAAATGTCGCCAAAATGTTCTTCCTAGAGAGTATATATGAATTTGCTTGAATTAACATTGCTAGGAAAACGAAAATGGATTGTGTGGATTCCAAAATTATCCCTGTTTATATATTTGTTTTGAATCAAATTATTTTCATTACATGCTACTATGATACAAATGATGATGGCATTAAGTAGCCAACCAAACATAGGTAATTTCTATTGATAAAACGCATCAAGTATGGATACGAATTTATGCACTCGATGCAATAATTAATTCACATTTGGAAATGTTGTACTTAATGATTTTGAATTACGGGTGACAATATTATGATTACATTTCACACCACGACGTGTTTGCCACATACGGTAGAGAGCATGTGGAAATTCGAAAGTACATGGCAATATCACGTTCCCTGACTTAATTAATAATTATATCGTATTCAATATCCATTATGTGAAGCATAAGTAGCATCCCTTTATGGCAAATATGTAAGCCAAGTTTACTTTGGAGAAATCCTAGCTACGGGAATCCAGTAGAATGGTAAAGATCCCCGTTGAAAAGCAACAAAATCGGAATATGTTTGCTACAAATCGTTCCCTATAGAGAGTAATGTGGTCCATGAATTTGGGTGCTTCTTGCCCATGAACTTCACCATTCTACGCATGACAACTAGTCCACATTCACAAGCTTTAATTTACATTTGTTTGTTTTTTTAAATTTCATAAACAGCAGTGGCTTATTGAATATGAAGTGATCATATAAAATCATGCATGAAAGGAATGTAATTTAGATTTTAAAACATTTTTTTTTTATTACTCTACCTGCAGGGAAACATAATGAATTGATGAAGCGGATGAAGGGTTTAGAGGAGAAGCTGAATGCGGTGCTTCATTTACTGTGGCCCTTGTCAAACAGCAGTGTAGCTGGGGATGATGTCCACGAACTAATTCCTGAACCACTGGCCAGTGTGGGAAATTTGGGCGTTTTGTGCTCCAAACTATTAAAATATGTCAACCTGAAAAAGCAAATGGTATATTTATTTTATAACATCATTGAGTAAACTTTGCTATTGTATGCCATTTTCTTTATAGATTAATGTCATTGCTATAGCTTTTGATTATATTTTCAATAAAACATTTCAGTTGTTGGAAATGGACCGTCCTAATCGTAATTCTATGAATTTTTTAAAGTCTTTATACATCTATTTTTTATAAAATGACTGTATAACTATCTGTATAACAGGCATAATCCATGGTAGCTCTTGGTGGTTCAACCATTGGAGAAGCTGTGCGTTGGATCCTATAGAAGCTTGGTATAAATGACCTATGGTCACAGTACAGTTTGAGGGGAAAGATGGGAAAGTGGGCCTTCGTTGACCTGTCCATCTGTAGGATAGAAATAATTTGTTAATTCTGACTATCGTTTTTATTATATTTCATATTTTTATAAACATTGAAATAGGCAATTGTGTGATGCAGCAGGAGACTGTCTTAAGAACTACAGAACTACAACAGTTGCAGAGGCAGAAGTGAAGGTTGCAGAAACTTTTAAACATGCACCTAATAGAAGATGTGATACCGAGTATTATAAAGTCTCCTCTTGAATGATTGTTTATTCATCATTAATTTATTCTTTTAATTTTATAGAATCCTAGTTTAATACAATCAAAAGAAGTAGCATTTTGAATAATGATGCGTTTCAGGAATCAACATTGAAGAAAAACAAGACATGGTGCAAACCACTCAGGGATTGTGATAGCCAACGAAATTTATATTCTGAATTTATTACCATTTTTGGTACAATATACTTCATTATTGAATTCCTTGTGTTGTTTTTATCACTAAAGTATCATTATCAAAAGCTATTTAAGGAGTAAATCTTTGGTGGTACAAAAGTGGCTATAAAGCGAAACTGCAAAGGTAGAAATGTCAGTGGCCACAAAGAGACAATACACAATCACATTTATCAACTTAGATGATAAGAATACACCATGGGCAGGTACGTGTGGCACCATACCTTGATATCTGGAGCCCAGTCACTCGTGCTGACTATCTTATAATTATCGAATGTTCTCTAAATTAGACCCCTGACCATATTTCAGCCATAAATTGCAAATTTCCAGATAAAGGTTAAGTATTTCCCCAAACTTGTAGACACGACCCTTTGTAATTGCTGATGCCTAATGAGAAATATTCACACATGCTGTCGACGCCACGCTTGTATAAATGCCGCCGTATTCCCAGAAGTTAAATCAATTATTGATCGGACAATGCAATCTTCCCATCGTACAGGCCAAGCTGGAAGGCCAACTCCATATGGCCAAGCAGACATTGGAAGTCCGTCTCAGTTCTAACCTGAACCTCACCATTATTACCTTTTATATTCAAGAATTTCTTAATATATATTTGAACCCGAGGGATACGGAAATCCAATCCCTAACATAAGGAAAATAAAATGCACCTTCATCATTACACCCCATCAAGAAATATTGTCGTCACTCATTCCTCAGGTATCGGTCATAAACTCCGAAAAAATATCATATTGACAACTTTTTAAGCAGTTCTGACTAGACAAGGTCACCTAGCCCCTTGGCTGCGAGCCCTGTTTACATGTTAATGATATTCTATAGTCGCGCCAAGGGTCTAGGCTAACGAGATCTCTTGAACTGGACTGACATCCAAGATTTGGGGTGCTCCAAATCAGAAGCCGTGTCTCTCAGGTACTTTTGAGTTATTGTCTCTCATTGGCCAGTGTCACATTTTCCGAAGATTCGGCGCCATATTTGTTTTGGTACGCTCCGTTTTAAACCTCTTTTCACCACAACTGAAGTATATTCTCTTGCTTAACATAGAAATGACTCCAACGGAAGCCCTCGATTACGCGCAACAGTCACATGGCATGGTATTGAAAGACTTGTGTGCTCTGCTGCCTGATAGGTCATGACTGTTTTGTGAATGTGCCTGCTGGAACGGGGAAACATTTTGCTATACGTTGTTAGCTACTGCTCTCGATGCAATGCTTGGAATGGGTCAGGGTTCAACACCAATGGTTGTCCACTTGCCCGGGAAAGGTGATTTGTCATGTCGGACAAGTCAACTTGTCCAACTAGACAGTGATATATATATATATATATATGATGGGCACTCATTCAGCAACACCCCGATTTGTTGTTTCACGCTGAGCGGCACCCTTGATCGCGCAGATGGCTAGAGAAACAGAGACACACAACTGGTCTCTTTAACTGACTGTATTAGGTAAACATACTATCATGCAGCAAAGCAATTAAAGCGCTTGTTGTGGTGCAAATTGGAACTTTTGAGACGCCCCACAATTCCAGAAGACATTCAGTGTGTTCTCATCGGACGCAGACCACAGCAATGTACATGACGTCACATAAAACCAAGGGTGCGTATCACAAGCCAGTTTCATGAGCCAGACGCGTTCAACTAAGGTCAATCCGGGTCACAACCTTTGCGTTGATGTGTCAAACAGGGGCTGTCACGAAGATTAACGAACATGTCTAATGAATATATTCAGTTTTAGACCTTGTCTTGTCGTACACTCTAGGGCGAGAAGCGTAGCGTAACAGCAGGAGTCTAGGAAACAGACTAAACTCCAAAAGTCATATGCAAATTTGATTTCTTTAGAAATATGTACCCCACTTGAGTGGGGTCGAAACAAATTAGTCTATAGACTCATTGTATTGTTCCTCTCCACGGAAAATCTTTAGTAAAAGGCGAAAGATTTATGCGTGGCTGAAGAGAAACCAGAGTAACATGATAAGAGACGTTTGATATATATATTTAACATTAATGCATGAATATAATGGTGTTTATATAAGAAGGAATAGCGTAATTTACCATTGATTAATTTAATTGATTATAATTCAGAATTAATTTATGTAAACATAATTTAGAATTCCATTTGTTAATTGTTTTTTAATGTTATGATGATATTTGTTCAGGTTTTTGTTCGAACAAATAATATATCAATTTGCTGACGAACTGTTACTTATTTATCACAATGTTTCAATACTGTCATAATGTGCAGAACGCTCCTCTCAGTCACCAGTGTGCGAATGTCAAAGCACAAGTTTGTCCAGGGTGCTGGTGGGAACGAGATATATTTCACTTGCGTATAATCAAACCAGTGTATCCGAATTGGTGACTCATAATATAAACTGCTAGAAAGAATAGACCTCACTAGATCATTGTCAACTTCAACCACAGTAGAAAGTCAAGAGTACCAGGATCACACTCAAACATTATGTCATCTCGCGTCGCCCCAAACAATTGCAACCACAGGGGTTAGCATTTGCCCATCTGCAGCTATCTTCTCTTCATACAGAAACATAAGGAGGGACAACAAAATATTCATTTACAATGGCATTTGTTACACGAAAACCAAGTGCATAATATATCAGTGTTTACTCTGAAGCATATGATACTACAAAGTAGAATTATGTCAGAACAAAATTTCTCAAGCCTAATTTTTCGGGGAATGATAGATCAAGTTGGGACAGAACTACCTATCCAGTTTGACGCGCATACGCAGTCTTGGAGGCTTATGGGATCGATTTTTCGTCGATTTATATCCCAATTTTCTGTAACTTTCTCCTCCATTAACTACTGCAGTTACGAACATATGAATTACATGGTTGTAACAAGCAAATATCGTAGCATCGAATAGGCGGAAAAAATACTTGTTTTCACTTTTTCTCTACTTTGTATAATGACATGTGTTTTAGAGAGCCCCTATCGCGATTTTGGATACGAGTTCTCTCCTCGCTGATATATCTGAAACGGCTGTATTTTTACGAACATGGAATTTTGTCAGTGTTTAGAATTTGGCCTCCTGATAATGATTGTAACAGTATTTTAAGTGTAAAGCTAGAGTTTTCTAAGCTTTTCTTGCTTATGCACGCTCTTCGTTATAGTACTGTTACTCACTGCCTGTAGTTGCTGGAGTGGGGACTAATCAGAGGAAATCAACGCGAGTCCTGAAGTAGAGTTGCTTATTTTGTTATTTATATTTCAACAATGAAGCTCCCTGGAATCTCGCGGTCCGAATCGTTTCTCTGACTAGATGAATCTCTCTGACTAACCCATCTGGACTCCTTATAAAGGGTCCCGCGATAGGCCAGGCTAAAACAATCCCCACGTGACACGACGAGTCCACTTGGAGGGTGAACTCGCTTGTTGTGAGGATTGGTACAATCAGGGTTACACCCTTCCCAAAGAGTGGTGTGATGTAACCCGGGCTCTCGTGCTGATAAATTAGGTGGGGAGGCTTTTTAAGAACGTATGAGCCAGAATAGTATTATAACATAAGCATTCACAGTCCCGATTGCTGAAATAATAGGTCAAGTATTCATTATGTTTACAGATAACATTTGTTCGTGTAATATTGTTGATACGTTATTGCTGGTCGTCCAACTTGCCGTTGGAAGACATGCTGTTGGCGCTTGTGCCAATCTAGTTTGGGTAAGTGTTACAACGTACCAGAAGAATGGCGATCGATTGTTGAACTATGACATAAAAACAAAGAGCTTATGACTACGCGACAGCGCCCACGAATTTATCAGAAAATGTCGCCAAAATGTTCTTCCTAGAGAGTATATATGAATTTGCTTGAATTAACATTGCTAGGAAAACGAAAATGGATTGTGTGGATTCCAAAATTATCCCTGTTTATATATTTGTTTTGAATCAAATTATTTTCATTACATGCATGACTATGATACAAATGATGATGGCATTAAGTAGCCAACCAAACATAGGTAATTTCTATTGATAAAACGCATCAAGTATGGATACGAATTTATGCACTCGATGCAATAATTAATTCACATTTGGAAATGTTGTACTTAATGATTTTGAATTACGGGTGACAATATTATGATTACATTTCACACCACGACGTGTTTGCCACATACGGTAGAGAGCATGTGGAAATTCGAAAGTACATGGCAATATCACGTTCCCTGACTTAATTAATAATTATATCGTATTCAATATCCATTATGTGAAGCATAAGTAGCATCCCTTTATGGCAAATATGTAAGCCAAGTTTACTTTGGAGAAATCCTAGCTACGGGAATCCAGTAGAATGGTAAAGATCCCCGTTGAAAAGCAACAAAATCGGAATATGTTTGCTACAAATCGTTCCCTATAGAGAGTAATGTGGTCCATGAATTTGGGTGCTTCTTGCCCATGAACTTCACCATTCTACGATGACAACTAGTCCACATTCACAAGCTTTAATTTACATTTGTTTGTTTTTTTAAATTTCATAAACAGCAGTGGCTTATTGAATATGAAGTGATCATATAAAATCATGCATGAAAGGAATGTAATTTAGATTTTAAAACATTTTTTTTTTTACTCTACCTGCAGGGAAACATAATGAATTGATGAAGCGGATGAAGGGTTTAGAGGAGAAGCTGAATGCGGTGCTTCATTTACTGTGGCCCTTGTCAAACAGCAGTGTAGCTGGGGATGATGTCCACGAACTAATTCCTGAACCACTGGCCAGTGTGGGAAATTTGGGCGTTTTGTGCTCCAAACTATTAAAATATGTCAACCTGAAAAAGCAAATGGTATATTTATTTTATAACATCATTGAGTAAACTTTGCTATTGTATGCCATTTTCTTTATAGATTAATGTCATTGCTATAGCTTTTGATTATATTTTCAATAAAACATTTCAGTTGTTGGAAATGGACCGTCCTAATCGTAATTCTATGAATAAGTCTTTATACATCTATTTTTTATAAAATGACTGTATAACTATCTGTATAACAGGCATAATCCATGGTAGCTCTTGGTGGTTCAACCATTGGAGAAGCTGTGCGTTGGATCCTATAGAAGCTTGGTACAAATGACCTATGGTCACAGTACAGTTTGAGGGGAAAGATGGGAAAGTGGGCCTTCGTTGACCTGTCCATCTGTAGGATAGAAATAATTTGTTAATTCTGACTATCGTTTTTATTATATTTCATATTTTTATAAACATTGAAATAGGCAATTGTGTGATGCAGCAGGAGACTGTCTTAAGAACTACAGAACTACAAAAGTTGCAGAGGCAGAAGTGAAGGTTGCAGAAACTTTTAAACGTGCACCTAATAGAAGATGTGATACCGAGTATTATAAAGTCTCCTCTTGAATGATTGTTTATTCATCATTAATTTATTCTTTTAATTTTATAGAATCCTAGTTTAATACAATCAAAAGAAGTAGCATTTTGAATAATGATGCGTTTCAGGAATCAACATTGAAGAAAAACAAGACATGGTGCAAACCACTCAGGGATTGTGATAGCCAACGAAATTTATATTCTGAATTTATTACCATTTTTGGTACAATATACTTCATTATTGAATTCCTTGTGTTGTTTTATCACTAAAGTATCATTATCAAAAGCTATTTAAGGAGTAAATCTTTGGTGGTACAAAAGTGGCTATAAAGCGAAACTGCAAAGGTAGAAATGTCAGTGGCCACAAAGAGACAATACACAATCACATTTATCAACTTAGATGATAAGAATACACCATGGGCAGGTACGTGTGGCACCATACCTTGATATCTGGAGCCCAGTCACTCGTGCTGACTATCTTATAATTATCGAATGTTCTCTAAATTAGACCCCTGACCATATTTCAGCCATAAATTGCAAATTTCCAGATAAAGGTTAAGTATTTCCCCAAACTTGTAGACACGACCCTTTGTAATTGCTGATGCCTAATGAGAAATATTCACACATGCTGTCGACGCCACGCTTGTATAAATGCCGCCGTATTCCCAGAAGTTAAATCAATTATTGATCGGACAATGCAATCTTCCCATCGTACAGGCCAAGCTGGAAGGCCAACTCCATATGGCCAAGCAGACATTGGAAGTCCGTCTCAGTTCTAACCTGAACCTCACCATTATTACCTTTTATATTCAAGAATTTCTTAATATATATTTGAACCCGAGGGATACGGAAATCCAATCCCTAACATAAGGAAAATAAAATGCACCTTCATCATTACACCCCATCAAGAAATATTGTCGTCACTCATTCCTCAGGTATCGGTCATAAACTCCGAAAAAATATCATATTGACAACTTTTTAAGCAGTTCTGACTAGACAAGGTCACCTAGCCCCTTGGCTGCGAGCCCTGTTTACATGTTAATGATATTCTATAGTCGCGCCAAGGGTCTAGGCTAACGAGATCTCTTGAACTGGACTGACATCCAAGATTTGGGGTGCTCCAAATCAGAAGCCGTGTCTCTCAGGTACTTTTGAGTTATTGTCTCTCATTGGCCAGTGTCACATTTTCCGAAGATTCGGCGCCATATTTGTTTTGGTACGCTCCGTTTTAAACCTCTTTTCACCACAACTGAAGTATATTCTCTTGCTTAACATAGAAATGACTCCAACGGAAGCCCTCGATTACGCGCAACAGTCACATGGCATGGTATTGAAAGACTTGTGTGCTCTGCTGCCTGATAGGTCATGACTGTTTTGTGAATGTGCCTGCTGGAACGGGGAAACATTTTGCTATACGTTGTTAGCTACTGCTCTCGATGCAATGCTTGGAATGGGTCAGGGTTCAACACCAATGGTTGTCCACTTGCCCGGGAAAGGTGATTTGTCATGTCGGACAAGTCAACTTGTCCAACTAGACAGTGATATATATATATATATATATATATGGGCACTCATTCAGCAAGCAACCCCCCGATTTGTTGTTTCACGCTGAGCGGCACCCTTGATCGCGCAGATGGCTAGAGAAACAGACACACAACTGGTCTCTTTAACTGACTGTATTAGGTAAACATACTATCATGCAGCAAAGCAATTAAAGCGCTTGTTGTGGTGCAAATTGGAACTTTTGAGACGCCCCACAATTCCAGAAGACATTCAGTGTGTTCTCATCGGACGCAGACCACAGCAATGTACATGACGTCACATAAAACCAAGGGTGCGTATCACAAGCCAGTTTCATGAGCCAGACGCGTTCAACTAAGGTCAATCCGGGTCACAACCTTTGCGTTGATGTGTCAAACAGGGGCTGTCACGAAGATTAACGAACATGTCTAATGAATATATTCAGTTTTAGACCTTGTCTTGTCGTACACTCTAGGGCGAGAAGCGTAGCGTAACAGCAGGAGTCTAGGAAACAGACTAATCTCCAAAAGTCATATGCAAATTTGATTTCTTTAGAAATATGTACCCCACTTGAGTGGGGTCGAAACAAATTAGTCTATAGACTCATTATATTGTTCCTCTCCACGGAAATCTTTAGTAAAAGGCGAAAGATTTATGCGTGGCTGAAGAGAAACCAGAGTAACATGATCAGAGACGTTTGATATATATATTTAACATTAATGCATGAATATAATGGTGTTTATATAAGAAGGAATAGCGTAATTTACCATTGATTACTTTAATTGATTATAATTCAGAATTAATTTATGTAAACATAATTTAGAATTCCATTTGTTAATTGTTTTTTAATGTTATGATGATATTTGTTCAGGTTTTTGTTCGAACAAATAATATATCAATTTGCTGACGAACTGTTACTTATTTATCATAATGTTTCAATACTGTCATAATGTGCAGAACGCTCCTCTCAGTCACCAGTGTGCGAATGTCAAAGCACAAGTTTGTCCAGGGTGCTGGTGGGAACGAGATATATTTCACTTGCGTATAATCAAACCAGTGTATCCGAATTGGTGACTCATAATTTAAACTGTTAGAAAGAATAGACCTCACTAGATCATTGTCAACTTCAACCACAGTAGAAAGTCAAGAGTACCAGGATCACACTCAAACAATTAGGAGTTAGGGAAAGTAGGTGGCAAGTTGAGTCTTGAAAGTGTCAAATGTGCCAACTGACACGACAGAGGTATCTAGCAGATTCCAGTCTCTGATGGTTCTCGGGGGGAAAAATGATTGCTTGTGGCATTCTGTTCTGGATGGAAGTATCTGGAAAGCATGAGATGGACCGTGTCTTGAGGTTCTTGTTGGCGGGATGAGGTACTTGGATTTGTTGATACATATACTGCCATTTGTGATTTTAAACATCATAGCTAGTCTTGTCTCTTTACGCCGTTGTTCCAGTGACTTCCACTTAAGGTCCTCCAACATGTCTGTAACGCTTGACCGGTTATGGTATCAATTTTTTACAAAACGGGCTGCTCTTCGTTGTACCTTTTCCAGGCATTGGATGTCACCTTTCTCATGAGGGTCCCACACTACACTTGCATATTCTACTGAAGGTCTGACTAGGCTGAAGTTAGCTCCGGTCGTAACGGTAACATGAATTTATACCGTTACGAAGTTTCATTAAAACACGGCGATATCTCGTTTGGGCTATATCTCGCGAAGGGCTATATTTCGCACCTAGAAAATAACATATATCAAGAGCCTTTACAAAAAATAGACTTTTCGCTCCAAAATACTTACCACCACTCGACGCTATTCTTCAATAAATGCCATCGATAGTTCGTTTCCGAACAAATCGCGATACGAAGTCTGCCATTTTGGAAACTATTAATTCTCGCGATTTCCCGCATTGCCTTAGCATCCCAAGTGGGGGGCACTTACCCTAACTCGGATAGGGGTGTGCCGCGGGACCTCGAAATCCCGTACCCGTTGAACTCGTTGAGAATGAGAAAAAGTATACTCCATCGTACAAGGTATTATGCGATTGTCTAACCCGTCGTAAAAGTCGAGATGTCGAAAAAACCACCCCCTTCGTGTGGCACATTTATACTATATCATTACACTTAAGTGCCCCCCCCGGGCTTAGCATTAGACTTCGTCATTCTGCGCATGGGCAATGCATGTGGTCTTGAACTTGTAAACAAACATGTTGCTGTGTTTCTGACTATTTACCGCTTCCCAAATTGATCGAACTATAAATAATTACCATGGATGAAATCCCCCGCCGAAAAGGGATAAAATCGTCCGTAAAACATCATTGCATTCTATAACTCCATCACTTGTGTATGTTTTGTGCTTGGTAGTTGTCTGAATCGATCTAAAAATATTCGCATTGCGTTGTTTCGAAAAACGGTAAGACGTCTACGCAGACGTCTTGTAGGGCTAGGCTGAAGTAAGCTTGTTGTTTTATAGAGGTAGATGAGATGTTTAGATTTCTTCTCAGGAAACTGATGGTCTTGTTTGCCTTAGCTGATATAGAATTGATGTGTTGCCTCCAGTTCAGTTCGGAGTTGATGGTGCATCCTAGGTATTTCGCCGAGTCAACATGTTCTAGGTGGTTATTAAGTTTGTAGTCATACTTGATTGGATGTTTCCTTGGAGATTGCCAAGACTTGGCATTTCTGGGGGTGAAATTCCATTTTCATTTTTGTTCCCATTTTGAAAGTTTGTCTATGTCTTCTTGGAGTACTTTACAGTTGGATTCGGAGGTGATGGCCAGGTATACTATGGTGTCATCAGCAAAGAGGCGTACTGTAGATTTGATGGTACTAGGTATGTCGTTAATGTAGTAGAGAAACAGGGATGGACCAAGAACAGAGCCCTGTGGAACGCCAGATTCGACTGGGACGGTGTTTGAAGAGTGCATACTCCAACAGCTGGGTCTCACATGATCGTTGCTTCCGGAAACCGTGTTGGAGGGGATACAGGATGTTGTTGGACTCTCCATGCTAAGTCATTAAACGGGTAAAAATTGTTTTAAAGGCTTCCACCATCCCCTATGGGCATATAAGAGAAGAAATATGGTGTAGCATCTACCAATTTGACTTGTACAACTACAAATTGTAGTACAATATATTTGCAGAATACTTATTCAATTTGGAATCAAGCAGTGGATGCCTTGTATATGGTGAATATTTACTAATTGTGCTTTCTAACCACCTAGTAAGAAATCTTTATTCCTAGGATACTAAATATAGCTCTTTGTGGTGATGTATTTTAGCCATCAAAATAGTGGTGGTCAATGATATTTGTTGCTATGCAGGATGTGGAATCTATAGTAAAATAAGTAGATCAAGAAGATGAATATGAGCATATTAATTGATCTTGTGCTAAGTTGCTTATTAGTTTTGAGATAAGTGAACTTTCATATGTCACACCATACATTTATTCATCTGGAACCAAGAAATGTTGAATTTCAACTGACTATCTGCTTCAGGAAATAGATGATCATTGTTATGGATTGAAGGCTGAGGAAGATTATTGTAAATCTTGATCATACATGCTATTTCAGACAACGCAGCTTATTTTACATAACAAAAACCTTTACATATGCAATAGGTGACCCATGACGATGTCCAGAGAGGTATTGAACAACTGGAAAAGTTTGGAATGGTCGATGAATCTACTGCAAAGTGCCTGATGGATAATGGTTGGTACCACAGTCAATTCACTATTCCTTTGTTTATCTTGTTAAAAAAAAAGTAACATAAGCTTGAACTAAGGGCCAACATTATTCCACTGTTTTCATAAACTTAAAATGACTTTATGGATGGTATTGCTTCAATGACTGATCAACCTCTGTAAACGCATAATTAAATTGTTTTCCACAGTCCCCGGATTAATACAAATGCTTAGTCCACTCAAAGATTGCTTATGTGATGGGAGATTTCCTACAAGTGCTAAATCATGGATTAAGTTTCATTCAGTCGTTACATCAGTACTCATTCAACCGCTTTCTATATCTGTCTGTCGTTTTTTAATTTACAAGTAACTGAATGATGGTGTATGTGAGTTTATTATCTTTAAGTTTGCTAAGTACTTCATCAAAAGATAATCCATGTAAGAAAGTTTCATACTTACTTCTTGCAACTTTCTTCTAATTGATGCTTGGTGGTGTAGGAAGTCCAGTATGAATGTGCCCGATAAGTGTTTTCTCAGGGAAAATTTGACGTCCAGATAAATATAGAAATCCTTGTTTTGAAAAGCACTTGATACTATTTTGAATGTACAGTTAGATACAAAGAATAATTCTGGAAAAATTCATGTTGATACCTTTTGTAGTTGCATAATGGTTGGCATGGCAAATTATATCACTTTCATAACGTTTTTGTATTTTTGTAAAATCATACACAAAATGCTTGTCAATTTCATATAATTCCATCTGTACTACTTGTAAGCGTACTATGTTGATTGTAAGCTTATATACTAATAATTACATCCTGAAAATTGCATGCAATTATCTTGTATCAGTTATTTGTTATTATTTTCTGAAGCTAGATGATTTTCTGCATTTTTTTATCGCAGTATGAGGTCAACAAAACTCGTCGGGAGGCCGAAAAAAACCTACCCCGACACATGTATACTACCTCTATATACTTAAGTGCCCCCTCCACCGGGACCTGCAGCCACATGGCGAGTGAAACTGGAACTTCGTAATGTGACGTCATATCTCCAAACCTGGGGCTGCCGCGAATGAAAGTTGTGATTCTAAAAGTTCATTTGACAATTACTAAATAATAACGAGACAGTAGATAACCAAAATAGGCCGCATAAGCGGATATTCATCTCATTTGTCGACATATATATTTACGTAAGTACACAACTTGGTGGTAAGCCCCGGAGACGCGAAATAACAAGAATTGCCACACGACCCACATACTTTCAGGCACGACGGTATATATTTATATTACCGTCGTGCGCGGCTACAGTAGCCACTCACTTGTATCACCAGAGTTACTCTGAAGTTATACCACAAAAGTTTGTAAGCTAATATATCAGACGTCTGACGGGATACGGAAGACCGTACCCCCACAGTTCAGAAATTCCAGCTCAGCAGTTTGGACATCACCAGAGTACCATTCACAAATTGTAAGCCTATTCAGACTTGCGGGATACGGAATCCGTACCCCCACATTCAGAAATGAACATCCGTTTTCCAGTTACCATTCAATTGACGCCTCTTCTTCATCACTACGACCATAAAGAGTGCCAACATTCACTAACATTGCCAGGAAAACGGATTGTGTGGATTCCAAAATTATCTCTGTTTATATATTTGTCTTCAATCAATTTTTTTAAATATATGTAACAACAATACCAATATGATGATGGCATTAAACAACCAATCAAACATAGGTAATTTCTATTGATAAAATGCTACCACCCGTTTCATTACAAATAGTATGTACACAAAAGGTGCACACAATTTGTCAAACAATACAGATTGAAGAGGAAGTGTTATTGGGTTATTTTCCCTGATCAATGTATTTCAGTCAGGAGTGTTTGTGTGAACCATGATACATAAATATTTGCAATTGATCAAAATGTTATAAATCATGCTGAAAAATTCAAATGACAAGGGCATTAAACACTGTTACACAGCCAACAAAAGTTATATCTGACTGCGCAAAAGGTGAAGGTCAATCAATTAAATGGAAGAAAAAGTGATTACAATAGTAGAATATAATAACATACGTGAAATTTATGATGTATAAACAATATGAAATAGTGGTTTTTTTATTTGCCATATTCATGTTAAAGTAACTACTGCTTTCCTCATTAACACAAGAAACTATGAAATAATGCAAAATTACCATTGTCCTCGGTTAAATAAATAAAGTATTAGAAAAAAAACCAGAGACGACAGGAAAACAGAAGTTCTTCACGATCAAGAGACATTGAATCAAGTACATTGCTTACATAATACACATAACATCCTTAACAAGACCTTGAACAATAAATACTACTAATTGCACATGTACAGACACAAATTGATTGTAAAAAAACCTAATTTTTCTGCCAATCTATGACAGTACAATGGAGTAAGTATTATTGAATCTACACCCAATGCACATGCCCTATTTTAAGTGAAACTATATATCCGTTTACAATATTCCATAAAGCAACTGATTTCATAAAGATCGACTCAGTACTTAATACTGAAATTTTCAGAAACAACAGTAACAAGGCAACAAAAACTGGCATAAAACACAACACTGATAAAAGTAATCAAAACCAGGAAGCAAAACTGATGAGGACATCATTGGAAGAGATATCTGTCGAATGATCTGAACCGGTCAGATGCCATCTACACATACTGAGGCAGCTTCATGACACAACAAGCCCTGCCATATATCCTAGAAGAAAACTTGGTTATAATTTCCACTCTATCATTGTCCGCATCAAATGACTGAATCAGGTCTGAGAAGTAATGTTGCCCGTTGATACCACCGACAATGTAGATCTTCTCGTTCAAAACAGCCATGCCAGCTTCTCTGATATTCATCACTGATTTGAGTACAGTCCACATACTTGTTCCCGGATCAAACCTCTCAATACTTGTGACAGGTACTGGGAAACCATAGGGATCCTCCGTGTTCCCCCCCAACACATACAAACAACCTCCAATGGCTGCCATGTTGTGATTGCTCCGAATATTGATGAGATGCGGCTCATCCCTCCATTGGTCACTTTCGATATCGTATGACATCATGGAACGACAATGTCCATCAAACTTTTGTCCCCCGGTGATATATACACGTTCTCCACACACTGTGCCTGCATGTGTGTAGATAGCGTGTGGTAAGGCAGCCCCATTCTCCCAGTCATTCTTCACGATGCTAAAACACTCCATTGTACTCATCACCATATTCTCATCCTGGCCCCCGATAGAATACAACGATCCATTGTGTCCTACCATCACAAAGTCCTTGCGTGCTTCGTTCATTGAGGGAAAGCTCAAACCAGGTGTCAAAGCGTGGGTCATATCGAAAGCACCTGGCTGTTGCTATTTCATTGTTCTCATTGCTGTCATACTTGCCACCACATGCATACATGAAATTTTCCACCACTACAACACAAGGGTTGTATAATGGCACCATCGCATCTTTCAAGAAAGCATGTCTTTCTGTTTCAAAGTCGTAATTTTCAAGATTCTCTGCATGGCACATTGCAAGTGAATGTTTGTGAGCACGTACTTGAGTTCGCTCACTTTGTAACAAAGGTTGCTTGCTGACAACAATATGGTAGTCCTTTGCATCCATCAATAGCCTGCTACATTCTCGGTTGCTGTGCATAATACTAACCTGAAAAGTTACATTAAGCTTTACCCAAGCATATAGCATTTCAGAAATTGAACGTTATGATTGGATTGGGATGCATGGAGAACACTACAGGAAGGTGATTTATACTTTGGGAAAGATAAACAAAATAGTTTTTAATATTTTATGGTTCTTGTTGATGAAAAAAAGCATTTACCTGACTGACTTTATCCACTAATTCCTCTCCAGATAGTAGCGGGAGTCTCAAGCTGCTGACAAGAATGGGCATCATCTCCTCCCGTTCCTCTGGGTTAAACTTCACCCAGCGGAGAACAAGCTCAAACAACTTGTACTCTGACACAACCTAGCCAAGAATCAAAGCTAGATATGCATATACATATATATACCTATCTTTATGCTATCATGAAGTATATATATATATATATATATATATATATATATATATATATATATATATATATATATATATATATATATATATATATATATATATATATATATATATTTACATCAATACAGGCAGTTTGATACCTATGTTAGCCATTTCACCTTCCGCTAGTTTGATCAGTTTTATATCACTCGTGTATGCAAGTATAAACTCTTGTTTTATTACAAACCTTCAGGCGATTCTCAGCAATAAGTGAAGCCAGCTGCTCACAGCTAAGACGACAAAAGTTGTCAGTTTCTGCCAGGCTTTCAAAGTTTTGCAGGATAAAATTCCTTGTCACAGATCTGCTATCATGAAGTGAGTACAAATCGGCCAAGTGTAACATGTCAACACAGTTATCAATAGTCAGGGATTGTTCCATGAAGCGACAGCATAAGTCCATGGCCTCTGATACCTATCACAACAAAAAAATAAGCCATTTTGTTTCATCTATGAATAATGCATTTTTTCAGTGATTTTCTAAAAATTCATTATGCCAAAATGTCTGGTTAATTAGTCTAGGACCCCCTGCACCTGGCCACAGGATATTTAGTTGTACGCCAGGGGCAGGGTCCAGAACAAGCCCAGAACTGATGCAGCATCCACCAATTGGGTGGTAGTGGTGGGGGTAGTGGTGGGGGTAGTGGTGGGGGTAGTGGTGGCGGTGTCTATGAATGTGTTTGCAGGAGTGTCTATGAATGGATTTGCTGCGGTGAATATGAATGCATTCTAATTGAGCTCCCCTTATATATACTCAGGGCAATAAGTCTATTATAGCCAAAGATTGCCGTCAACGCATTGCATCAGGATGGTCAATATAACAATTCATCAATGTTTGGATCTAATGTTACACCCCTAGTACACACAGTACCTGAAGATGAGAAACACCTGCAAGGACATCTTGCAAATTGTCCAGTGTTACAGCCAGGGTACCAGTGTAAGCAAAGTCCACCACCGCTTGAAGCCCAACGCAGCTGATGCCCTACACCGCAGCAATAGAGAATGATATATCATTATTTACTTACAAACACAGAGAAGAGGATCAGAAACAATGCAACGATGAAGCTGGTACCACGACAGATAAACTGAAATATCATCTTAATGATATGATTATGTATACAATGCATCATTTGTATATGATTCTATGTAAACAAATAAATAAAATGTGTTCAAATGTATGCAAATAGTTATTTCTTCTAAAATTTCCATTTGAAGGGGAACTTTGGTCAATTTACATGTTGTACTTTTCATGATATCTTACGTAATATTAAGCGATTATTCCAATAATCATATTGGAAATCACTCTGTTTTGAATTCTCCAAACCAACAAGATTATACTGCCTTTCCAATTGGTTAGTTTATAGGTGTATATATTTTCAAGCAAGCCTGGCTCTTGAGCCTCCAGTGGTCATCAACTGATGTGAAACAATGTTGCAAGAAGACCATCTCTTTACAGGCAAATGATATCTAATCTAGAGTTGTCAGTGACACAAACAGAGCTCCCTTACAACAAGAGACTCCTCCTGAACAACAAAACAACTCCCTGATTGTTCACACCAGTTGACAACAGCCACAAATGCTCCTTAAGGAATCTAAACTACAGGCATTCTACCCACTCCCATCCTCCACTTTATCATGGTCACTATTCTTGTTCACATCAAAATTGTAAGATAGCCCAACTATGAAATAAAGTCATACATATTTTATCCCTAATTCCCCATCAAGCTGTACATGTTACAGCAGATCCAATCATGTCAGACACTTTGGCATGAAATTTCACTTCAGTGTTCGTGATTTAGCAGCCGTGACTTCTTAATGCCTACATAACCTGACAAGTGAACATTCAGGAATGGCTGCCAGACAAAATTATGTTGCCATGGAAAATATGAGCTAATTATTGGTCAGCAGTATAAATATAACATACTATATTGGCTTTCGAGAAAGTGTGAACAAATGATAGTCCATCTGAAATATAAAATAAATATGAAAAAGATACTTAAATCTTTAAAGTCTACCTTAAGTAGCACTTGGGATTCTCTGCTTTCAATCATGTCACTTGTCAGCATAGCGTGGAAGTAATCAGAGCAGGCCACCATCACTGCCCGGTGCACCTGGACATAGATAACTCATTCATGGAATTATATTTCTTTTGTAGATCAATGTCAGAAATATTCCCAAAGTGAGTATTAAAAATGTTAAAAACAACAGAACACAGTATATATGGGTAAAGGCAATTGTTCAGTACTATTAATAATTACATTTAGAGTCTGGCCATCAGTACTCAGTGTGTAGTCACAGAGAAGACCAGATTGTCTCAGGTCATTAAGGCCGGCCAGGATGCGGCTACAGTAATCAGGTGACCTCAATGAAGTCTGCGCCTGTGCCTCCTCATTTCGGCCGACTACAGAGAATGTCATACCTCTCATTTTTTTGGAAGGTAACAAAGGTAATGTAAATTTGGCAGCCATTATGATCGCAGTCCCGTCAACTCGGATGATTCTAAATGAACAATCTGCAAACAACAATTATGAAAGAAAACAAGGTTAATAGGTCTCTAAGCAATCCCTTCCTTGACATGATTTAAAATGTGATAATAAACTTAATCATAAGGTTTATTATTTTGCATTGTATGCAGTGGTACACTTTAAAGGGTAGTAAAGCCCTCAAATTATGTCACATTTGCCAGTAGATGAACAAGATCATATCAGAATCTATATTTGTCCTGAAAGTAATTACAATAGGTCACATTTTAAATTCCCATTGGGTTTACATAGAACACAAGAAATTGGTCCTTTCCTTGAGAGTCTAAACATAGTAGGGGCCGCCAATAAATTATTTGGGACTTTATGTAGTTAAGTGAATTATGAACAGCATGAGTGGCAGGTCAAAAGACCCTCCATGAAATAAAGACATGGTAGTTGTCTTTTCCGACAAACTAAAGAAGGATACTTTTGTGCCTTAAAGTTCTAACAATGCCATATCACAATTAATTTTGAATCATTTTTATTTGGGCTGGCGTATGCATATGGGACGTGAAGCTATGCTCTTTAGATCTGCATCCTAACATATAGCTCAAAGGTTGGCTAACTTTACAATGGTAATGGAAATATTGGGGTTTTCCATTACTTTCAACAAGGAGGTAATATCACGACGTTGATGGATGAGGAGGATCGAGCAGCTTCCCTTAAGAGCCAGCGCCCTTATGGCACAAACCTGTTGCCTGGAATGGGCTGTGCAACCCATGTCGCTGGGACAAAGGTTCAGTATGATACTATTAAGCAACCGGGTTGGGTGTCTCTCGTTTCAGAGATGACCAGGTTGGGTGCCTCTTGTTTCAGAATTGGGACCGCCATTTAATGTGATCATCTGAGTCACAAATAACCAGTCAGGTTTCCACAACTTGGTATGAATCCATTTGCCCACAACCTGCGGGTAGAAGGTGATGCAGTTAACCACCACACCATGGGGACCTTGCAACAACAGATTGGCCGTCTAAATTCACACTGTGGCATATATTTCCACCATGACAGCGCAAAATAAATTGAAGAGTTATTACAAATTTTCATATAGGGCCTTGTCAAACCGCATTTTAAAGATACTCACCTTTGTATGCCAGCCATACAATGTGACTGGAGTACTCTAGTTATATAACTTTTATAAGGCAAAGCAAAAACTAAGCATTCAGCTGTAGATTTGGGCCAGTCAGTAAAAAATGACCAGGCAATATCAATTTTACAAGTTGGTGCAGAGAATTGATTAAGTTCTATCAAATCCAGGTGTATTGTTCATCCATCAAGTTAGCTCCAGTCGAACGGTAATATGTACTCAGACGGCTTGTAGGGCTACCATCAAGTTAACAGGTTAAACACAATATTAAACTGTTAAACTGTATTCAATAATTCATATTCATGATATTGTTGCTGATCAGCTGGAAGTGTAAAATATATTGAGAAACACACTACATATGACTCTCGGTTTCGATTCTCAGACAAATGTACATCATATGACCATGGTCAAGTTTAACTAAAGGTACTGGGAAAAACAATTACCCTGACATTCTTTGTCGGTCAATGATAAAATTATCATTCATTCACAAACACTTTCCAAAAACGGGATCGGGTCAACTCGTCCCCAAACCAACTCGTCCCCAGACCAACTCGTCCACAAACCAACTCGTCCCCAGACCAACTCGTCCCCAAGTTTTTTAGATTAATACCGGACTTGCGTGTGATTCAATTATGTACAATAACGTTGAGTTTAAACATAAACAACATAAATTTCTATTATTTTGGCCAGCAATGTTGTCCTCTAAACAGCTTTACTACTCTCGGTGCCGACGCACCATGCCTAGCCTCCTAGCTCGCCCGTCACAAGCGGCCAGAGCGCGGCGGCCTGGGCGTGGCATACGGTGGTTGCGCTTGGGTAGGGTAAGGGAGGGGAGGGTAGCATCGGGAAGGGCAGCGTCGAGTAGGGCAGCGGCAGCGTAGGGTCGGGTAGGGTAGCGTCGGGTAGGGTAGGGTAGCATCGGGAAGGGGAGGGTAGGGCAGCGACACCATAGGGTCAACCAACTCGTCCCCAAGTTTTAAGATTAATACCGAACTTGCGTGTGATTCAATTATGTACAATAACATTGAGTTTAAACATAAACAACATAAATTTCTATTATTTTGGCCAGCAATGTTGTCCTCTAAACAGCTTTACTACTCTCGGTGCCGACGCACCATGCCTAGCTTCCTAGCTCGCCCGTCACAAGCGGCCAGAGCGCGGCGGCCTGGGCGTGGCATACTGTGGTTGCGCTTGGGTAGGGTAAGGGAGGGGAGGGTAGCATCGGGAAGGGCAGCGTCGAGTAGGGCAGCGGCAGCGTAGGGTCGGGTAGGGTAGCGTCGGGTAGGGTAGGGTAGCATCGGGAAGGGGAGGGTAGGGCAGCGACACCATAGGGTCAACCAACTCGTCCCCAAGTTTTAAGATTAATACCGAACTTGCGTGTGATTCAATTATGTACAATAACATTGAGTTTAAACATAAACAACATAAATTTCTATTATTTTGGCCAGCAATGTTGTCCTCTAAACAGCTTTACTACTCTCGGTGCCGACGCACCATACCTAGCCTCCTAGCTCGCCCGTCACAAGCGGCCAGAGCGCGGCGGCCTGGGCGTGGCATACGGTGGTTGCGCTTGGGTAGGGTAAGGGAGGGGAGGGTAGCATCGGGAAGGGCAGCGTCGAGTAGGGCAGCGGCAGCGTAGGGTCGGGTAGCGTCGGGTAAAGTAGGGTAGCATCGGGAAGGGGAGGGTAGGGCAGCGGCACCATAGGGTCGGGTAGGGTAGCGGCGGGTAGGGTAGGGTAGCAACGGGAAGGGGAGGGAAGGGTAGCATCGGGTCGGGCAGCGTCGGGTAGGGCAGCGGCACCAATACCAACTCGTACACAGATGTGTGTTTATATATATATATATATATAGAGAGATATATAGATAGATATATATAGAGATAGAGGATATATATAGAGAGATATATATATATAGATATATATATATATATATATACAGAGATATATATTTGATATATATATATATATATTATATATATAGATATATATATATATATATATATATATATATATATATATATATATATATATATATATATATATATATATATATATATATATATATATATATATATATATATATTTTAGCACGAACGCGAACTTTAGTAGACAAACCGCCAACCTTTCGTGGACTTGGGTCCACGAAAGGATATACCATTATGTCCACATAAAGTCAACGCACATTTTTGTCCAAAATAATAGAAAATCTTTTGGTTTGACCATTCAAATGTGATAGTCTAGTCTTAGTAACTACAACGATAATCTTTCACGCGTTATTTCTTTGGGTTTTGAATATAATTGCGAAATAAAATTTTAATAACTAACCAATACGTTGACATTATCCGCAAACCTCAATATCTTCCATACAACCATATATACTTCGATCAAAATTGGCGAAATAATGTTTATTCATGTGTGTTGGTTATGTTTATTTGGAAAATTAAAATATTTGATTAATTTTTATATTTCATTACCGAAAAACTCAACTTTTTTCCTTATTCATCAATCTACAACATTGAATTAGATCGCGAAATGCTACCAATGTTTCATAATGATCACATCTACAACAAATATTATGTTTCTAATCCATGATGACTGAAAATGATTGAAATATTTCGGTATTCTGCAAATATTCGAAAATACATATGGGCACGAAAGGTTGGTTTTATACGTATAAATTAGTGTCTTGACCTTTCGTGGACGACCTTTTGAGGACCAAAGGTATATACCAAGAATAAAAAGTGGCAAAAATATTTTTATTCGCATTAAACTATTTCATTGTATCAATTAAAATATACCGAATATATAATTGATGTTAGCAAAAATGTATTATAAAAATTTGTCCACGAATGGTTGGAGTCTACGAATGGTTGAAATCGTCACTATATATATATATAATATATATATAATATATATATATATATACATACAAATATATATCTAATATATATATATATATATATAAACATATATATATTTATATATATACATATATTTATATATTTATAAGTGCAATATGTAAGAATAATTAAACGATGGTAAGACAGAACGACATAGAGCACGCTGCTCGCTATATGACATTATTTGCGCCGAGCTTGGACATTCATCGACTCCTTATCAGATTGATTCCCATTTGATTAACTGATATTAGCACGTATATGAGAATGCTGGGTTTTTTTTAGAAAAAGTGAAAGATCATCCTAACTGAACATATGTATGCAGGAAATCATTTCAGAGTCGCCATTATAAAACCATGCATATAAATGTGTACTTTGATGTAAGGGAACGTGATTGTTCGCAACGTTGGCGACAGCTTTAAAAACGCGCGCTGGCGCCGCTGCCCTACCCGACGCTGCCCGACCCGATGCTACCCTTCCCTCCCCTTCCCGATGCTACCCTACCCTACCCGACGCTACCCTACCCGACCCTATGGTGCCGCTGCCCTACTCGACGCTGCCCTTCCCGATGCTACCCTCCCCTCCCTTACCCTACCCAAGCGCAACCACCGTATGCCACGCCCAGGCCGCCGCGCTCTGGCCGCTTGTGACGGGCGAGCTAGGAGGCTAGGCATGGTGCGTCGGCACCGAGAGTAGTAAAGCTGTTTAGAGGACAACATTGCTGGCCAAAATAATAGAAATTTATGTTGTTTATGTTTAAACTCAATGTTATGTTTGAAACACGCAATTCGTATTATCTTAAAACTTGGGGACGAGTTGGTTACCCTATGGTGTCGCTGCCCTAATCCCCTGAACCCTCCCTACCCGACGCTACCCTACCCGACCCTACGCTGCGCTGCCCTACTCGACGCTGCCCTTCCCGATGCTACCCTCCCCTCCCTTACCCTACCCAAGCACAACCACCGTATGCCACGACCAGGCCGCCGCGCTCTGGCCGCTTGTGACGGGCGGTATTAATCTTAGAACTTGGGGACGAGTTGGTTAAACTGGGGGACGAGTTGACGTTGTGGACGAGTTGGTCTGGGGACTCGAGTTGGTTGGGGACGAGCTGACCCTAACCCTCCCAAGCACAACAACCAAGTCAACCCAGCCAGAATTCATTCATCATAACGTGCACAACATAGTTGTCAAAATAACCAAGATTATGAAAACTCAAATTGTACAACAATCACACGCAGGTATTAATCTTAGAACTTGGGGAGATTTCTGGGGACGAGTTGGTTTGTGGACGATTATCCATTTTTTGGGGGACAGTTTACCCTAAATCTCCAAAAACAACCAAGTCAACGATCTTGTAGGAACAACCAAGATGGAGGGTAAATTTTGCAATAAAGTCGTAAATCCCCAAATCGTTCCCCATCCACATCAAATATGTTTTGATTAATTATCCACAAATGAGCATCTCTGTCTGTCTCTTATTTCGTATTTTCAACAAATCAGCCACAAATTTTAATAAGCGACTATTGGATGGCTATTATAGCTATAATTGTGGTAACTTTAGCAATACTTGATTGTTCATTGATCTATATTCTAGTTTAAAGTTGTAGAAAAAAGTACTAGGAGTACTCGAGTGATGCTGGTGTGTATCAGATGTGTATTCAGTCTGTATACATAGTATTCGGTGTGCACACCTACTGTGTACATATATGTCAGAAAGTGGATGCTAAAATAAATTCGAGCAATATTTTATAACGACATGACAGAAAGTGCCTCATTCCAAGTCAAGTTCTTAATCATAAAATCGGGTTTATACTAGCATAGGTTGAACCGGGAAAACATATACATTTTTCTCTCTCATCGGGCATCGCTCGACTGAATAACCAATCCAGCCAAACATTTCGGTTCACCCGCATTATTACCATAACAGAAGGTGAACCAAATTGCTTCGTGTTTTAATCACGCCATTTTGCAAATAATTAGGAAATCTTCACTGTTGTAGTAATATAAGCTTGAGGGCCATGAAAGAATAAATGCCGACCCATTAGTAGGGGTGTCACTGTCAGCCGAACCTCTCCACAGGCGGCCGCGCTTGTGCCTCAATGTTATTTCAAAATTTTTTCAACTTGCTCTAACTGGCATTTATATATAAGATACATGGACGAATGATACATCAAACGAGAGCTAACGTATTGAATTTCAATAATATTGCCTTACTTTTCGCATTTTACTCCGTTTGAACTGTGTGTTTGTGGAGCAATACATGAAAATTCTTGGCGAGCATTTTTGACTTTTCGAGATTCACTCCGTTTCGAATTCTCTAAATCGGTTCGTATTCGTTACTCTTATCGTTTTTATTGTTTGGTAAATGACAAGATGACATTCTAATGTTTACGATCATATAAAATCTGAAAAAATTGGCCAAAGGGAAAATAATATTATTTACGTACGAAATGTTACGGTGTAAACAAATGTATTTTGTTCCCAATTTCATCAGATGGCCGCGACATATGTACACACTTTTGACAAATTCAAGTATGATGTTACAAATGGGTTAAGTTTTTTTTCTTATTAAATGGACCGGAATGGTCGTATTTTGCACTTCAAAACGTTGTCCAATCATCTCATGCTCGCCGCGTGAGCCCGTATCAGGGTCAACCTTGCCTTCACCCAACACGGCTTCGCACTCTCGCAACCACCGCTGATCGTGCTCCGTTAAACAAAGTCGATTTTCGTTCATTTATCAATCTGAGCCCCAACATCCATCTATATACAGGGGTAATTTAAGTATAGTGGAATACTTTGGTCAAGTTTTTTTTCTTATTAAATGGACCGGAATTGTCGTATTTTAGACTTTAAAATGTTCGATTTTTTCATGCCCGCGCTGGGAGAGCGTATAGCATGCCTTCACACGGCCAATCCAAGATCGCTTACGCGACTGATCGCTTGGGGTCAACCAAAGTCGATTTTCGTTCATTTATCAATCTGAACCCTAATATCCATCTATATACAGGGGTAATTTAAGTATAGTGGAATACTTTGGTCAAGTTTTTTTTCTTATTAAATGGACCAGAATTGTCGTATTTTAGACTTTAAAATGTTCGATTTTATCATGCCCGCGCCAGGAGAGCGTTTAGCTTGCCTTATCAGCATTATGTGATTTAAGAAAACATTCGATTCTTGAACTTAATTTAATATGGTACTTAATTTATTTATTTGAGGTTGTGGATTCAAAAAATTATCCGTTACAGGCCAGTACCTTCAAAGGCAATATGCGCGTGGAATTTGGCAGTTAGGGTTCATGGAGTAGATGTTGAGCTGCCGACAGTTACGGCGACATTGCGCGAGCTGCTCGTCGCCAAGGGCACCACCCAGATTTAACACATCAACGAGATTCTGTTAACCATGTTTTGTGTCAGATTCGTTCACGGAGTACATCCCGAGTATATCATGAGTTCACCCCAGCCTTATATAATTTGCGTATTGCCAGGTCAATATTCATAACCATTGCGGTTAAACAATTCGCATTTGAATCTCTCTCTGACAAAATTTTTGCGTGAAGACGCGAGTGACCACTGACTTTAAACCATCACTGGTTTAATCGAACCATTTATCTCTCATCGTTACTTGACGCGGTGTGTATATATTTCACCAATCTTATAAAGGGTGTGACAAATAAGTTGTACTGCCCTAGTCTGGCCCTGAGGATATTTTTATTGGTCTTGGTACCGCTAGGACATTTTATTTGCCTGTTTTTCGTCAAGACTTGCTATTGCTGATAAATATTGGACAATAGTTGATAAGCGTATTTTCGTTTGGGAATTGGTATGTATATCAAGGCAATAATAGATAAGTGGAAACAGGAGGGGAGGGAGGCAACTTTCAGTTACCTCAAATCCCACCAGCCAGCGCTTGAGCCCTCTAGCTGTAGCATTTTACGAAAGAGTCTGGGTCGAGTAATAGTTAATTAGAAAAAAAGTTATTGAGGTTTCAATTTCCATGGTACTGCTCGGTTTTGTGCCAGAATTCTACAATAATTAAGGGATAACAGACACTTCTCATGTCTTATATTTTGACTATCATAGTGAAATTATGTTTGGCAATTTCAGACAGGTGTCTGGTTGCAATAGTTTAAGCCTTGTTTGGCAATTTCAGACAGGTGTCTGGTTGCAAAAGTTTAAGCCTTGTTTGGCAATTTCAGACAGGTGTCTGGTTGCAAAAGTTTAAGCCTTGTTTGGCAATTTCAGACATGTTTCTGGTTGCAAAAGTTTCAGCATTGTTTGGCAATTTAAGACAGGTATCTGGAAAAGTGAAAAGTGGCTGTCATCCTGTCGATTTTGGCACAAAAACTGACAATTCCATGAAATTTAAATCCTCAATAACTGTTTTAATAATTGATTTAAAAAAATGAAACATAGCTTATTAGAATCCTCTACATTGTACATTTCTTTTGGTATAATTTCACTAGGATATTCTAAATATAAGACATAGAACGTGGCTGTTATCCCTTACCATAGAATTCTAGCACAAAACCGAGCAATTCCATGGAATTTGAAACCTCAATAACTTTTTTACTAATTGATTTAAAAAAATGAAACATAGCTTATTAGAATCCTCTACATTGTACATTTCTTGTGGTATAATTTCACTATGATATTCAAAATATAAGACATGAAAAGTGTCTGTTATCCCTTACCGTAGCATTCTGGCACAAAACCGAGCAATATCATGGAAATTGAAACCTCAGTAACTTTTTTTCTAATTGACATAAAAAAATGAAACATACCTTTTTAGAATCCTCATGAGTATACCTATCGTCATTTATAATTTCAGCAAGATACAATAAATTTGAAAAAAATCACTGACAGCCCTACCATTAGGCATTACAGCATTAGTAGCGGCAGGCGTAGGCAAAGAAACTCCGCCTCTGACCAGCTGACAGCGCCGCGCTATTTACAAGGTGGCATCAGATCATCAAATCACCAGGGGCAAGTGCCTTGTCTATAGTAGCAGCGCACGACGGTAATATAAATATATACCAATAAGAGGTCGTGCACGGCTGACCCGGCATTAGCTGAATAGTGCTCGACATTGTCATTGGGATTCCATTTGACGATGATTTGGTATTAGAATTCCAAGTCAGTCGCCGACCTCAGGTACAGGCTCTAGGTGAAGAAACTAAGCCTCTGACAGGGTCCGCGCTGTTCACTTTCGATCTCTCAGTGCATCATGATCATCTAAACACCAGGGGCGAGGGCCTTGCCTAGTTCACAGGTCCAGGCTCGTACAGCGATAGCTCTGATGTCTTGTAGGGCTTGTAGTTGTACTTGGCTCTTTTGAACCAAGTGGAGCTAATCTTTGCTATAAAGCTTTGTTCCAGTTGCTGACTTAGTTATCTTACTGCATGCATCGAATGCAAATGCATTATGATAAACAGCTCATTTGTCACACAAGCATGACCGTTTCACAATCAATGAGCATTTTAAAGATGAGCTGTGTTTAAGCTAGCCCTACAAGACGTCTGAGTCACCAAGACATCCAACGAGGGCTATGTTGGACCATGGATGGGAAGTTGCAAAAGTTGTGTTTGTTTGGTTTGATTTATACGTGACAATTGATGAACTTTTCGTGTATACTGAATTCCTTAATTGATGATTAAGGATATTTAAAAACATTTGAGGGTTGGTGACCAGACAGCAGCATCAGCCGATCAGTGGGCAGAGATATTCAGTCAGTCATGCCCATCCCTTGTAGGACCATAACCCTTATGCACTAACATGCAGTAACTTGCCATTATCATGATACTGTTTTTTCTCTTCTGCTGAGACAGAAAAAACAAATTCCATCTACTAATCTTGGATGAACCATTGGGTTATTTCTATTACAAGAAAAAACCAATATAAACCATAGAAAACCAATGGAATATTCTAGTGCTGTAAAACCTCAATATAAACTGTGGACATTTAAAAGACCCCCTATTTAACAACTGTTTTTTTAGTACAAATTATGTGACTTACATACATGATTTTACAGAAGCTTTTGGGAAGTAAAATTCCCAGGAGTGTCTGTATTGCCTTACATTGCAGCCAGAGTCTTGAGCTAATTAGAAACCATTACCATTACTTAATACTTAATGCAGTTTTTCTGGAAATGATATATAAATTCCTCATCAATCTGTGGTCATTCTGGATTTTAACAAAATATGCATGTTACGGTTTCTATTTTCAGGTATTTGTTGATACAACAATGGCTGGCATTATCCCCAAGCAAACGTCGGACAAGATAGCTTTCTGCTTCATGATGGTCCTTATTCATATCATTGTCACATTTGAAATTGTTGTCATACTCCCTTACATCGACAGTGACAACAAAAGTGTCTTCTGGTTTCACTTCCTGATTGGAGCATTCCTCTACATCAACATAATGTCAGGAATCTGGAAGACAATTTCGTCTGACCCCACAAGTGGAAGTGCAGTCTTACCCAGTGTTCTGAAGCCAGGCTGGCGCTTCTGTAGTGCTTGTGAAGCAAATGCCCCTCCACGATCATTTCATTGTTGGCTGTGTGAACACTGCGTCCTCAAGCGAGACCATCACTGCGCATTCACAGGGAACTGTATTGGGCATGGCAATCATCGTTATTATATGACTCTGGTTCTGCATTTGTCCATTGCTGCCATTTACTGTAATTATCTCAACATGGACTACACTTGGGAAGTATTGGGTAGCTTTACTCTGAAGTCCTTATTCACTATGTTTCTGCCACTCATGGCATACCTCTTCGGCTTGGCAGGTAGCTTTACATTTGCTGTAGCTTTCGTCTCATCCATGTGTGTTTTAGGCTGCATCCTTCTGGTGGCCTTGTGTAGTTATCACTTCATCAATATTTTCAATGGGCAAACTACCAGCGAGAGAACCAAACGAATCAAAGAGTTTAACTTGGGATTTGTCGGAAATATGCGTGAAACTTTTGGTAACCGATGGGCCATTGCTTGGATTTCCCCATGGATCAGTTCACCTCTACCTGGGGATGGCATTCATTTTGCTAGAAACAATACATTTGAGAATATGAAGGACATGTAATATGTTGTGATTGGCTTTTTTAATGACCAATGCTATTGTACTTTGTGTATAAAACAAAAATGAATTTTCTGGTTCATCATTATGACAGCTGTCAGTTTTCTGGTGTGTCATTATGACAGCTGTCAGTTTTCTGGTTCATCATTATGACAGCTGTCAGTTTTCTGTTATCAGTTGGGGAATACCGGTCGCAATACTCAGTTTTACCTTAGCATAAGGTTTGACTAAGAATAAATATTTCTTGTTTCTGCTACAAATTGATAATTAATAACAATCATCACAAAGTCGATTTGTGTCCTGTATCTCATGTATCATAATGATTTCTTCAATAGATGAGAATATTTTACTTTATGCTTATAATTTGTTTGTTCTGCTTCATCAGTTTTTATGTGAATGTGATTGTTTGTTATTAAAAACCTAATGCCTTTATCATACTAAAGTTGGCATTTTTTGACAATACAGTATATGTAGCTTAATGTTGTTCCTTGTTTGGATATACAATCAAGATCAAAATGATTTATTTTAATAAAAGAAATTGTGTCATTTTCCACTACTTGCAAATTAAGAAAAATATCTAGTGCTCCCCATGTTGTCATGGTGAACTATTAATGTTTGCGATTCGTTGCCAAAATTAGACTTGATGACATATCTTGGATTCATCATTTAGACAGCATTTCAGCAGCAAGTCCTGAATTGGGTAACTGCATAAACAATATATTTTTTACAAACATCCAATCTATTAATATAAAAGTAGTAATAGAGGAACCCTGCCTACTGATCACCTGTTGCTATTTTCAGGTCTTCAATCCCCAGGAGGCATGGGAGTCATTGCATTTCAGTTGAGAGCAATATTTGCACGGGGATGGACATCAGCAAAATGGGACCACACATGATCTGACCAGAATAGCTTACATGACATGTCATTATTCCGTAAACTCTCAAAAGAAATACAGACAAGTCTTCAAATAAAATAGGAGATAATTTATGAACAATAATTAACAATCAATTTCAAATGACAGAAGCCACTAAAATATTCAGCTGAAATGTTTCTTTCACACAATGACTGAATCAAGCCAACAGTTATTTGCTACCATGAGTCATGAAATTGTTACGCATGTACCTGGTTTTGTAAATAAATATATGCAAAAATCAGGCAATCAATGAGTAATATCAACAAATGCTTGCAAATTTTAAACTTGCTCATAAAAATATTTATTAAGATGACCAACTGATACCCTAAACTAACAATGGTCTTGGCACTGCAGTATTCCACCCATATAAGGCCAAAACACCAATTGGTGAAATTAGATAAAGCTTTTGAATAAGATTTGGAAGACTAAGAGGATAGTGTATCCTAGCAAGTGAATATTCACCAGTCACATGCATAAGCACTTTGGGTTTAAAAAAAACTTATCCACTGCTGATTAAAACTTTGAAGACAAACTAGACTTGATATACTCTGTACACCACACCTTCTGGTTGTAAACACCAGGGTGAGAGGGGACAAATAAATATCATATAAAATGGAATACAAGTTGTGCAAACAAATGGTGCAAGTATAAGCAAAAACAAATGTGCATCAGGATATTGCCTACTAACTGTTTCTAATTTGGTAAATATATACTTTACCATTAATATCAGACTTCAAGGTGACTGACACAATCCATCCGATGTGACACAGTTCCATCATAACGCCCCTGATATGATACAGTCCCATCATAACGCCCCTGATATGCTAGTTTAGGATATTTGTTTGCACCACATGTCACAAAATATACAAGTCAGCAACATACTCAGGTTTGATTTTCAAGTACCTTAATAATGAGATGACAGGTTCAAAATATATAGGAATGGAAAACAGAAAAAGAGAGGCACCAAAAGAAAAAATAACATGACTTTGAAGATGCCACATAGAAATGCTGGTGGTGATGCCTGGCACGACCAGGTGTTGATGAATGACCACAGGACAGGACCAGGCGTTGATGAATTACAACTGGACAGGACTAGAGGGTGATGAATAACAACAGGACAGGACCAGGTATCATGTATCATGAAAGGACAGGTGGACCTTATTCCCTCAGGAAGACTAGAACAATTGCACAATCATAAACCATCACATACCACATCAATCAGCAACCAGCAGGTACATGAAGCATACATTATGATATATCTGAAGCTGGTAGGTGACTCAGACCCAGTGAAGATCAATCAAGCCAAGGAAGAATATGCTTGGAGATTACAGTGGCATTTTGAGGCCAAACCTTGTGTGTGATACCAGGAACAGTGAACATATGAATCTTGCCTGCCTGATCCAATGACTTCAGACCAAAGCTGTCTTCCTGGTACCACTGGATTTCAGAAGACAAAACAAAAATACACTTTAGTTTGATTTTAAAACTCCAGATTTAGATCATTTCCCTGATATAATATTCTATACAAATCTAGTCGGTGTGTATGTTCACCTGTCAATTTGCTACACTTTGAAGCATTAATCATGAATCCAAGAAACTCAAGTAAGCAGCTGCTCTAGTATTTGTTACTCGTTATCTCTGATTGGTTAGATGGTACAAAATGACGTAATGCAACAGTTCAACATTCTCTCACTCTGATTGGTTAGATGGTACAAAATGACGTAATGCAACAGTTCAACATTCTCTCACTCTGATTGGTTAGATGGTACAAAATGACGTAATGCAACAGTTCAACATTCTCTCACTTTTTGCTGAGTCATGTTGACAACATAAGAGTCATTTTTATCATAGAAACCAAAATGTCTGCAAACACACAAAAATTACAACCTGTAAGAAAGAGGATCATTTAGGCATTCAATTATCTGAAGGCTTGGAAGGGTTTTACCTCATTCTACAATCCTCGATGATTGCAAAGAAATGATGTTGGCTACTGTGTATATATTTTACTAGGAAGAAACTACAAAATCGCAATTACAAATACATGGTACTTAGAAATAAGAAAAGAAGAAATTAGCTCTCAATTCAGCTATATATTTCAGACACTGCATAGCGCTGACATTACAGTCATAAACCCTGTATGGTCATGGACTGGCAGTCGGCTAGGTAACAAAGCAGTCAATATTTATTGATAACAACGTAAACACTAGTTACTCATACAGCTTGCTATTAACAACCCCTACAGTCTTTAACATTTAATAAGACCTACGCTGATTGCCATGGAGTGATGACACCATCATCAGGTCCACCAATGAGAACTAGATTCTTCACCCTGCTGAAATTCTTCCTCCACTCTGAACCCAAATAACAAAAATATTAGCATTAGATAGATTAAGTTCAGTAACATAAGAGGGAGAAATATATAATTATACCAGAGATGCAGAAAAGAATATATTTTGAAAGTCATAAAGAATGTGATCACTTATCATTACGGTTTTTGTCACATCTGCATCAGGATGATTTTTTATCAAATACATCTTTTTAATAAAACAGTATGATGTGAAAGTTTATTGAGAGTGCTCAAGTAGAAGTGGAAATTGAATCCAGAGTATTTAACAAATGGGGATTTAGGGTGTTATACCATTGGAGTACTGGTGGTCCTGATGACTGGTGCTCTCATTGTTCAACACAGCCAGGTAGTTGGAGTATTTGTGATACAAGTCTATGTGATAAGGATCTGAAAAACAAACAGTCGGGGCACATGACTGGCGATAATAACTTCATTTAACCTCAGTATCTTGTAACAGATAAGATAAAAAATCCAGATCCAGGTCAGTGTATCAGGATGTTTGTGAAATTAATGTACTTCCCCGTTTCAACACTCACCTTTCCAGTAATTAGCTATGGACGTCCACACATGCTTAACTTCAAACCCCCAAAACTTTTGAACCACTTAAGATAGAAAGAACTTCATTTAACCTTGGTATCTTGTTACACATGAGATAACAAAGAGTGATCCAGGTCAGTGTATCAGGATGTTTGTGAAATTAATGTACTTCCCCGTTTCAATACTCACCTTTCCAGTAATTAGCTATGGACAGATGGTCTTGTCCCAATTCAGTGTAGAATAACCTGAAAATTGTCATGTGCAAGAGAATGACAGATTTCACACAACTTAACAGAGTTAAAATATAGCGGTCCTTTAGTTTCAATCACATGAGATCAGTGTTTGCAAGATATCTTTGTTTTCAAGGACCAGCTACCTCTACAAAGGGTGGAACCTTAACATGGTGATTGACAGACATATCCGAACAAGTAATTTCGTCTGCACTGATAGGAGAATTCAGAATTGCTTTCTATGTTTATGAGACTAATAAAACGAAATGAGTATACACTCACTCATAAGCAACTCTTCTTGTGAATGAAGGCACCCAGTGAGACAAACTGGAAGTGTCTGTAAACAATTGCATGACTTATATGAAAAGGCAATCCCAGTAAGAAAGACACACTAAAGAATAATTCATTTTCAATTTAATTGCAAAAAAACTTAACAGAAGCAATTAAAAACGATAAAAAAGGTGTTCAAGATAAAGTGTTCACCTCCAAATTGTCCCCCTTGAGGTGAGCTGAGGGAGATGAGGTTGATCACATTGTGTGTTGGCAGGGCCTCAATGACACCTCTGCACACAAGCCCACCTTCAAACACACACAGACCAAAGAAAAATTATTTTGTATATCCTCAAATTTAATAAAAAAAAAGTCATTGAATAGATTTAAAACGAACTCTCTTCTTTACCACTCACAAGATGTGGCAGAAATGTTTTTCTATATGCTGTTGCAACTAAGGCCAGTGTACACTAATGTGCAGTTTCCACCCATAGCCAGATGAATTCCGATTACCTAAATTCCCTGCCTTAAATATATATGTTGATAAATTTATAAAAAAATAACTCCCCAGAAGCTCATTTGAACAATATATCACAAACCTTGTGAGTAACATAGAAGATGCACGCCTTCAGGATGCTGCTTCATGACGGTATCCATGACAACACGGATGTCATCGACCTGTTTCCACATGGGGTTCGTGAGGCTGGCATCATCAATGTAGAGAGAGATTTTCGTGACCGTAGTGTTTGGATGATGCTATTGAAGTATATCGAAAAGCAATTGAGCACAATGAATAACTTGGTGCAGTGATGCAAATGGCCTACATTTATCTCATTTTGTCAAACTGTGAGTGGTGACTGTGAACAGCGTAGCATACACTGTGTAGAAACACACTGGGATCGCCTGAAAAGGTTCATTTATATGAATGATTGATCATCAACCAACACTAACATCTATGAAGATAGCAACATTTGCTTTGTAGAGCCTCTAGGGGTGCAACTCCATTAAGAGTGGGGGTGGGGGTAAGCTTATGATAGCCCCTCAGCTATCATACGTCAACCGACGCCGCGACGGTCTTGCTGAGTATTTAAAGAAGAAGAGAAGAAGAAGAAGAGAAGAAAGTTATGGCGCAGTACATAATATTTGTTCACAGGCTCTTGAGTGGGAGCTACGGGGCGAAATATGCATATTTTTGTTATGACATGTGTTTTAAAAAAAATTAACCAGACTACAAGGAACTATAAAACTGGCGAAGATAACTTGGCGAATGCGACAAGCTGATAAGATTCTCACCTTTGCCAACATGGCTTCAATAAATTCAAATTCTGATGGATTTCCGAGAAGTCCGTGCATCATTATTACATGTCGATAAGCCACGCACTGAACTATCAGAGCCACAAACAATGCACATGATTGTAATCTGTAACACCCGAAAACCATCGTATATCGTCTGCTGCGAAACGTTTGTAAAGAAGCTGGAAAGTACACGAGTAACTGAGAGGTGTGACCATATCAGCCAATCAGGCGATCACGTGTCCACAACAAACATTATACTCTCCGCGCAGCAGGCTCCCCGGTGATTTTATCAACCTCTGCGATGGAGAATGATTATAAGGTTCTTTGTTATTGATATGAAGAACTTTTATTTCGGGCTTTAGGTTTCCCCCCCCCTTACTTTGAAGCATGTAAATACATTGTGCTATGCTGGATTTAATCAGGGAATGTGATTTATTTCTCGACTAATTGTTCGCTTGCTTCGAAGACACTCCAAATATCACGTTACGATTCGGAACAATGGGCATATATATCCTTGTTTAGGGAAAGTTGGGTAAATCGTCAAAAAACTTAATCTAAGACCAAATAAAAATTACACAAATATATCTTTAATATTTTAATTACTCACAATGTCTATAAGATCACATTTTAAAAACAATAGTTGGCTATGCACGTTTTTAGGAAAAAATCGACACCTAAATATACAACTATTGATTAGGTTCATATAGAGGTTTTTAAATTACATACGGTACTCTGGTTTCTCTTCAGCCACGCATAAATCTTTCGCCTTTTACTAAAGATTTCCGTGGAGAGGAACAAAACAATGAGTCTATAGACTAATTTGTTTCGACCCCGCTCAAGTGGGGTACATATTCCTAAAGAAAATCAAATATGCTTATGGTCAACGGATCTGTCATTAATTAGATGCTAATCACGCATGCTTAGTTCATTAGTTAAATTACATACATTTGCACAGTGTGTGATTTCGCCCTCTAATACACCAATTAGCAATGTTGTATTTATGTACTGCAGTTACGAAATGCACAGGTAACGTAAGCAGACGCATTACATCGCATTGTATGAACGAAAAACGAGGCGTTTCATTCCTTCAATGAAGACCAATAAGACACAATTATCCTGCTTGCAGTAATAAGAAATGTTTACTTCCTCCACATATGTGTGGTCATTACACTATTCGCAAAATAGGATTGTTGAAACGACTGCAGATAGATAGGCCAAGGATAAACGTTATACGTTTCCGGTTACGCTTCTCCTTTCAGCTGGTCCTGCGATGAACATTTCCATTTTATATCAGGCAGCCTGTTCACAACAATCATCTCCAAATAATACATACGCTGTAAATGAATATGGAAAGTGTCAGTTGGTATTTTACAATCTGTTGTTCATTATGGTTGCGTTCCAGCCAGCCCGCCTGGCCATCATAGTAACTGTTAAGGTTAATGTGCCTTTCATTTACTGGTAGTCCTAGTATTTATATATATCATCTCACTTTTTCAGACATATTTACATGTGATTGACTGGAAAGTAGTGAGGTATAAATTACGAGATATTTGGGACTGAGTCTCGAGGAAAGAGAACGGAAATATCCCTAAACGAAGCCAGCAACAATATATCGATCCAAACCATAAGTAATTCATTTGGTATTTGAGCGAATAGTAACGATAGCAGCAGCACTATTTATGAACATGAATTTACTTAGTGCGGCAGTGTCTATCAGTATTAGCGACCGGTAGGTTGCCACAACGACATCATTGAGTGAAGTCATTGATATATTAGTCACCTCAGGAATTACACCAGAGAGCAACATAGTTTTCAAACAAGTATTCATATTTCTGATAACACGGTTACACTAGGGCTACTGGCTTGCGCTGAGCATAGAAATCCCACAGAAAAATCCGTACAACGCATCGTACCGCAATTGAATTGATACAAAGATCTACGGTTGACATGCAACAATTTGCCGCATTGACTCCTCGCCTAACGGTGACAGCTTTACGTAACTAGAAACTCTCTGCAACCTGTAATCCAAATGCAATATTTAATCTTGCAGTCAAATCCTTATTATATGCACCCCGATATGACGCGAATTCGAATGTGCGACCCCGCTTCTTTTTCTGTGATATTCAATATATCCCAACAATCGCGACGGAGTTTTCCTGTATGAATATTTTATTATTTGGCCTTCCGAGTTCTCTAGGCTGATAAAAGAGCGCGATATGGCCTCTTGGCGGTTGATATCAGCATTCGGTTGTTCGCGTAGTCGCGCGCGCCGCCCTGGTGAGCTTTTTGGAACTAACTTCTGTTGACTTCCGGTTTGACGTGCTCTATCTCACAACCCAGCTGTCATGCTGTCTGCTTTCTGACAGATCTGCTCGGTGCGCAATGCAACTATAGATGAAAAGTTAAACGAACGAACATGAGTAGAAATTGTTCGTTACGTTGTGAGTACCAAGATTTAAATACCTCGTCAACATGGAAGCGAATCAAAATTCATATTTGCGCGTAACGTGCAAGGTGAATCTAGCCCTACAAGACGTCTGCGTAGACGTCTTACCGTTTTCGAAACAACGCAATGCGAATATTTTTAGATCGATTCAGACAACTACCATACACAAAACATACACAAGTGATGGAGTTATAGAATGCAATGATGTTTTACGGACGATTTTATCCCTTTTCGGCGGGGGATTTCATCCATGGTAATTTTTTATAGTTCGATCAATTTGGGAAGCGGTAAAAAGTCAGAAACACAGCAACATGTTTGTTTACAGAATGACGAAGTCTAATGCTAAGCCCGGGGGGGGGGGGGGGGGCACTTAAGTGTAAGGATATAGTATACATGTGCCGCACGAAGGGGGTGGTTTTTTTCGACATCTCGACTTTTACGACGGGTTAGACAATCGCATAATACCTTGTACGATGGAGTATACTTTTTCTCATTCTCAACGAGTTCAACGGGTACGGGATTTCGAGGTCCCGCGGCACACTCCTATCCAAGTTAGGGTAAGTGCCCCCCACTTGGGATGCTAAGGCAATGCGGGAAATCGCGAGAATTAATAGTTTCCAAAATGGCAGACTTCGTATCGCGATTTGTTCGGAAACGAACTATCGATGGCATTCATTGAAGAATAGCGTCGAGTGGTGGTAAGTTTTTTGGAGCGAAAGGTCTATTTTTTGTAAAGGCTCTTGATATATGTTATTTTCTAGGTGCGAAATATAGCCCTTCGCGAGATATAGTCCAAACGAGATATCGCCGACTGTGTTTGACTAACTCTTCGTAACGGTATAAATTCATGTTACCGTTACACCGGAGCTAGGTGAATCAAGACTTCAAGTGTATATTCCCATATCGTTATGTCTTTGGGATTCAAGTTAGCTGGTAACCACTGCTGTGTGGTGGGTTGCGCCCACAAGAGTTTATCTGCGGAATGCAAGTTTTATTCCTTTCCCAGCAACCCACACTTGGATGATAGCTGTCAACAGGCTCGCTGTAGATGAGCATTGCAGAGAAATTTATGGAAAAACACAAGCAACAGCATCCAAGTTATAAACACCACAGCACTGTGAAATTTCTTGTGGGGATGAGTCCTACCGGTGCTATCATTTATGTGTCTGACATGGGGGGGGGGGGGGGGGGGGGGGGGGGGGGCGTCGGACAAAAAAATCAGAATCAGATGTTTTGATGCAGACACTTGATGCTGGTGACCAAATAGTGGTAGACAGTGGTTTTACCATTGCAGGAGATTTGCCTCCAAATTAACAGGCCAATTTACTGCAGAAAAGGCAATTTACTGCAGAACAGAGTATTCAGAAAAGATCTCTGTGGCTGGTATCAATGTTGAGCGTGCTGTGCGGGCAATTAAGAAATTTAGGATTTTAGAAACTGAAGTGAAAGTTGCAATGCTTAACAATCATGAGAACATTTTTAAAACATGTGCATTCCTTGTGAACTTCAAACGACCTTTCTTGATTTCCTAAGATGTGTATATATCCATATTAGCTGTCAATTAGCATTACATGATTTTTTGGGGGTGTACAGGGTATAGCATTCCGTCCTTTTCAATAATTCTTTAAAAATATCTATATTCATGTTGTTGTTATCATTATTTCATGCACGTCTTCCTGTATTTGCAAATAATTTTTTTGGACATGCCCAGTTGTAGTTTGTATTACATTTATACCATAAAATCTTTCATTTATACAATATAACAACTTTAAAGTGCCATTTAAAGTGATTTGTAACCAACATCAGATAAGCTGAAAAAATGTGATAGGTAATGCAAGCCAATATAATTTAACTTAAATTTTATTCTGACAGAGATACTAACGCATGACAATCTTACAGCACACTATTTATACATGTTTAGTGCATTAACCTTTCATACCACTTCATTCAAACTACCAGTGCCACAACAAATCTCATACAAATATTAAACACTACACATCACACCAAAATACATTTTGATAACAATCTCATCATATCAAAACACAATTCAATAAACTTGTCACACAAGAACAATTGTTCAGTAGCATATGTCACATGGCCTCACACACTTTGGACAATACCACTCTGGCAATTCTTCCAATTCAATGCTTTTGAAATTTGACCACCTCCAGTGGTACAACACAACACATCCACAGTTGCATTCACACATAACACCAGCTTCCTGATTATCCTGAATGATAGTTGCATCTATAATGAGTCCCTTACACTTGTTATTCTTGCTGTTGAACTCCTCTATATCACAGGTGAGTGTGAGTGATTGTGTCATGAGCACAAAGCAAGTAGTCTGTAACATTTGAGAGTGAAATTCATGGAGATTTCCTGATATCCTTGGTCCACCCTTGAGTGGTGCTCCTCACAGATGTAAGAATAGTCTGCAATGAGCCTAGACAGGTGCTAAAAGCCCAATGCTCTGCAGAGAACTGAGTCTTTTCCCCATTAGGACACTGATCATGCTGCTTCAGTGCAATGTTGAGCTGCTTGGCATTGAGCTGAAATATATAAAAGAAATAAATATATAAACTGCAAGCAACTATAGTCAATAAAATAAATATCACAATACGATGCATTACTTAACAATACAAGGTAATCATTTATGTATCTGGCTGTATATAATTTATACATTCTATATACACTTAGTTATGCATTTTCCACAATATTGCTTACTTAATGTTATTGGTCAGTGGCGTTAGAGACTTATTTTGTCTACTATGTTTCACAATGTCCAACACAATGCCAAGATTGAAAGGAGAAATATACCTCGAGAGCGGGTAGAGATACCACCACAGGCACAGGTTTGGGTCTGGCAGGCATTTCTTTCCCAAGCTTTTCACCACAAAATATGGTAAATCGCCACGAAATTAATCCGTCCTGGTGTTCAATGAACAATAATAAACAACCACGCGCACATAAATCTACAGAATCCGTCCAGTTAGTGTTATTATTTCACTTTTTTTAACGTGTGTAATCCAACGATTTCCATAACAACACAGCCAGGTGAAGACGAAGCAGAAACCGGAAGTCAACAGAAGTTAGTTACATAAAGCTCACCAGGGCGGCGCGCGCTACTACGCGAACTCCCGAATAGAGTGTGTCACGTTATTTTAGCCTTGTGGTAATATACAACAACGATACGGGAAGGAGGACGTTGTGCAACACGAGCTCACCTCCCGCACACGTAATCTATTCTGTCCGCTGAACTGAATGTCTTACAATGCATGTGTGTCTCTCCAAGTGGATTTTGTTGTGCTGTCTTCGGTTACATCTATGTGATGCATATCGTCATATTATATTTATGCATGGCCTTTTTGGACATTCAAGTAACTTTAACCTATTTGAGTCCTACTTGTCTAAGGTAAGTTGATGTCAATATTGTAGTTAACGTAATTTTGATGCATCGAATTTCCCGTCTACTGCATCGGGCATTTCAAGGTATTCGATAGATTTTCCTCTCCAAATATTAATATGTTGGCCGGATAAGCCAACATACACCAATATCCTAACAGGATGTTTTTCGCAGGTCCATCCTAATACCACAGTTACGAAAATACCCCTTTTTGAAGGGCTATCCAGTCTGACAACACCGTTATGGAAACAGTCAGATAATATCCTCGTTGTCATGGATTCTGTAATGAAACAACACCCAGAAGGCGTCCATCTTCTCTGTTACTCACAGGGTCAGCATCACTTAAATGGAATGTTCTGTAGTCATACATTGCTTGGCATATCCTTTATTGAAATTTGTAAAACAAAAATTGTTCTAGGTACCGCAGTTACTAGGCAATCCATGATCTCTTAATTGCAGCATTAAACATGATAACAGTAGCAGCGTCTGTGTATAGGTGGACTAGTGTGCCGAGCAATTATAGAGAGACTTCCGTCACACAACGTTGTCAGCTTCATTTCGCTGAGCGCTCCTCAAGCTGGCCAATTCGGATGTAAAACTCCTCACTCATACTCGACATACTCTGTAAAACTAAAGCCCAACCAAATGGCTCTTCTTTGTTAATTAGCTAATTAAAAGAGGTGACGAAGCCCGCTTGATTTCATGAATTAATCTTTTTTTTCTAGATATCAACAATACTTCCACTTTGCCGCGTTGGTTACCAGCGCTAGCAAGCATCTTGGCTTACAAGTGAGTGATGTTTTCTTCCCAACCATATGGTTGGTACTTGTTCATTTTAAGCCTTAAGTTAAGTGTATAAACGTTATATCTAAATACCAATATATGCACATTACAACGTACCATACCTGTTCATAATTTATCGCCTATCACTGAGGCAATCGCGTGAAATGTTCCAGAATATTTTACTCAAAAGACGCCCAAGATCATTTGTCACTGGCAAACTATTGGAATGGTAAGTTATGTAACCAGAAAAAGCAGTAATAGTTTAAATGACACCAATATATTTACTATAACAACGCCATGGCGTATTGTGTTACATACACTGAAGTCGTGGTGCAGGGTTCTACCATTAACACTAAATGAATGATTAAGCGTATACAACTGCAGGCGCCGTAGCTTATGAAGACGTGTACTTGTATGTTTCTATTCAGATCCATACAGATCTGACATGTACGACAAATACTCAAACTTCTTGGCTGTGTTGAACAACGAGAGCTCGGCTCATCAGGATCACCAATACTCGCCAGGTATACGACCATGGTTCACATGGGTTCGTCTTAAACTCAACTGCAACACAACGGACTGCAACTTATTAGTATGGTCGGGTTCGATGCGTCTTGTGCCTCACAAAGATGCAGATAGTTGTGTTTAATGTTGTACTAGTAGATAGCATTACGACCGAAGTGTACGCTATTTAGATATGTTAATGGAGCTATGACCGGTAGAGTTAATATCAACGAGAAAAGAATACATTGAGAACGAACTCAAAAACCCCATCACAAATATGACTCCTCTCTTCCTGGTTCGTGCTTATCTTGTTCTGCTTATCAGGACCTGAATGAACATGACAGTATCAATCAAACATGACCGTATCAATTCCTGCTTCAGAATGGAAGGAGAACTTTCGCCGGGTGAAGAACCTGGTTTTGATTGGAGGACCAGATGACGGCCTCATCACTCCGTGGCAATCATCGTGAGCATGCTTGAGTCGAAAGTCTTTATTTTTATTCACCGAAGGTGCCACGGAGAATAACAGTGAGCTGAGAGCTCAGGATTAATGCGTTGCGATAAAGAGCTCTTATATAGTTGGGACAAAGGGCTGATAGTTACGCTAAGAGGGCACACTCCGACAAGCTGTGTGGTATGTTAATCGCCTATCGTCAAGTGGCGCTAAAATAAAATCAATCTGTTGATCCAACGTCTCGGGGGTCTGTGAATTGCGGTTTATGTTGAAGATATGGAATCTTCGATTAGTCGAGTCGACCCCGCCCCCAAATGGATAAGAAAATTTCATATGATTTCAAGACGTTATGGCACGCGGCAAGCCGAGCTCAGGTGGCGTGGTCGCATATTTTTTTCGGGCGGAAGCGCAAGCGAGCCCTCGTAGCGCAGCTAAAGCTCTTTGGGAACGGTCCAAACTACCGGTAAAATATATTTGATAATGGTTACAAAACAGCGTCGCGTCCCAGTCTACTCGTCCTTAGTAACATATGCAGTCGTTAATATTCCTGCTCTTGCTTTATTTGATGTATAATTTTTTTGTAAATATTTGAGTTAATTTTTTTTTTGTAGGCATTTTGGATTCTATATAGGGGACACCATGCATTTGACAGACATGACTCGGCACAAAGTTTGTACAGATTTAGTAGCTCTCGATGATTGACCCCGTTTGGGGAATATGTCGGACCATTATGTAGCTCACTAACGTAAAAAATGTAGGAATAAAACATAAGTTTACATTGGTAAAGTGTAGAAATATCTCAGGAAAAGTAACTAAAATTTTATTTTTTAACAGCAAAGGTAGCCATGTGTGCACAAGCCGTTCACATGTTTGTCTCTTGATCCTCTGCTTCAGTGGTACCAGGAAGACAGCTTTGGATTGAAGTCACTAGACCAGGCTGGGAAAGTTCACTTGTACACGGTTCCTGGTGTTGCGCATGAACATTGGCTCAGAAACCTCACAGTGTTTTACAAGTGTATTCTACGGTGGCTTGATTGATCTTTGGAGGTTCTTGAAAATGGAACATAAGTCCATATTTGTAAACAATTATATGTAAATACAGAACATCTATTATTGGGAACTGTAATACGAATTAGTGTCCCTTTCGTGAGCATGGTCAGAATTAGCCGTGCACGACGGTAATATAAATATATACCGTCGTGCGGCGAGCGTTTTATTTCGAGTGCACGTAGCCACTCATCAATGTTGTGTACTTACGTATCTATACATGTCGATAATTGAGATGAATATCCTCTGAACTTCACTGTCGCGTGATTATTTAGCAATTGACACATGAACTATTAGAATCACAACTTTCATTCACGGTCAGAATATTTAACAGCCAGGTGTAGCAATGGGTCTGATACACTCTATTCGGTGTCAAATAGATCAATGGTCCGGTCAGTGGTAGACACTGAAGGCTGACCGTTTGTCAGTAGCTCTTTTGAACCAAAAGAACAAGGCCAGGGGAGTTCCCGATCGACTGTCGGTCGTTTGGGCTATTTGTAAGGGATTAGTGCTTTGATCGTGGTACGAGTTAGCCCTACAAGACGTCTGAGTAGACGTCTTACTCTTTCTGGAAACGACGCAACGCGAATTTGTTTAGATCGATTCAGACAACTACCAAACACCAAACATACACAGGTGATGGAGTTATAGAATGCAATGATGTTTCACGGACAATTTTATCCCTTTTCAGCGGGGGATTTCATCCATGGTAATTATTTATAGTTCGATCAATTTGGGAAGCGGTAAAAAGTCAGAAACACAGCAACAGCTTGTTTTCAAGTTCAAGACCACGTGCATTGCGCATGCTCAGAAAGACGACGACTACTGCTAAGCCTGGGGGGGCACTTAAGTGTATAGATATAGTATACATGTGCCGCACGAAGGGGCATGTTTTTTCGACCTCTCGACTTGTACGACGGGATATACATTCGCATTATACCTTGTACGACGGAGTATACATTTTTCCATTCTCAACTTGTACAACGGGTACGGGTTTTCGAGGTCCCGCGGCACACCCCTACTCGAGTTAGGGTAAGTGCCCCCCCCCCCCCTTGGGATGCTAAGGCAATGCGGGAAATCGCGGGAATTAATATTTTCCAAAATGGCAGACATCGTATCGCGATTTTCTCGGAAACGAACTATCGATGGCAATTATTGAAGAATACCGGCGAGTGGGGGTAAGTTTTTTGGTGCGCAGTCTATTTTTTGCAAAGGCTCTTGATATATGTTATTTTCTAGTTGCGCAGAGTAGCCCTTCAACCCAAACGCGAACACGGCGACGCGTGTATAATGATCGCCTCGTAACGGTATAAATTCATGTTACCGTTACACCGGAGCTACGTACGAGTAAAAAGTCCCTCGAGTATCTTCTCCGATCGCGAGTCAAATCCACAGCCAACACTGACGTTCATTTGAATTGGAAAAATAATGTCATCCGCCAGGTTGCCGAAACCCGGGATTGAACCAGAGACCTTTAGATCTTCAGTCTAACGCTCTCCCAACTGAGCTATTTCGGCTGACAACCTTTCCTTGATAACAGTGAGCTACTATCCAGTGCCATTATTAGCAACGAATTATCAATAAATTGAATCACGCTATGACTCAAACTGTTTAATCTTCCCTGTTCTTTGAACACAATTCATGTGTAATTGATCAATGAACAACAACAACAAACTTGAAAATTTTTAAAAATTGCGACCTGTATCGCGGATCAAAAAAATGATTACAAACATACATAGCTACAAACCGGATAGCTCCGATCGTAACGGTAACATGAATTTATACCTACTCAGACGTCTTGTAGGGCTACAAACCGGACTAACCAACATAACTTGGCGATCCGAAATCGCCAAGTTAACAATGGCAGAGAGACCACAAACCGCTAGGAACAATAGACCTGACAAGATCATAGTAACCTACTGGTGACAATGTATTCATAAGAAAGCGAATGACAGTAGAACAGATTGGAACCTCCATAAATGCACACACAGAACGTGTACTATTGAGAAGAAAAAAAAATGGGTGGCAGCGATGGGATACAAAGTTGAACCATGTTTAGATTCATAGCCTTCAGCGCTATATAGCTATATAGCTTGTTGATTTATATTCCCTTCTGTATATAACTAACTAATTGACACCTGAGTACCACCACAACTGAGTATCTAGTGCATATGATTAAACGTTACAATGTTGTCAACCAATGTAACATTGAATCAACGTTGATTGAATGAGCAAAATAACGTTGATTCAATGTTGTGCTTCAATGTTTTATTACGTTAGAGCCTGCATGGGATCAAGGTTGAATCAACGTTAGGATGCCTTCTGGGTATATAATGGTGTACAAAATGACTTGTAGATTAACTTTTGTATTACACCTATGGAATTTGCGTATAAGCATGTCTCCCTGAGCACACAGTTGTCTACATTGGCAGTGTCAGCCTCTACACTAAGATCAGAACCAAGGTAATTGATAGAGTTGACATATTGCAATACCTCCCTATATAACTGCTGTATGTACGGCGATTTTCATCCAATCAGGAACGGCTATTTTTGCGCATGCGCATAAATTGATACGGCCGCGCCTGCTCAAAACTCCAAGGCAAAAGAGTATCGTTCGGCATCTTTAGTTTGAATTCTAGAAGCGTTCGAACAAGACAGAACTTCATCTTGCTACTGAATAGTAGTTTATATTTGAAATTCTAGAAGCGTTTGAACAAGAAAGAACTTCATCTTGCTACTGAATAGTAGTTTGTATTTGAAACGTTATTGTTGATCAACGATCTCTGTTAGCATGGCTGATGCGGATCACCTTAAAGAGGGACAGGAATTTTCCTCTTGGGAACTTTTCCAATCTGCGTTGAGAAGTTATGAAATGAAGAACAGTGTCCTTTTCCATCGGCGGGATAGGAAAGGAATCCGCCCTCATCAAAAGTAAGTCGGCTGTACAAGTAAATAATGCTGTACGTTTTTCTGCTGTACAAATTAGCTCCATTTGAATTTCTGCTGTACGAATAAGCTCCATTTGAATTTCTGCTGTACGAATAAGGCCCATTTGAATTTCTGCTGTACGAATAAGCTCCATTGGAATTTCTGCTGTACTAACAAGCTCCATTTTAATTTCTGCTGTACAAATTAGCTCCATTGGAATTTCTGCTGTACGAATAAGCTCCATTGGAATTTCTGCTGTACGGATAAGCTCCATTGGAATTTCTGCTGTACGATGAATATGCTTATTGTTGCAGAACTTTCAAGCTGAAATGTGAGGCTTCCATTCTCCTTGTGGCTGACCGCAAACGCCAGGTGCTAGTGGTGCTAACAAATTGCGGGATAACCACACCCACACGTCCAGAAAAAGCCGTTGACAGGGACCCCTCCAGACTAGAGGCAAGTCATTGTAATTGACATCCTGACATGATACGCCTACAAGTTGGTTGTCAAGCAAGCTGTCCTGTGGGCAAGGAGCGCCAACTACACATTTGAAGAGGTCAATGGTGCTCTGCCATATTGACCAACTCAGTGGGCTGAAAATCCACAGGGACCCACCTCCAGACATTGCTCATTTGAATCTCCCATGGTCTCCAATGTCGCCAAGCATCTTCATTGTTCGCAAAAGAAGAGGTCAATGGCTGTTAGTATTTTTGAGGACAGTTTAGTACCAATTCATTTGGCTCAAATCTTATGAAACCACTCGTGGATCCTGTCATGGACAAATGGCATCTGCTAGTGTTTCTGTGGCAAAGTCAGTGAAACAGCGCGCCCTCACCAGATCCGAAAGGTTCATGTGGGTGAATCTCATCTGCCTTCAGATAGCCAGCACTGCTTCAGAACACAGTGGCCAGGTGTTTGCAGAGAGTGATAAGTTGTTGGTAGCTGTCCTGGAGGGTCTCAAGGTAATGATTGCAAGATATTGTAATTGCAGTTACTTTGATGTAGTACTTGTGTTGCATTATATAATCTAGTTTACAATGCAAAACTTGTTATCCCAGCCTTCTTTAATTGCTGTGACAATATTATTTTAGTGATGCTCAGCTTACGCATTTAAGCGGTACACTTACTTCTTCAATGAACAACTTGCAATGTATGTTACTTTGTTTTGCATGCCATTTCAGACTGGAACTGTTCCTGTGCTGAATAGGCATTCTACAGATGTACAGTTTCCCCAGCACTTTGGTGGGGACAGTGTAGGTGTTGCATTTAATTGTCCGAATCCATATTGCAACCAGTATTAAAGTAAGGCAAGCTATATTATTTGTATATCCAGTGTGTGTACAACAACTTATGTGTATGTATGGGTTTACAGGGGTGACAGGTGTCATCTCACTACAGTATTTCATCAATATCATCAACATCTGGCCATTGAAAAGTTCTTTGGTATCCCATTTGCATGAACTGAATGGTGGCCTTGTCGCCATCTACAATGTCAACTACTTGCCCAAGAAAATAGCGCTCAACTGGCTCTGTATATGCAACTGCAACAGTCATACCCTGCTTAGCAAACTGGAACTTTTGGTTCTGAAAGTTTTTAATTCCATTAAATTCATCAACAATGCTACTAACTTCCCCATAATCTGAACCATCAAAATCAGATGATTGGTTCATTTCAGTGTCACTGTTGCTGCTTGTGGTATATTTTCTTTTTCTAGAGATGGGACCAATTGGTTCGGGACCAGATGCATTATCATTGTTTGATGTGGATGTTATTGGAAGGGCAGGAATGACTGGAACTGCAAGCAGTGCAAGAGAGGTCAGTACTGTTTTTAAGTCTTCTTTAAGAACCTCTATACTTTTGGTACCCATAACCAATCGTTTGTCCTTCACACCCTGAACTTTAGTCAAATAACGTATTTCACTTCGAACTACAGCTTTCTGTGCTTTTTTAGTTGTTAACCCCTCCATTGCCGTGTTAACATCAGATGCTGTTCTACAAGGACCACTATGTTCTCGCACACTGTTGTTGATGCTTTCTTTCAATTTTAATGCTGCAGCAGCTTTTGCCTTATTCCTTTCAAAGCAGGCATCCAATCTTTCCTTCTGTTTTACTATTACTGCTTTCTCGTGATCCCGGTGTTTTTTTCTGAGGATGGGGCCCTTCTCTCTAGCAAGTTTCAACAGCTTTGATTGCTCAACTGAGGATTTGGAAGAAAGCCAGTAAGAGATGGTCTTATTTCGTTTGACCATTTGGATGCCAGAATGATAGTGCAATGAAGCACGCCTCCTTTTATAAAAGGCAAAATCCAGGTCCCCAAACTCATTTTCGCTAAGGAGGTTAGTAAGCTTGGAATGCTGCATTTTCTGCCTTAACTCAGGGTCTGGCTCTCCTCCATATTTACCATCAGGAAGAAAATCTGAAAGTTGCCTCTCAGTCACTTCGATGAAAGATATTAATAATCTCTCCAAGGTTGATTTTGTTAGGGAATCTAAACTGTCAGTGTGTGAGAACAAAGTTTCAAAAATATCATCTCTCTTAGGGGGGAAATCTGTGAAAATACCATCATCATCTTTTGTCATTAGCAGTGAACAATCTTCAGCCCAGAGCTTAAACTTGGCGAGCATCTGTTGTACATAACGGTATTGGTCTACATACTGAACCCCACCCTGCAGCATTTCCCAGAAAGGTCCTGTCACCTTATAGTATACAATACCAAGAGCTCTAATAAGACTTTTCAATGACAAGCATTTACAATCTTCGAAGACGCTTTCCAATTTCAAATTCAAATTCTCCCTGTAATTGCCCAGGAACATTTCTATGTCATCAGCATGATACAGCAAGGTGGCAGCACCGAGGTAAAAGTTATTAAACCTGTTCATGCGAAAACTTGTAATCTTTGATTTTTTCTGAAGTTTTTCTTGTAAGAATGCCTCCCACAAATGGCGACATCCATTTTTTGCATCACCTCTTGGGCCAAGAACGTCACACCCTGTCCTAAGATAGCGGCATGTAGCTGATTCTGAACCCGAATTCCAGTGCTTGAATTTATCTAATGCATCCCTCCCCAATTTGTGACCCACTTCCTTGCAAATGTCAGATTCAATGACCTTTAGCTGTTTGCCACAAGCATTGCTTAATCCCAGCAAAAAATGGGCATTACAGAATAAGAAGTGTGTGTCAACATCATTACCAAGTACATTCTTCCTATATTGTGTTAACTGAACATTGAAAGCTTTGTTCACACTACACCTATCAGACATCACTGCAAACATTTTGTGGAGTATTTTCCTGGACACAACTTCCTTCTCAGTGGGGTCATTTTCATATACAGATGACAGTTCATCAATCATGCAGATTACATTATCTAACAATGTCGAGCTATCTTCGACTGCAACAGATGTGTACCCTAAGGAAAGTGTTTTACCACTGCTAAGATTAATCTGCTGCCCTATGACTTGTTTATGATCTCTGGAGGTGCCATCAGAATGAAAATCAAAGTGATCAGCATCACATATTTCCTCAGCAACCTGGAATTTACTTAAGGCATTGGCTCTATCCATCATATTCACACAAGTACTTGGGCTTGGAAGCTCTGAGCTTTTAAGGGAAGAGTTGAACAGCCATTTTGAAACAGTTTGAATCACCTTACCTACTTTCTTTGATGACACCTCACATTCACCCATTAACTCCATTACACATTTCTCAACAGATTCAGTGAATTGAAAACCTTCACGAATTTCTAACCCATTACCTTCTTTCAGTTCTAACAGTTCAGCCTCAATCCTAACACATTGATTTCTCAGGTGCACCACCTGATTTTTCAATTTTTTTCTCTCTTGAATTAGTACTTCATTGGCTAGTTTGAAATTGTTAACCTTGACATTCAACCCACGAATTTGCTCACGCAACTGCATTTGATGTGCACTTCGCACTGCCTTAGCAGCAGACTTAAGGTTTGCTTCCTTATTTGCCAACTCTTTTTCTTTGCGCCTATTCTTTTGGTACTTACCAGATCCTGTCACACTCTTTAAATTTGCATTCACACTTTTTAGTTCGGCCTTACAACCAGCAAGTGCAGCAGTTCTTTCATTTAGTAGCGTTTCTAGAACATTAACTTTTCTTTCTAGAGCTTTAACAGTTCCAGCTGTGCTTTGTAGATTTCCATCTAACCTTCTTATCTCTACCTGCTTCTCAGAACAAAGTTCCTCATACGTTGACAGCCGAGTCGTGAGCAGGAGACATTCGTCCTCGGTCTTAGTATCAGTCCCTGTTCTTACAGCACTAGGGGTACTACTGGAACTTGTTGCAATGTCTGATGATTCACATACATGACATGCACTTGTGATTGAAGACAACAAAGGTATCTTGCGCTCCAAAAAATTGTGCAAAGATTCAGGGTTTCTCGCAACTGATTTCCCTACTTTCACTCTTTCCATACGAATTTTTGCAAGTTCTGTGCGCAAGTGGCGCGTATCCTTGAAATGTTGTACAGAATTTAATTTCTGTACAACACAAAACAAATGTTTAAATGATAACTTCTCTGAGGAAATGAATGCATCTAGTTCTAGCAGTAGTCTATTGGAAATGTCACATTGCACATCAATGGTTGTGAAGTCAAGCAGCTTCTGACGACTTAATCCATGGCTGTCACAGCATGAACCAACACTGTCTAAGTCAACCACAATATCATAAAATTTCTCCCTTGTTTCAGATTTCAAACATTCTGCTATGATGCCCTCAACCAGAGCCCTAAATCTGTGCTGTGGATAATCACCAAAGAGCTGTGACAGCCATTTGACAACTGTTTCCCATGAAGCACTACGGCCTACTTTGATTGCATAGACCTGAAGAAACAGCCTATTGGTACATTGCAACTTCGGGAGAGACGGTGGTCGTCCTCGTCCTGAAGTCGAAAATCTGGCTTCCAACTTTACCTGTGTATCATCACCTGAACAATATAAAATGTATCATATTCATAGATGTCAGGGGGGCAAGAATATGTTTTCATGCATGTTTTCATTTAGACAATAAATATATTTAGGAGAGACTTTCCATATTTCAGGAACAATGCAATGGTTATCAACAGAAGAATCTAATCTGGACCACCAAAATCAATAAAAATATTTGCCAGAATATTTCTTATTTGTCAAATGTATCATAGATTCAATATTTTGTGCACATATCTTTCTTTGATTAATCTGCTACAAATAAATGGCCATTATTATAAAACATATACTGTTAACTTCATTGTAAATTAATATGAAGGCTTAGTTCGGTTTCATAACTCCGATGATAGCAGATATTTATCGCCGAAAATCTCCAAAATGAGCTTGATTAACACGTGTTCCACGACGAATGCGCAAACGGTCACACTAAACTGCTTCACCGCTCAAAATTTATGCAGTATAACACAATATAATTTACATGTACTACAATATTAATCATTCTACAATCGTTTTCTTACCGATTTCTGTGAAAATCTTCTTTAATTTGTCCTCACAAACCGGAGTTTCAAAAGTTACGACGGAGGCGGGAATCGAGGCCGCCATCTTAGTAAAGCTATCCTTCGTTTCCGTGGTTGCGCATTCTCGCCGTTTGTGGTCCGGATTAAGGAGGAGGGGGAAATCTTTCGTCACAAAAATATCTTTATTCTGGTGTAAAAACCTTGAAAATCTATGGTACCGTTTTGACAGGGCAGCCAGTTGAAATTTTAAAGTTGAAAATTCAGCTGGATGGGTTTATATTTTGTTGTAGGTAAAAATACGAAACAATGGCTTGAAATCCACGGTTTAATATAAGACCATTTGCAACTTTAAACTAGCCACCGTTAATTTGCGCGAGCATGTTGAAGGACCCCAGTGATAATTAGCCTCCATAATTAGTTGAAACAAAAGGCGTCATTAAGCAAAAACATCGTCTGCTATATGTAATTCTTTTTAAAGTAAGTAAAATCATATTTTAAAGTTATTGGTATGATGGGGAAAAAGAAAGAGTGAGCTTTTTGAAAGTGTTTATATTATTTTAATTGGTTGTCAACTTAGAACACAACAATAAACTAAAAATCACTAAATTTCACTGCTCACGCGTAGAATATTGGTGAATCAGGTGGGCAGTTGGGATACCTACTGTAGTACTGATACCAGTTATTGAATTAAAATGTCTGATAACACAGGTTGATGTTGTTCCTGGGAGCCCGTCTTCCGTTCTGTCGCTGCTGGGAGATGAATCCGACTCGAGGGTGTGCTCCACTCCTGACACGACTCCAAGCAGAGATGACTCTTTGGTAATTTATAATTGCTGTTGTGAAGCTGACTCCTGTCTTCCTGTTCCATCACTCTTGGTGATGTTTACACATGGCTTTGTGGATTAATAATTCTCTGTTCCTGTGTAGGTTGTTGATGTCCCAGTCCGAGTACCTTCCGCTGAGGTGGTGGGGGTTGTCAGCTCGGATGTGGTTGATGTCCAACCAAAGATGGATGCTGCACCCGTCAAGGTTGTGAGGGTTGTTGATCCGGTTGCACATAGCCTCCCAGAGTGTGTGTGTGTGTTTCATGAACTGTTTTGTTTTAGTTATAAAGTAACAGTTTCATGCTGTATGGCTAATGTTCTGGTAACATGTCATTACCGCATTATGTTTTATGTATGAACCGACCTATCTCGTATTACTGTCTGTGTTGTTGCTGAGGTGCCCAGAGGCAATGGTTCCTGTCCTTGGGAAAGGTGTGTTTGTGTGTGTGTGTTTCATGAACTGTTATGTGTAAGTTGTAAAGTGTGAATAAACATTGTTCACAACTGTTATACAAATTATTTCTTTAATTTTACCAGCACTCTGTTGTACATTTCTATCAATCTATAGCTATATCTTTTAAATTTTACTACTAAGCCAAGGAGGTGTTTTGTGATGGTGGAAAAAGACTCCATATCCTTAATATTTTGGGTATTTTTCTAAATAGGCAAATACTTAATTACAACAAGTAAGTTCCATCCAACTATTCCACGCTCCTAGGCTTTTCTCTTCTTACCTTGTACAACATTGCTTGGCAAAGTATTTACACAGCTAAGAGCATATATATTGAAGTTCAACATCCCACCACAACACTTACAATGACATGGTACTATGATGAAATATGCTGAGCTGTGCTGAAAGACATTACCTGTATAACTAGCTACTCGTATTGTGCGCATAGCCAAAACAACCGATATATTTCTTATACATACGAATAGCCAAAATGCACCCTATTAATCATACGAATAGCCAAAACACTTTTATTCGTACGGCTGCCGTACGAATAGTCAGTTCCCATCTATTCGTACGGCTGCCGTACGGATAGCCAGTTCCCATCTATTCGTACGGCTGCCGTACGAATAGCCAGTTACCATTTATTCGTACGGCTGCCGTACGAATAGCCTCTGCCTTTTAGTTAAGTGAACCCCACACACACAATCATTTATGAATCATAACGTCACACAATCGTGGGTGATAGCTGAACGCATCTCAAAGCCATGACATTGTAAACATTGAGATATTAGTGCGTAGCGGATTCCGTGCAAAACCACGGTTAATAACCACGGTGTTTACCATCCCGTTAATGTCGACTTATCGGTGTTATATTTCAAAGTTTAGCTATTATATGTCCATCAAAAAGCCTTTTGAAAAGGTAAGCTCATTGCAAGGCGTATCGGAAAATCTGTAATGAGAACTGTAGGCTGTACTGCTGTTAGCCGTGCACGACGTCTTATTGGTTAGCCGCGCACGACGGTAATATAAATATATAAATATATAATAAACGTCGTGCACGGCTACTTATTGGTATGTATTTATATTACCGTCGTGCGCGGCTATCGGTTCCTATGAATTTTACGAAGCCATGGTTCTGAGCAACTGGAATGAGCTGGCTTCCAAACATGCATGGTTCTTAGGTGGTGGGACACTAAGCAAGGCACTCGCCCCTGGTCCCGGGGGGGGGGGGGGTGCACTTAAGTCTATAGAGGAAGTATACATGTGCAGCGCGACGGGGTGTGTTTTTTCGGCCTCTCGACTTGTACGACGGGTTTTATTGGGCCTCATACTTGTACGAGGGGGTATGTTTTTCAGCTTCAATCTGTACGACAGGTTTTTTGGGGCTTTGTTTTGTACAGTGAGGTATGTTTTCTCTTCCCATGCAGTATGTCAAGATTTTTTCGCGGGATTTCCCACCGATCGTTGACAATGCAAATGCAATGAATGGGGCCTGTGTGCAGGTGTGACGCCCCGAGATTTGCTCAGCCCACAGGGATTTGCATTGGCTAATACAAATCCCTGTGGCTCGACCGTGCAAGCGCGCGAAGTTGTTACTGCATGTAATCAGAAATCTGCCCGTAACATTTTGAGATTTATCCACAACTTTTATCCTGCCTACGACGTATGATGAATTATACGTTAACATTTGCATAACACCTTGTACGACAGGGTACGTTTTTTGGGCATTTTCAGCTTGTACGACGGGTTCTACATTCACATAATACCTTGTACGACGGAGTATGCTTTTTGCCATTTACAACTTGTACAACGGGAACGGGTTTTCGAGGTCCCGCGGCAAACCCCTATCCGAGTTAAGGCCAAGTGCCCCCCACCCCACCCCGCCGGGGCCCTGGTGTTTTGATGATCTGATCTGATGCCACCTTAGCAGCTGCTTAGCGCGGATGTGAGAGATCGAAAGAAGTAAATAGTGCGGATGCTGTCAGAGGCGAAGTTTCTTTGCCTAGTAGGACCCCCCACTTCCTAAGAACCATGCATGGTTCTCAGCCAGAGGGTTCTGGTAGCTAGGAACCATGGTAAAACATGATATAAAAGCCATGGTTCTTTGACGGAAATTGGGATATGTCTATGTATTAAGGTGCCTTGATAGTCGTCTGTGAGATTTAACACAATATTAGTCTGTTGGTAAAGGGGCTGTAACTCAGCCATCCAGGCCGGAGTACTCAGGGCTACATTCGAGGGCACCGTGATCCCTCAGAGTGTGCCACTTGATACAATGCTAAACCATTGTGTTTGGATTTAGTCTAGTCCATAGAAGTTGAGTTTTTCGGCCAGTAGACAAAACAAGTCTCCAGAATAGTTGTAGAAATTTAAAGGTTGCATTGAATTTTGGGATGAGTTCTTTATGGGTAACTCCTTAAATCATATGATAACTACGCAAAGTGTATCACCGGTTTCTCACGTTAACTTTGGATTGCTGCAATCATGTATTTGTTAATGGTACAAGGCCTAGGATATTTGATATTTTATGAAGCAGATTCCTGTAATGAACATACGCATCAACTCAAAAGCCCCAATTCTGCACATTAATTTAGCACACTTTTTATCAGGTGCAATCTCTGTCGAGGGTTTTATCAACAGATGGTACGCCCCACACTTACTGGTATCTTATCAAATCAGGATGGAGAGATCCACTGATGAGAGATCCACTGATGTCAACCATTGATCCAGATAATGAACTTTAACACATTACACAAACTGTGAATCATCATGTTTATGACCTCCATTTGTGATGCGCGCAAAACTTCAAGAAATCTGCCATAAGAACTAATATTTAATTTTTTATGCCATTTGGCATGCTCAGGTGTACAGCCATGGAATCACCACATTTCTAGAAATACCACATTTCTAGAAATACTACCAGAGATGGCATGACAAGGAAAAAACTTTCTACTTGGACGCCTTATTCGCATCACTAGGACACAAGAAGAACAATCAAGTGTCACCATGGAAACAAAACAATCCTCAGATGAGGATGACAATCTTGAGAAATCCGAGGATAAGCAGTTGGATGACCCCAGACCAAAAGCGCCTGATGGAGGTTGGGGGTGGTTCGTCGTCTTCGGGTGCTTTCTTATGCATTTTCTCCTTGGTGGATTTTCTCGGTCGTTTGGAGTGAGTATTTATTTGGCAGTTATTTAAGTGTAAGACATTGCATGGTCACATGGGTGATATGCAGGATAAATCCAAGGGAGTCCAAATGTTTCCTCATATTATCTTCATGACCATGTGGTAATAAACATATTGAGGCCAGGAGTACAAATAGAAAGGTTCACTTACAAATAGTGTTCAAACATTATTATATTAGTTAAAAGCAGCAGGCTGTGTATGGCAAGATACCTGATTGTATCAATTCAGTAAGGTTTGTATATTTATGTAACTGTTCCATCGAATTGTAGGCATTGGATAAAATTTTATGTTGCATTTTCAGTCAATATACCAGGATTGAGTTTGTGTTGTGTTATTGAACTTGATCATCACATAGTTGGTTGTCCCTTACTTTGGGCAACCTGATGGGCCTGTCTGCATTTTGCCGATGTTGTAATTTCACTACTAAGCTAGAAACCAGAGAGATAATACTGTAACTTTCTGATAAGTGACACATGACCAGATTAGCATTGGACAAGCAAAAGACTTATGGGAAATCACCTGCTGTAAAATTTGCAAGGTATACCTGATATCAAACACCCCAATAAATTGCAATGTCTGTGAGGAATTTTGAGAGACCGGATGACCTTCAGGTTCAGTCCTTGTTATCACTTGGTTAGCCAAGTGATAAGGTAAGGTAATGTTAGTATAGGGTTTAACGGCACACCAACACTGTTATATGATGCCAAGAAAGATTAATAGATAAGATTGACCTGATTAAGCAGCCGCCTTCTAGAATAAATGAAAATGGAGATGGAAAAGATAAAAATGGAAACGATTATCCTACACCTAGGGCAAGTCACCACCAGCCGATTGACTGGACAAGGCCATTCCAACCTCTCATCTAGGCGAAATCCGTATATTAATCGCCTCTTACGACATGCAGGAGGATACAGTGGGCCTATTCTACCCCTGGAACCACAGGAGTATAACCACGTGATAAGCAAAATCTTAAGTCAATATGAGAAAGACACCAGGCTCTGATAGGCTGAGAGGAGGGAACCGTGGGATAAATTTCCTTAGACCTTTCAATCATTTGCAGCATAAACACAGCTCATTATAAAGGGAACTGAAATAAATTATTTGTCATTCTGACACTGAAAAATATTTTCTGTCCCTTAAAACGCAATTAGGCCCTTACTGTGTATTTGTATGCCTCTATGTTACTGTCCTTTGCAGTGACAAAGGTTTCTGAATTAGTTTAGATTAGGATTCCTTGGATTCAAATAGTAGTTGCCATCATCTTATGATCATCAACATCATTCATCAACTTCATGTTTTGCTGGTCTATTCATTATTCATCATGTGTACAGGTCAGAAGCTTCATTTTAATAGGACATTATATCAAAAATCTATCAACATACCAAACTGTTCATGACCTGTCTTGACAGGTAACGTACGTGGAGCTACGGAAGAGATTCAATAGTTCAGCAGCCCTGACATCAATGATAGGAGGTGTCAATGTTGGGCTCAGGTTTTTCTGCGGTAAGAGAACTGTTAAATATTCTTGTCATCAACATATATGAGACATGCATTTAAAACCTCAGCTCAATATAGTAATCATTATCTGTCAGTTACCTGTAATCCTGAATGCATCGTCTGCTGATTAAGTTGTCACTGTCACACAATTAGATCCACTAATGGCTGTCTTGTTTTTTCAGGACCACTGTCTACCTCGCTCAGTCGCCGTTTCTCTGCCCGTTCTACAGTATTCTGGGGGGGTCTTTCTATGGGGGTGTCCACCATGATATGTGGATTCATGCCTAACATATACCTCTTGCTGCTACCATACAGTATAGGGACAGGTAAATTTAAGCTCCAGTAGGATTGCTACAATCATGAACTTACAGAATATATTTTCTTCTCATTAAAGTAATTTATTGTTCCGGGGTCAAGTGTGTTTGGATGCTTTAGTTGTCCAGGAAATACAATCATTGAAACAGTGACAATGAAATGACCATATAGATAATATCAGACTCTGTTCTTAACGCTGCAGGTATCGGTGGGGCTCTTATCTATTCACCGGGACTGGTGCTGGTGAACGAGTACTTTGACAAGCGTCGTGCAGTGGCTGCTGGGATAGCATCGTCGGGATCCGGCCTGGGTGTCTTCCTTTTCCCACCTTTATTAGAACTACTGTTTGGACATTATGGTTATATTGGGGCTTTTTTCTTATTAGGAGCGATCATGCTCAACAACTGTATTAGTGCCATGTTATATCGCCCAGTACTACATTCGTCTCAAATGATTTCTGTTGATATTGAAATGCATGTCACAACACAAGATGAATTTAATGTTGATTCCCACAGTGATTCAGATAAAATAACTGTGGATATATTGGAAAAATCTGATTTTCTGGATCAGTCTCCTGAGGCAAGACAGGAGCTGATCTCAGCAGCTCAGCCAAAAGCTCACCAGCTTATCAAAACTGACTCAAACACTGCCAGCCAGCCACATAAGAAACTACCTTCTAAATCATGGTTGGAAAATCTTGGTTTACATAACTTTAAAAATAAGCCATTCTTATGCTACTGTGTAGCCATGACACTTGCTACAATGGCTTATGTCTCGTCACAGCAACTAATCATTGACTTTGCTATTGATCTTGGTATCGAAGAGAGCAAAGCCGTATTCCTTTTATCAATCATCGGTATACTGGATACCTTTGGACGTCTGGCTGCTGGTTTTGTTTTTGATATTCCTCGTATAAAAGTTTATAGAATATTCTGGTACTGTGCTGTGATAGCTTTCACTGGATCAACTATAATTGCTACATCACTTTGTAAAGAGTATGCAAGTCTGGCAACCATTTGTGCTTTCCATGGACTCTTTAATGGAGCTGTTGTTAGCCAACGGTCTGTTATTATGACAGATATAGTTGGCATTGATAATCTATCAAGTTGTTTTGGACTTTGTGTTTCCTGTCAAGGAGTTGGAGTCTTTATTGGACCTGTCGTGGCAGGCAAGTTCTAACTCTACTCATTTTTGTTCATATTTGTCAGCAATCTGGAGTTATTTTCTTGTGCATTTTTTGTTTGATATCATCTCAATCTGATTTGTGTCACAGGTGTTTTGAAGGATGTTACTGGGGCATACACCTGGTCATTTGTGTTCAGTGGCTGCTCTTGTTTAACAGGGGTTCTCATTCTTTTCACAAATTCCATCATCAAAGTGCAATCAGATAAGAAATCTAGTAACCAGAAAAAGCCTGTTGATTGCAGCTGACCAAACATTTACATATATATATTTATGATTTCACAACACTGTGAACAATATCCAAATGTGTTTATTCCTTGAAATTTCATTTTTGTATTTATTGTTTCTGGCAATGATTCCTTGTTATTGAGTGACAATTTTGAATTATCCAAATGAATACAGATCTTATATGTTTATCACAACCGGTCTATAAAGTATAATATCATTAATGGTTTGTTGTATGCCTCATTGTTCTTGTTTTTAAAAAGGTCATCAGTTGTTACATTTTTAGAATATGACCTGTTATTGTTTTCCATTGTATCAGTTTAATATAATACTTCAAATGCCATAGTTGGTGTTGTAATCATTTTGATCACCTTAGTGAATGAATATCAATATTTCTAATTGATTTATTACAAAATTATGAATAATATGTGAAATAATTAACAATTATTGACAATTAATGAATACTCCCAAAGTAAATTTATTCAGTCATTAATTTTCAAACAAATATGCTATGCTTACTTGCTTTATTGTTTTAAACATGGTGTTAATTTTGAACCAACAACAATGCCTAGATTGTTTGAGATTACTGATACAATTTGGTTAAATTTATTATCAATAATTCATATGATAAATAACTGAGTGCAGTGAACTCTTTTTCTTCTTCTACCATTATATGGCCAACTTCAATAAGTTGAAGACTTTTGCCAATTAGGTTGCGCAATGAGAGAGGAAATATAAAGTAAAAAGTGAGAATAATGTACAGTGAAGAGTTTAAAAAGTAGAAAAATTAGGAGTTAGGGAAAGTAGGTGGCAAGTTGAGTCTTGAAAGCGTCAACTGTGCCAACTGACACGACGGAGGTATCTAGCAGATTCCAGTCTCTGATGGTTCTCGGGGGGAAAAATGATTGCTTGTGGCATTCTGTTCTGGATGGAAGTATCTGGAAAGCATGAGATGGACCGTGTCTTGAGGTTCTTGTTGGCGGGGTGAGGTAATTGGATTTGTTGATACATATACTGTCATTTGTGATTTTAAACATCATAGCTAGTCTTGTCTCTTTACGCCGTTGTTCCAGTGACTTCCACTTAAGGTCCTCCAACATGTCTGTAACGCTTGACCGGTTGTGGTATCGATTTTTTACAAAACGGGCTGCTCTTCGTTGTACCTTTTCCAGGCATTGGATGTCACCTTTCTCATGAGGGTCCCACACTACGCTTGCATATTCTACTGAAGGTCTGACTAGGCTGAAGTAAGCTTGTTGTTTTATAGAGGTAGATGAGATGTTTAGATTTCTTCTCAGGAAACTGATGGTCTTGTTTGCCTTAGCTGATATAGAATTGATGTGTTGCCTCCAGTTCAGTTCGGAGTTGATGGTGCATCCTAGGTATTTCGCCGAGTCGACATGTTCTAGTAAGTGGTTATTAAGTTTGTAGTCATACTTGATTGGATGTTTCTTCTTGGAGATTGTCAAGACTTGGAATTTCTGGGGGTGAAATTCCATTTTCCATTTTTGTTCCCATTTTGCAAGTTTGTCTATGTCTTCTTGGAGTACTTTACAGTTGGATTCGGAGGTGATGGCCAGGTATACTATGGTGTCATCAGCAAAGAGGCGTACTGTAGATTTGATGGTACTAGGTATGTCGTTAATGTAGTAGAGAAACAGGGATGGACCAAGAACAGAGCCCTGTGGAACGCCAGATTCGACTGGGACGGTGTTTGAAGAGTGACCTTCTAGGACTACTGTTTGGTATCTGTTGGAGAGGAATGCCTGTATCCACTTGACGGTGTTGTCTTGAATGCCGTAGTGGTGAAGCTTATGGAGTAAGAGACTGTGGGAAACTTTGTCGAAGGCCTTTGAGAAGTCCATTACTAGTACGTCTGTTTGCTTGCCTTGTTTGAGATTGGTCATGATATCTTTGTGAACTCCAACAGCATGGTCTCACATGATCGTTGCTTCCGGAAACCGTGTTGGAGGGGATACAGGATGTTGTTGGACTGTCCATGTTTCATGATGTTGCTAGTGACTATATGTTCCATTATCTTGCAGCATATGCAGGTAAGTGAGATAGGTCTGTAGTTTTCAGCCTTGTATTTATTTCCTTTCTTGTACACTGGTGTTATAGATGCGGTTTTCCAACTCTCTGGAATTTCAGATGTTTGCATTGATAGGTTGAATATTATGGAGAGGATAGGAGCAATGGATGGAGCTTATTCTTTCAGTACTCTAGGTCTTATTTCGTCTGGGCCGGCAGCTTTGTGGGGGTTGAGATTTTCTAGAAGCTTCTGGATTCCTTTGCTTGTGATTGTGATATTGTCTGCGACTGGGAATTTTATGGAGCTATCGGTGTATTTACTTTTGGCAAAATCTTTTGCTGAGATATTTTCCTTCTTTGAGAATACTGATTGAAACTGTCTGTTCATGATATTTGCTTTGTCTTCCGGTTCAGTGAAAAGTAATCCCCCTTCTTTAAGGCCAGGAATGTTCGAGCTATCTTTCTTCCTGTGCTTAATGTAGGTCCAAAATCTCTTCATGCAGTTGTAGTTATTTTCGCCTACTTCTGATTGTGTGATGTTTTCGATGTATTTCCAGTAGGCCTGACGTAAGGTTTTCTGTACTATTTGCTTCAGCGATTTGTATTTAGAGATGTCTTGGTGATTGTTCGACTTTTTCTTCCTGCTATATAGTCTATCCCGTTTCTTAAGAAGCTTTCTGATTTCAGGTGTGATCCAAGGACTCTGTTATTATGGTTATGATTTTTACATGTTACAAGAGCATTTGTGATTAAAAATCAGATAAATAAAAACTAATAAAGGGTGTATCGATACATATTTACATGTATAAAGAAAGAAACCACCCAGTACGACTCTTAGGTGAAGGAACCTCACATATGACAGCGTGTTTGCTTTTCACAACATTAGTTCCCATATCCTTGCAGCAGACCGTCAATGATCGGGGCCGAGGTCATTTTCGCCCGAAATGTGGCGCGCTCTCTCGAAGGGACAGGAAGCGGCCCCTTGCGGGAGAAAATGGGGCCGAGGTTACTTACCTGCAGGTCTCCTAGATTACTATACTACTATCGTTTTCCCATACCGGAAGCGGTAATGTTTTGACAGTTTTCTGACAAAAGGAGTAATTGCGTTATGTTTAGTTGCTTCGTTCCTGTACGTATTGAGTTATTATTTCGTCTGAAGAAGGACCATTCTAAAATCAACTTAGAAAAGAATTGAAGTGCAGTACATGACTAACACGATTTCGTAATCTGGTGAGAATTATTTGCTTATTGAGTGTGTGAGTGTGAACGACGTCTTACTCGTATCTAGCCGTGCACGACGTTTATTAACGTCGTGCGATGATCGTAACCAAATGCGGCGCGACAATACATGAGTTCCAATAATACACGATTATTACAGACACGTACATATGAAGAATAATTTTTCACATAATTGAATGTTTATTAACAAGTTGAGTTAGTTTACGTGTGAGATTTCGTCAAAGGCGATTTAATCCAGCCACACAAATTCTGAAAAGTTCATGTTTATTTTGAACGACAAGATCGGTTTCTGCGCGCATGCGCACACAAGGTTCTCCGCAAGCGAACTTTCTCTTTCTGAATTTTATTATTTAAGTATATGTGTCATTTTGTCAATGATTATCTTTTGGAAATATCTACTTTGAAGGGCGATATGTATTCAACGATATCACATTGACATTTAAAAAAAGATAACACTTATTGATTCCCGCAGTCTGAAGGGGGCACTTGGCCTTGTCCTGCGTAGGGGTGTGCCCCGGCATCTCAAAAATCTGTACCCGTCATACAAGGTAAAAATGGCAAGAGCATACCCCATCCTACAATTATGAGGTCAACAAAACCCGTCGGGAGGCCGAAAAAAACCTACCCCGACACATGTATACTACCTCTTTATACTTAAGTGCCCCCTCCCCCGGGACCTGCAGCCATATGGCGAGTGAAAATGAAACTGCGTAATGTGACGTCATATCTCCAAAACTGGGGCTGCCGTGAACGAAAGTTGTGATTCTAAAAGTTCATTTGACAATTGCTAAATAATCACGAGACAGTGGATAACCAAAATAGTCCGGTTTAGCGGATATTCATCTTATTTGTCGACATATATATTTACGTAAGTACACAACATTGATGAGAAGCTATATGCACGCGAAATACAAAAATTGCCACACGACCCACATATCCTCAATCACGACGGTATATATTTATATTACCGTCGTGTGCGGCTAACTCTTAGCAAGTTGAGTAAGAATTTGTAAAAGTAGGTATGGGGACAAAATTTTCAAAATTATTGAATTATCAAACAATTAGTATCACCATAAAGACCTTAAAAAAACATTTAATATGACACCATCTGTGATGACTACAGACTGAGAAATTTAATTTTGAAGTCCCAAAATCGGCCTTCGTTTTCCGCCAGCTATATAAAGGATTAACTGTTAGAACAATGTGATCGAAATAGCGAATTGTTAAACCGCGATGGTTATGCTTATATAAGGCTGGGGTGAACTCGTGATAAACTCGGGATGTACTCGGTGACCGAATCTGACACCAAACGTGGTTAACAGAATCTCTTTGATGTATTCATTGTGGGTGGTGCCCTTAGCGACGAGCAGCTCACGCGACGGTCGCGTAACTGTCGCAGCTCAACATCTACTCCGTGAACCCTAACTGCGGAAATCCCACTCGCCAGCGCAAGCGGCACATTGCCTTTGAAGTTTCTGGCCAGATCGCCGACCTGTAATTGATAATGTTTTAAATCTACAACCCCAGTTAGATAAATTAAGTACCATATGATATTAAGTTCAAGAATCGTATATGTAATGCTGATAACGCCGTGTGAAGGCAAGCTATGCCTGCGCCTGCAGCGAAGTTCGGCTGCCACCCGATGATGGATTTTTGCCGATTTGTTGACAGGGTAACCCGAATTCCGCTTCCAATTTAACTATGTCGGACGCAACAGATCGCTGTCAAATTTGCTACAAATTGAGAAAAGATATCTATAATGACGTGTATCTTACCTTCAGTTTCGTATAAATTATATCAGATTGAAAAATTAATGAAAATCGACTCTGTTTGACCTCAAGGGATCAGCCGCGTTTGAGATCTTGAGTCGGCCGTGTGAAGGCAAGCCATACGGTATCCCGGCGCGGGCATGACAAAATCGATCATTAAAAGTTTAAAATTCGACAAAAGGGTGCCAATCGATTTGAAAATAAACTTGACCTCAGGGTTCCATTATACATGAAATGTCCCCGTATATAGATGGATGTTAGAGGTAGGATTGATACATGAATCAAAATCAACTTTGTTGGCCCCAAGCGATCAGCCGCGTATGCGTCACAAGTGCGGCTGCCTGCGGCGAAGTTCGGCTGCCACCCGATGATGGATTTTTGCCGATTTGTTGACAGGGTAACCCGAATTCCGCTTCCAATTTAACTATGTCGGACGCAACAGATCGCCGTCAAATTTGCTACAAATTGAGAAAAGATATCCATAATGACGTGTATCTTACCTTCAGTTTCGTACAAATTATATTTCAAGTGGTTTTGGTGCTTGGAAATCGGACGAAATTCTTAACTCGGCTGTACATATAACAAATTGACCGAATCAAAAAATTCAAAAACGACTTGGTGGATACATCATCCCCGAGTATGGGGTCAACGGGATTCCTCAGAATTCTACTGCGCCAGTTAATGAGAGCGATTCTTGTGGGACGTGGAAATACCTAGCGGAATATTCCCGATCGCAGCGTCACGCCGTCAGCGATGGGAAATGTCCGCCGCTTATCGGGAGATATACACATACCTAGTAAAAGGCGATTGAATCCTGGAAGTTCACATCTCCGACATCATCACCATGTATGTTATGGAGCCACCGGACAAGGCGCTGTTAATGTGACAATTGATAAACAATCACGCAACTTGGGACTACCAAAATAGTTTGGAATGTGAGCTATTCATCCCAATTCTCTGTCTATATGGTGAATAGAATATTTATCAGTTTATTGAAAGTCCGGGCTGCTCGAAGTATGATTTTTACCATTCCACTGGATAGCATATTTGCTGATTTTCTGAACTATATATAACTATATCACCTTCCAACAGCTTTGTTATAAGACAATTGTTTTGTTAGACCTAACAATAACATGGCCGCGCACAACGGTAATTTAAATATAGGGCTGTCAGTGATTTTTTTTAAAATTCATTGTATCTCGTTGAAATTATACATGAAGATAGGTATACTCTGACCACTATGTTTGTCTGCAGAGGAGGCAAAAGTAGTTGGGTCTAGCTGCAGGTTAGTATCTGGTGTGGTCTATGTTATTAACTCACAGATCGCTACACTAAGGCGACATTGTGTCTATGATCATACCATGAAGCTGAAACAAATTTGGAAAAGATGTGGTAATTCTAATAGAACTACCCAACCATGCTACTGTTTGCATGTCAAGGAATAGTCTCTGGTCTTGTGTTCAAGACCAATTTATGAAATAATCAAGTGCCCTTCGTTCCAATACTGCCCAGTAAGCAATATCAAAAATTGGCATATGATGTTTAAAAGCGATTTGTACAGGGTGATTTATACCATCTTTTCCATACATAATGAATCACAAATGACAAGAAGACATTGACTAAGTAAAATGCAGCAGCTCAGTTCCTCCCATATTCCTTCCCAAGCTCTGGTGACCAATGACATCTTAAGTTCCAGCAAAATCATAAATTATCATTCACATAAAAAATATCTTAATTCATAATTGCATATTTGTGAACGTCTTGTTGTATCACAACCTTTAAAGGGAATATATGCATTGCATTTGAATAATCAATAGCCAGTGAAGTGTATTTTGATGTTGCAGCATTGAACACAGCTCGCCGGAATGCCACCCAAATTCAAGAGGGATTATTCCGGATCAAGGGCTCCTGAATCTGTAAGCTTTGTATGTCTTATGTTTGTGCTGTTTGAGGCTGTTAAAAAATTACCTATCTTTAGTGGGGGTGGGGTATTTGGGTTATGTAACACTTCAATATATATCAGTACATATCTTGTGTGTAGAAGTGGGTGGTGATCCTATCAATACAGGTAGCTCCTTACCGGCGTGTTGCTTAAGGCAGGGGTTGTGGACGCCTTTATGGATTGTGTTATTGTGCACCCCGACTCACTCTCACACAAACATGCACTGTCTCTCCCGTGTACTACCCCTTACGTGCCTGTGATACAGAATGGTACATGCATTATTGGGGGTTCAGAAGGTTGTCGTGGGGGGGGGGGGGGGGGGGGGCTGTGGCTGTGTAGTTTGTATAAATGAGTGGGGAGGTATGGGTGAGTGTTAGAGGGCATTACAGGGGGATTGGGGGATGTCCAGAATGGGCCAAAGAGCATTACTTAATTGTTGAACGGCCCCTTTTATTTGCTGTCATATCCATGTTGATGTACATGGGGTCTATAGCATCAAGCTGATAACTTACTGACAGACATCTTGTACATGAAAAAAGCTGCCCCTCTTTTAGCTCTCCTGTTCAGCAGAGCTAACGTACCTTTGCTCTGGTGCGCGTCTGTCTTTCAGACCATCAGTTTGTAAATGTTTGATGGCACATTACATTTTCATATGAACCAAACAAGCAGCGAGCGGGCAGCCATAAATCTCACATGGACTTCTCTTATGGCTCCTTTCAAACTTAAATCAGCTCTTCATGACCTTTAAGGTGGCACATTTTGTCAATTATTTTTGCAAAATGTTTTGATTATACATTTTGAAACACCTATTAGAGTGCCACTGTAGAGTCTTGTGAGGCCTTAGGTTGTAATCAATAACCGAACCCCCAAGTCACTGGCTCTAATCAACAATATGTGTATCTCATACATTTAGGTTGCATGTTTGGTGAATATTGCATGTGGAATGCACTTACCAATACAATAGTCTTTTAATAGCAGTTAATTCCTACCTTCACATTCTCGTGTTTCCGCCGCGGCTGCTAGGAGGGCCACCGTCGCGCACAGCGATTTAGACCGGAACTGGGGGCATGTTTCTCTGCCTGTGAAACGTATTCTGAACTTCTCTTAAGTTCATATGAACCCTTTCACGTCACAATGACCACATTTGAAACAGTTCTCAAACACAGAGATTATCATAAAATCTTGATCCAAAATGTTGCCATCTACATTCATCTCCAGTCGTCTGCAAGAAAATCTGTATTCACCTGATATCTCTTCAAAGTTAGCGTGCGTGACTGTTGCTCCACCATGTCATCAATGTCCCCTTCTTAGTGTAAAGTACCCCAGCTGTAAACTTTCCTCAAAGATAGGGGAATCCCTTGCTCGACTCTTTAGAAAACTGAGCTCATAGAATTAGTAAGAAATGCCTGCAGCACTGTTTATATTGTGTACTTGGTCAGGGAAGATGAAGAAGAGAATATTTACAACGAATGAAGAACAATTAGCATAGAGGGTCAGCAAGTCAATTACCCAGATCCCAACAAACTTTCTGCATGACAGGCCGACGTGTCAAATGCACCTGAGGCTTACTGAGGTTTACTGTCTTATTCATTTGATGACCAAGTGCAAATGGAGTCCTAGCAGGGTGGCATCATTTGAAAGCGAAAGGGCGTGTAAACCTGGACACGGTTGCTTCCGCGCAGTCTATATAGTCTATAGAACGATATTTTTAGACAATTTCCCCCAACTAACAAAAATATAAAACATAAAACAACGAATATTCACTACTGCTTAAATCTCTACGTTTGCGTTTTGAAAATTGACGGAAACCCGAGAATGTGAAGGCAGGAATTGTAAGTCACATTAAAAGCAACAGAGCTTTGATGTGTATTGGCCTCATGTTACTTATCTGAATGAAGTTAATTGAGCACATGTTCAATTTTATTGTAAATAGCATATTATCAGGACATTTTTGCATGCCTTTAATGTAATGCAATTAGTTCTTAATGTTAAATAGTTTGTGGGTTCTGTGGCAATTGAAATGAACAATTGAATACAATATACAACCATAAACGTTATGATTCAGTCCATCCATGGTGTTTGCAAATCATGTGAAAAAAGCAGGCCTCTTATTTGATTGCTATTGTAGATGAATGTTATTGGTCGTATAGTAGATAGCATATTGACCGGTAACATAGACTTGGTATGAGATCCTAGGTGCTACCCGGCTTAGTTCTCTCCATGGTTTTTGGACACATAACATTTGACATTGGAAGTTGATCAGCGGGTTGTTGATTGGTATCTCTGGTTTCAGCAAGCCCTTCTCGATGGTTGCTCGGATGATGAAGACTTTTTCCTCACGTGAGTTACTCTTCTTTTGACATGTTTAACATAATTACAACAACCACTGGGATGAAGATGTCTTGGTGTTGGGTGATCTGGACGACCATCATGTGTTTGGAAACATTTCATAAGTGACCAATGGATATGTGATTTGCTTAACAGCAAATACCAACTATGGTCCTGGAAATATATGTTATAAATATGTCTGAAGAAATAGGAATACACTTTAGAGGTTGAATCTGGCTTTGCGTGGCTTACTTAAATAATGAATCCTTGCCTTTGAAAAACATTTGTCTCATTAGATTGTTCAGTGGCTTACTTGATATAGCGCTTATCATGCATATACCATTGGTCTGGTGTCCATCCACCTGTTTGTGAACTTAGATGTCATGTTACAGAGCAAGCTAGCAGCTTCACGTCATGTATGGACCTCTCTTATGTCAATATCTCTTTGTAAACACAAATTCAGTTCTATCCGACCTCACTTAATGATAAAAACACTGATGAGAAATATTCAATATTATCCCCAATGGGAAATTTGATCTGCTGTTTCTTAGTGATCAGTACACTTACAGCAATTTTTTCAGGCCAAAATATAAAATCTGGTGAGACATTGATTAAGTTAGGTAATCAATGACTTGATCTATATGACAGGTTCAATAGCGCCATCAGCAAATAAAGTGGCACCTTATATTTCGCGAGGTTATCCGTTTTTTTTACCTTGTTTTATCAGTGATTGAAGCTAATACAGTTTTTATGGCTGTTTTCCCAAAATTAATCAGTTACTGTATAATCTTTATCCCCTGAGTTATAGTTGAAAAACATGAAAATATCCTGTGCCATTTAAACCCAGTGGGGAATAAGTTTTAGCAAGTAAGCAACCCCAAATTACACATGGACCCTACATATATTGAATGGCTCTTTATAAAGTAAAAAAGTCAGCCCTACATGATCTATTTTTATTAAAAAAACTTTTATGTACAATGTTATCCTCATGGGGCATTGGAACTGCTGTTTCTAAGTTATTGGAGAACCTTTTGTTATTTCTTTCAAGGCACAATATAGTCTGGTGGAATCCTGGATTGTAGAGGTAATCCATGACCTTGACCTCATTCCCAAGGTCAAACCATCAAATAGGGTACATCAAGGTGACATATTTTGTCACTTTAGCTTGTGGAATGTAATTAAAGAACTTACTAACACATCTTAGTACATGCTTGTCTTCTGTGGTTTAATTACTAGGTCAATGTGATATAACTTAAGGGCTCTGTAACTTTAGAAAGGGTACCATTGATTGCAATGTAAAACTATGAAGTTCAATTGAAAATCTTGTCAAACGCAGCTGAGATTTAAGACCTATTAGCATCTTGTTTGATATCATCTGATATTATCCAATCATGTCCAAGGTAACAGGGGCATTGAAGCTCATTGGCTCTTTGTTTTATGTTAAGTTATGCCAAATCATTAGAATGAAAAAATATGAAAATGTAACGCTTATATATCAGTGCTGACAATCCATTTACTACCCCATCCCATCCCACCCCGAACCCATCCCATCCCACCCCAAAAATCCCCCCCCACCCCACCCACCCACCACACCCCACCCCAACCCACCACCCACCTATATCAAACCCTACCCACCCCATGACAATCCACACCCCACTACCCCATCCCACCCCCATGTGTACCCTACCCCACCCCATTCCCTCCCACCCACCCCACCCAAGTACCCCACCCCACCCACACCCATCCCACACCCCACCCCACCCTACCAAGTACCCACCCCCCATCCCACCCCACCCACCCCACCCCACCATCCACAATGATGTGTATGGGTACCAAGTAGCCACCATTCCCTCCACAATGATGTGTATGGGTACCAAGTAGCCAAGTATCCACCATTCCCTCCACAATGATGTGTACCCATGGTACCCCAGTAGCCACCATTCCAGTAGCCACCATCCCCCACAATGATGTGTATGGGTACCAAGCCACACATACAATGCCACCCACAACCATTCCCTCCACAATGATGTGTATCCTACCAAGTAGCCACATTACCTCCATGATGTGTATGGGTACCAAGTAGCCACCATTCCTCCACAATGATGTGTATGGGTACCAAGTAGCCACCATTCCCTCCACAATGATGTGTATGGGTACCAAGTAGCCACCATTCCCTCCACAATGATGTGTATGGGTACCAAGTAGCCACCATTCCCTCCACAATGATGTGTATGGGTACCAAGTAGCCACCATTCCCTCCACAATGATGTGTATGGGTACCAAGTAGCCACCATTCCCTCCACAATGATGTGTATGGGTACCAAGTAGCCACCATACAATGATGTGTATGGGTACCAAGTAGCCACCATTCCCTCCACAATGATGTGTATGGGTACCAAGTAGCCACCATTCCCTCCACAATGATGTGTATGGGTACCAAGTAGCCACCATTCCCTCCACAATGATGTGTATGGGTACCAAGTAGCCACCATTCCCTCCACAATGATGTGTATGTATGGGTACCAAGTAGCCACCATTCCCTCCACAATGATGTCCACAATGATGTGTATGGGGTACCAAGTAGCCACCATTCCCTCCACAATGATGTGTATGGGTACCAAGTAGCCACCATTCCCATTGTATGGGTACCAAGTAGCCACCATTCCACAATGATGTGTATGGGTACCAAGTAGCCACCATTCCCCAAGTCCACAATGATGTGTGTATGGGTACCAAGTAGCCACCATTCCCTCCACAATGATGTGTATGGGTACCAAGTAGCCACCATTCCCTCCACAATGATGTGTATGGGTACCAAGTAGCCACCATTCCCTCCACAATGATGTGTATGGGTACCAAGTAGCCACCATTCCCTCCACAATGATGTGTATGGGTACCAAGTAGCCACCATTACCTCCACAATGATGTGTATGGGTACCAAGTAGCCACCATTCCCTCCACAATGATGTGTATGGGTACCAAGTAGCCACCATTACCTCCACAATGATGTGTATGGGGACCAAGTAGCCACCATTACCTCCCATTAGCCACCATTACCCTCCACAATGATGATGTATGGGTACCAAGTAGCCACCATTACCTCCACAATGATGTGTATGGGTACCAAGTAGCCACCATTCCCTCCACAATGATGTGTATGGGTACCAAGTAGCCACCATTCCCTCCACAATGATGTGTATGGGTACCAAGTAGCCACCATTCCCTCCACAATGATGTGTATGGGTACCAAGTAGCCACCATTCACAATGATGTGTATGGGTACCAAGTAGCCACCCAAGTAGCCACCATTCCCTCCACAATGATGTGTATGGGTACCAAGTAGCCACCATTACCTCCACAATGATGTGTATGGGTACCAAGTAGCCACCATTCCCTCCACAATGATGTGTATGGGTACCAAGTAGCCACCATTCCCTCCACAATGATGTGTATGGTTACCATATTGTTTTTTTAATTGATTAAAACAGCGTCATATATTGATTGATTGTGCATCTTTGTACAGCTGGTGCCTGGCTCTCTTGGGCCGTGTTTGTTTAATTGTAAGCCTGTGTGGTCTACTTTTGTGGTGGATACCATTCTACATTGAAGGTACTCCCTGTTAACACTAGGGCACAATGTACATGGCTGTTTGTTGATGAGTTGGTGAAGTACTGAAGGTATGTGAATTAATAGTGTTGGTTTGATGGAGTTGTTTGTTGTGTCAGGGTGGTGAATGGAGTTGTTTGTTGTGTCAGGGTGGTGAATGGAGTTGTTTGTTGTGTCAGGGTGGTGAATGGAGTTGTTTGTTGTGTCAGGGTGGGGAATGTAGAGTGACTTAGTTGTGTCAGATATCTTGGATGTAGCAACCATTTTGGTGCAGTGAATGATGGCAAGAATATTGAGGGACAGTGAATTATATCATGCAGTGAATATTGAGTCGCAGTGACTGATTATTTTTGGTGGATACCAGCAGGATACCTGGCATTGCCCGGGGGAAAAGGTCTTTGCAACTTATTCCCCACCATGACCTACCCTAATCCCCACCCTTATCCCCACCATAACCTCCGCTGTGACCACCCTAATTATCATTGTGCATGTTGTGATTGTCATTTAGTGCATGGCAATCATAACATGCATACTCCAAATTATACACCAGGCTAGGCAGTAGGTAGCCCCATGCTGCTCCACCTGTCCCAGCCCCATAACACTCGACCTATCTCAGCCCCATGCTGCGCAACCTATCCCAGCCCCATGCCGCTCGACCTATCCCAGCCCCATACCACCCTACCTAACCTAGCCCTATACCACCCTACCTTAACCCAGCCCCATACCACCCTACCTTAACCCAGCCCCATACCACCCTAACTAACCTCACCCCATACCACCCTACCTAACCCCCCCCCACATACCACCCTACCTTAACCCAGCCCCATACCACCCTACCTTAACCCAGCCCCATACCACCCTACCCTAACCCAGCCCCATACCACCCTAACTAACCTCCCCCCATGCCGCTCGACCTATCCCAGCCCCATACCACCCTACCTAACCTAACCTAGCCCCTATACCACCCTACCTAACCCAGCCCCATACCACCCTACCTAACCCAGCCCCATACCACCCTACCTAACCCAGCCCCATACCACCCTACCTAACCATCATACCTTTATCTCATACATACTGACAGATGGTGCCTGGATTACACCACACAGCCGTCATTTATCTCATACATACTGACAGATGGTGCCTGGATTACACCACTAGGCCGTCATTTATCATACATACGGAAATAATGATAGTCTGTGGTTGATGAAGTTTGACAGGTTCTGTTTGTGTACATGTATTATTTGATGGTGTAGGTACATGTATTATTTGATGGTGTTTCCTTTGTCTGGCTCACACTGCTGACCAGGTCATCCAGCATGTGGTGGCTACCAATAGCTGCTGTTAGTGTTAGCATGTAGTGGCTACCAATAGCTGCTGTTAGCATGTGGTGGCTACCAATAGCTGCTGTTAGTATGTAGTGGCTACCAATAGCTGCTGTTAGCATGTGGTGGCTATTAATAGCTGCTGTTAGTATGTACTGGCTACCAATAGCTGCTGTCATGTGGTGTAGCTGCTGTTAGTATGTAGTGGCTACCAATAGCTGCTGTTAGTATGTAGTGGCTACCAATGTTAGTGTGTAGTGTAGTGGCTACCAATAGCTGCTGTTAGTATGTAGTGGCTACCAATAGCTGCTGTTAGTATGTACTGGCTACCAATAGCTGCTGTTAGTATGTAGTGGCTACCAATAGCTGCTGTTAGCATGTGGTGGCTATTAATAGCTGCTGTTAGTATGTAGTGGCTACCAATAGCTGCTGTTAGTATGTAGTGGCTACCAATAGCTGCTGTTAGCATGTGGTGGCTATTAATAGCTGCTGTTAGTATGTACTGGCTACCAATAGCTGCTGTTAGTATGTAGTGGCTACCAATAGCTGTTAGTATGTAGTGGCTGTTAGTAGCTGCTGTTAGTGTTAGCATGTGTACCAATAGCTGCTGTTAGCATGTGGTGGCTACCAATAGTGTGGCTACCAATAGCTGCTGTTAGTATGTACTGGCTACCAATAGCTGCTGTTAGTATGTGTGGTGGCTACCAATAGCTGCTGTTAGGTAGTGGCTACCAATAGCTGCTGTTAGTATGTAGTGGCTACCCAATAGCTGCTGTTAGCATGTGGTGGCTACCAATAGCTGCTGTGTAGTAATAGCTGCTGTATGTAGTGGCTACCAATAGCTGCTGTTAGTATGTGGTGGCTACCAATAGCTGCTGTTAGTATGTAGTGGCTACCAATAGCTGCTGTTAGCATGTGGTGGCTACCAATAGCTGCTGTTAGTATGTAGTGGCTACCAATAGCTGCTGTTAGTATGTAGTGGCTACCAATAGCTGCTGTTAGTATGTAGTGGCTACCAATAGCTGCTGTTAGTATGTAGTGGCTACCAATAGCTGCTGTTAGTATGTAGTGGCTACCAATAGCTGCTGTTAGTATGTACCAATAGTGCTGTTAGCATGGCTACCAAGCTGCTGTTAGTAGCTGCTGTGTTAGCATGTGGTGGCTAGTATGTGGTGGCTATGGCATTACCAGAATCCTGACTCATCCAATTATTGATGCATGAATGCTAATTAGCTAGTGTTAATTTTACAGAGGTCCAAATGTACAACCGAGGAGAGCATTGGGCAGTGACGGAAAAATATCAAGGTATAACTATTTCAATTCCATTCTAGTAGTTATTTCAATTCTTGACAGATTGCAATTAAGACTAATGTTCTATTGATCTCATTTCAGACTACAGGGCCAAGTAGATGAGGTTGTCACAGTGATGAAAGACAATGTAAATAAGGTGGTGGATCGAGGGGAACGTCTGGATGAGCTACAAGATAAGTCAGGTAGGTCTTGATGAGCTGCAAGATAAGTCAGGTAGGTCTTGATGAGCTGCAAGATAAGTCAGGTAGGTCTTGATGAGCTGCAAGATAAGTCAGGTAGGTCTTGATGAGCTGCAAGATAAGTCAGGTAGGTCTTGATGAGCTGCAAGATAAGTCAGGTAGGTCTTGATGAGCTGCAAGATAAGTCAGGTAGGTTTGGATGAGCTGCAAGATAAGTCAGGTAGGTCTTGATGAGCTACAAGACAAGTCAGGTAGGTCTTGATGAGCTGCAAGATAAGTCAGGTAGGTCTTGATGAGCTGCAAGATAAGTCAGGTAGGTTTGGATGAGCTGCAAGATAAGTCAGGTAGGTCTTGATGAGCTACAAGATAAGTCATGTAGGTCTTGATGAGCTGCAAGATAAGTCAGGTAGGTTTGGATGAGCTGCAAGACAAGTCAGGTAGGTTTGGATGAGCTGCAAAACAAGTCAGGTAGGTTTGGATGAGCTACAAGATAAGTCAGGTAAATCTCGATGAGCTGCAAGATAAGTCAGGTAGGTCTTGATGAGCTGCAAGATAAGTCAGGTAGGTCTTGATGAGCTGCAAGATAAGTCAGGTAGGTCTGGATGTGCTTCTGCAGCAGCAAGACTCGGTGGCTGGTGTATGACACATTTGTATACATTCTTACTACACCTCAGTTACTTACCAAGCCACATCAGTAGGTTTTGTTTATCAGCTTAGTCAGGAAGGGATAACTTATTCGCACCTCACATCAGTCTATTTGCTAGTATGTACTTGACAGTAACAATTTATCACAGAGTACTTGTCATTCATTGAAGTTCCTAGACTCTGCAGCTTGCTGTTAATTAGGTGTAATTGATTTGGGAAATCTCCAGTTTTGTATTTCTGTTATTGTTTGTAATGGTTGATACCATTGGTTTTGTATCTGATTTACAGACAGCCTCACAATCAATGCTGATGCATTTCGTTCAAAAGCCAGGAGCGTTCGCAACCAGATGTGGTGGAAAGAATGCAAGGTGGGTCAAGGTCAAATCCAGTCATACATTCTCCAAACTTGAAATCTCCAGTTGAAACATAGTGGATATATTGTTAGTGTTTTTACTTTTTGGTGAGTTTCTCTCCATTTTGTCAATGAGTCCACCTTTAGTTTTGAAACAGGCATTCAGTCACATTGAGTTAAGTCTCAATATTTTTATTCTATACTTGAATTATTAATCAAATATATGGATCACATGGTAAAAGGGTTCTATACTAGTATAATAACAGCAAATAATCAATTAGCGTTTGAACCATGATCCGGGTGTCATTGTTTGATTGCAGATGAGGTTACTCCTAGCTTTTGTCATCATCATCATTTTACTGATCATAATAGGTAAGTGCCCCCATTCTTCCCAATTTACAACACATCTATTATAGCAGTAGTAGTAGAGATGTCATTTATACGACAACCAAGTTGGCCCAGGAAATCAACCATCACATTTTATTATTACCAATAATCAAAAGTTGTTTAGCTTCAAATAATTGATTGACATAATTTAAATAATTTCAGTTCCCATCATCGTACAATACACAAAGAAAACTTGACCGCCTTGTGGAGGCCTTCCTTATTGATTTTGTTCAAGACCAAGGGTATTAGGGAGGTTGGAATGGTAGGCTTTGTTTTGGAATAAGAAAGTTCTTGTGTATGTATTCATATTGTAAGTTAATGTTGGGAAGTACAGCTGGTGTGAATAATAGAATGCATGAGAACTAGTGCATCGATGACTATGAGGTGACAAGTGCATGGCTTATATTGATGACTGATGTGACGAGTGCATGGCTTATATTGATAAATAGAATACAAATACTAACTATACAAGCTTAAAGATTGACTTTGTGAACTATCCAATTGTAAGTGTAGCTCTACTAGAGGAACGGTCACCTTTTTCTTCATTTTGTGGTTCTGTTATCCGCAGTGTTCATGTTGGAATGTCTTCGTTAATTTGTCTCATAATTACTTGATCTGTTAAGTCTTAAAGCGACTGTCACAGAGATCATTCTCCCCGTCTCTGTTGTGATGGGCTTCACTGGTGTACTTATTTTTTCATTGGCTATGGAATTCATTGTACAGAATTTATGTTATATGTGAAATCAATCGCAGGTCTCAATAAATTGTCCTGACACAAACCAAGCTGGCCATTGTCATTGTTGTGCTCTATGTGTAGAGTATGAATATATTTACATGTTGGAATTGGTCTGTGATGTTAATGTTTAAACACCCCGAAAATGCTCCAAAGAACCACAATCCTGATTGACAACAGATGTGGTGACACCCAAATTTCTTTTTTAAGTTTACACCCTGTCCACACAATTGGCATTCAATTATTCGAATGATGAGAGAAAACAAGAAGACGAATACCAGGGTAGGAATCATCAGCATTTTACTGCCACATGAGAGATGTGTGATGTGTGCGAGGCCACGCCATGCTTCAGTCCACGACTACCAGACTAAATAGAACACACATCCCAGCACTACCACCAACTCCATGGTCTAATCGGCACAACTACAATTTCATATCAACTGACAGCTGTGGGATGTGCTCAGTTATTCTAGGAATAACATGTAATTGTAATTAATGATGGGGCAGGGGGCGGTGTCACTTGCATTATTTATCCAGCATTAATTGCACACTTAGGGAATTTATGAGAGCAGTTGCATGATTCAAATGTAAATGCAATGAAGTCGCAATCAAAATTCGATTACCCACATATGAATGAATACATCTTAAATTGTACAGGCAACATTATTGGCGAATTGGCTGAGTTAAGAATATCACATCATAGGACACTTGATAGCAGTCCTCACATCAATATCAACACATCCAGCAACAGAGAGAGAGAGAGGTGGGGGGGGGTTACTATAAGAAAATAGTTGTATAAAAACCACAGTAGAAAAAGCGAATGATTTCATTTGGAGTTTGTTGCATAATAGCATGACCCTAGACACAATACAGGAGGCGACACATGTCCCACAAACACACAAGTCTTGACACAACAAGTTGAGAACAGATGACATAATTGAACAGTCACTGAGGAGTCCTGCATGTCAACCACTAACGAGGTGATTTGAGTGTACAATGCACGTTAACAGGTACAACCACAATTATCATAACCACAGACTGTTACCACTGATGGGTGAAACACCAGGTTGGGGTGGTTTCATCTTTAAACAGGAATGTACACATTACGTGGAGTAGCACAGAGTGTCAGTGAAATATAAAGCTAGCATTCCACCACATGTACTGTTGCTTCCACAAAAAGAAAAGCCAAAGACTATTTGTACGTATATCCACAAAACAAAATATTTTTTCCCCAAAATTGGATTTGAAGATGTTAAATGATTCTATAAACACAATGAAAATCAACCCTGTACATATCCATCATTGGCATGGTGACTGTTGCCATGGATATGAACTTCAGCACCAACAGAATGATTTTGCAAGTTGTAAAAGCATAAGCTCTAGACAATAAGCAGATAAGTAACCAGACAGAGAATTCAGTTGCTGCAGACATGCCTCTTGAAGAGGAAATCCTACAAGCAAATGACAACACGGAGATGAAGGTCAGCGCAATTTCTATAAAAATAGAGAAATGACAAGAAATGTAGACACTAGAGTACAGGTCGAGCTCGTTCCTTCCAAAGACAGACTTCAAACAATCAGGGAACTTTATCAGATCTTTGGTTGTAGTTTGATAAAGTGCTTATCTGCAGAAATCACATTGAACATCCTGGCTGAGTTTGGTAAGACTTGTTATGAGGGTCATCAGTTGAGGAGCAAGCATCAGTCACTGCATTTCAAGGACAGCTTTAAGCTAAATAATTTTGTATATCTACAAATGAACGTCCAGAGGTTAGATGCAAGTGACACTTAATCCCTCACGGTCATCAAGTGCTCTATTACCCAACTGAATATGTACGAAGCAATTGTTTTGCGTCAAAGCTCGTTTGATATATATGCTGTGTGGATAGTTTTGTTGACTTTATAAACATTCAACTGACTCAGTTTATTTTTTAAGATGTTATCAATGTCAAGTTAAACAAGATATTTCTGTCCCAAAATAACCATGGTGTGACTAAATCTGCCTGCTATTGTAAGTTCAATACTGTAGGGTATTGTCAGCAGAACAAAAACAAACATATGGAGTTAAACATGTATTAATGGCTTGACCTTGAGTTTGCAGGATTGTGGGCAGGTCATCCAATAGTTAAGCATGCATGCATCATCAAGATTGTATACCCACTTCCACGCACAAACACTTATCAAGCATACCACAAAGCACATCCACTTAAAATAGTCACTAACAGTCATAATACTTGTTGCCAAACAAAATAGTTTTAATTTAACAGATTAATCACAAGAAAAAGACATCTATTTGCTCCCTACACTACCAGCGCAGACCAGATTATTTTTTCAGCACATTGTCAATTTCCTGTAAGGATTTGTGAAGATCGGAGAGAAGTTTGTCGTACTCATGGACACCACAGGAGGAGCAAGTTTTTAAAGCCTCTGCAACTTTTTCCAACCTTGTCAACAGTTCTTGGAATTTGAATTTGCCGTGGGGTGGTAGTGATTCTACATATCGGGCACACGCGCGGTAGAAGCCCTGGACTTGCTCCGACATGAGCATGAAGTTAGACGTATGCTTGGCAGCAGGAGTATCCATATTAGTGAGGTTAAGTGTCAGGGTGTGAGAGAGCTCGATCACTTGTGACTTGGTGATTGTTGCCGGTTCTGTGTCTGATTTCTCCTGTGTTTTGTCTTTGTCATTAGCAGGGATATGATGCAGAGTGTTGCGAGCGGGAAGTTGCTGAGGCGATGCAATGAGGGCTCCAACAGGGGGTATAAGTGCCTTGCGCTCTGGCGCAGCACCACTTCCACACTCCACAGGGGACTTGCCATTAGTATTCTTCCCAGAACCCTTTGCAGACTTCCCCTCATCCTTGTCACCAGAGCCTTGCTTGAAAATTCCAAATTTACTCCTCACCGATCCTTGTGATTTGGAAACGGCAGGAGGTGATTTCAGGCTCTTTTTCTCGTCACCTTTGTTTTTGTCTTTTGATTTATGGGATTTAACTTTGGATGATGCGTCTAGAAATGAGTCTGGGCTACTCTCTACTGACGAGTTAGCACTGACACCTACGTCCCCCTTTCTCCCTGCTAAACCGTTACCAGCACCAGTCAAATCCTTCACACCAAATTTCCTCAGCGGAGGTGTCTCGGCCCGGATGCCAGTGTATGGAGGCACAATAGCATGCTGCGCTGGCTTCCTGCTCCTGTCTTGATGGTGATCAAGGGATTCTATGGAGTCAGCACTTTTGCTCTCCAAGAGTTCCTCAGATGATGATGAGGCATGTTGAGCAGCGGTGAGCCCACCTACCTGAGGTTCCCTGTTCTCATGCTCGGAGCCTGGTAACGTTGCCGACTTAAATCTTTGCTGCATACGTGGAGAAGGTTTAGGTTTGGAGCGCTTCCACTCGGGCAGGGGTGATTGCGGTTGATGTTCCCCACCGTTATCCACTTGTTTTGTCTCTTTGGACTTTGAGGTTTTTGACAAACTGGTTGTGTTTTGAGACTCTGGTGCATAGGAGCCCTTGTGGGTAGATTTGGACCCATTTGGCTGGCCTCCATCTGTCTTCTGTCGTCCAATAAAGGAAGCCATGGGAGGTTTCTCTGCGGTGGGACCAGCGGACATTCCGAACGAGGAGGAGCGAGCTAGGGAGGAGGGTTTGACATTAGGTTCATGGTGGATTTCTGCAGCATCACCATTACGATGTGCTGACTCAGCATTCTGTTGCTGCTGAATCTGCCTCAGTTCAGCGGCCATACTTTGCTCCACCCCTCGCTGCCACTCTTCCACTTTCCTCCGCAACTCTGGGGTAGGCATATGTAACACCATGTCATCATTGGCCGCAGCAAACGAGTCCTGGGGGGAGCGGGTTTTCACCGGTGATGGACTAGGAAGAGGCGGAGCATCGGTTACAGGACTCGCTCCTTGTGCTCCCATGACTGGGGGAGGGGGGATGTTCTCTTCCAGCGAGGCCAGAAACTGGCCAATACGCGCTCCTTTGGGCATGGTCCCGTATCGACTGATAACTTCCTTCACATTATTACTGTCCAGCTGCGCCACTTTGCCAGGCAACGTAGCTGACTCGACTATCCCAGAGTTCTCTTCCCGATCAGGAGATGGTCTCTCAGGGGGAGATTCTTTTTTAGTCTTCCGCAGACTCTGCCGAAGAAGTCCCATAGGAATGTCTCCACCAACATGAGTCATGGGCAAAGCTTTAGCACCAGGGGGAACAGGATAGTGAGGTGGTGCTAGATTCTCGTTGGATTCCAGCAAGCAGGGAGGAGGAGGGGGCAATGACATGTCTGATATATCTGTATCAGGAGTCTTTAAATCACCACTGCTTTTCATAGGACTAGAACCAGACCTGTCTCGTGAACTTGACCTAGATCTGGGTGAACCCACACCAGGTGGCAACATGCGGTGCTCTAAGATACGCTCAAGACTGCCGCTTCGACTCTGACTAGCTGGTGTTGACAGCAGCTCCTCACTGCTGCTGTGAGATTTGAGTTGATCACTGAGACGAGAATCACTCATCCCAGGCAGACCAAAATCCACTGGTTGTCCTACGTAGTTCTCATCCTCGGGGTAGGTAAACATCTGTGGGGGAGACCGCTGCTGCTGCAGCGACTCCTGCTGCTGGGTCTTAAACGAACTGGTTCGTTTGGGAGGAACTGGCGCCATTTTCTTGCTGAGTTTCTTAGCGTTGAGGGCATTAGCAGCCTGTTGTATGGTTGTGTCTGTGATGGCGAGTTCGTGAGGGGACGAGGGGAGACCAGCCATGGCTCCAGGGGGCGGCTTGGGGGGTTGAGAAGGAGCGGGAAAGCGACGCATGGATGGAGGCGTGGCCACTGTAGGATACACATACCATATCACATTAAAACCCTCGTCATACAGATCAATGGTATATATGCAGTCAATGCCTAGGATTGAATCAGTCTTTTGAATAAGCAGCAGGAGAGAAAGAAATGACAAATAGGGAAAGAAAGATGGAAAGAAAGAATGAATGTAAGTAAAAAAAAAGAAGGCCGGAAGTATACAAGGATGGAAAAGGACTCACTAGCTGCAATGCGGGTATCATGGCCCCCGTCCGCTTTCTCGAGAGCAGCAGGGGGCAGAGGGGGTGGCTTGACTCGACCCACTGCTGGGTTGGGGAGGATTGGCAGTTCATGGGTCCTTTCCAACTCCTTCTCTACCTCTGTGACAAGAGTGGTAACATCAGAGGCGTTAGTCTTTACACAGACAGCTACACATCAATCACATGCAAACACAACTACAAACTTTCATCTATAAGCTTCAAACACCATTAATAAATGTAGATACACCTGCTGATCCACATCCAATTCTAAAGGGGGACAAGTATTTTGAACAAGCTAATTAAACAATGATCTATGGCAAATCTCTACTGAATTGATGACTAGCACATTAGGAGATGTACTCACCCACTACAATACTGGAATCCATGAACATGTTCTCCAATGCATTGTGTATCTCTCTGAACTCGGGACGATCTTGCGGTTCCCAGCGCCAGCCTAAAAACAGAATATCACACTTATGATCACAAATAAGCCAAAACAGGTTGTGTTTTTCAAAACATCCTGGAACATCGACATATGATATCGCTGACACAACAATCTCTATCTATACCTCACTGATCTCAAATATAAATTAACTGAGCTATAACTACTAGTTCATGGATACATGCTCGTTTTAAACGGATATCTGAATCTATATGGTTATGCAGACTGCCATGATCTCTATTACAAGTACTCACATTGAAGCATGAGCTCGTAGACGTTAGGAGGGCAGCCATCAGGACGCTCCATACGGAAGCCTTTCTCCAGAAGGTGATAGACTTCTGTCAGCTCGACACCGGGATAGGGACTCATGCCATATGTAGCCAGTTCCCACAACAGCACGCCAAATGCTACACACACACACGTGTCATTGATACATTCATGTGCGAAGTCATGATTCACATCCAAGCAGTCACTTATGGCTTTCACATGGAATCTCTTCATGTCATTATATGATCATGAAAATCAAATTCATTCAGAACAGAGTAGTAAGGGAGTTATTTCCATACCCCAGACGTCTGACTTGGTAGAGAAGCGGTTGTAAGCTAGACCCTCAGGAGCCGTCCATTTAATGGGAAACTTAGCTCCAGCATGTGCTGTGTACGTGTCATCCTTCATCAGACGAGCCAGACCAAAATCAGCCACTTTAACCAGATGATCCTCTGACACCAAACAGTTCCTGGCAGCAAGATCCCTGCGAACGGATACGTTATGATTTATGAAGATACGTTATGAATATTATCCATTTACCCCACCATCAGCAGCATGTCAAACTACTATTAGATGGTAAGAGCAAGGAACCTGTGAATGAAGTTCTTGTCTTCTAGGTAGGCCATGGCGGAGGCGATCTGATTGGCCATGTAGAAGAGAACAGTAGGCCCTAGTTCCTCTTTGGAGCAGTTGCGTAGGAAGTCGAGTAGGTTACCCTGACTCATAAACTCAGTGATGATGTAAAAAGGAGGCTCTCTCGTACATACACCTGTCACACAAGAATTTATAAGCACATATTGGAGACAATAAAGTGATCGATTTGATATTTTATTCAATAAATTTAGAAACATTTCATCCAAACTATTCATCCACTTTTTCATCCCCCGGATGACGCCAAACATGACAGAACCATTCACAGGAATTACTATTAGCACTCAGATGACGCTAAACATGACAGAACCATTCACAGGAATTACTATTAGCACTCAGATGACACTAAACATGACAGAACCATTCACAGGAATTACTATTAGCACTCGAATCAATCACTAGACATTCAATCAATACCTCACTGGTCCCTACACCCCCATGTTCCCTACACTCGCACAATCACACCACAATCAATACCTCACTGGTCCCTACAGTGTCCACTGCTGTCAGTGTGTGCCTTGAGTCTCAGAACTCATTAATCAGGATAAAGCCAGCCTGGCCTGGAGGACTCCTTAGAGCATTGTGCCAAGATGACACACAACACGACTCATTGTATGTCGCCTATTTTGTCCTCATTAGAACACTAGGGCTCAGATAAAGCCGCGTCAGGGCAGTGTTTTCCCGAGCTAGCAGGTTTTTTTTACAAACACATATGCAGAGCACATTTGGTTTCATCCCCATAAGTCACACTCTCTGAGGCACAGTACTGTAACCTATTTATTTTCTAGCCCCATCAGGTCATTTGTCAGAGGTGCTTTACTCGATGGCCCTTCCAACCCGTGTATGCTCAAGTTAATCCTATAACCCATAGGCATTCACGAGAAATGCCAGTAACTCTAGCCTAATGGATGGACACAAACCCCAGTGTCCAGGAAACATGGCATGGACGAAGCCCATAAAACTCAAATCAAATAAAGCAGCCTAATCTCCAACAGGGGGAGTGAGCTCATCAGGCATCACTGCTTGCCCGAGCAGCTCATTTCTGGGGAGGTTAAGCCAGGCAGTGTATGGGATGGGAATGTATAATGAGGGCTTAGAGAGCATGACCTGACCCTCATTATAGGGACGACGGCCAAAGCCAGGGCAGCAAAGGCAAAAAACAGGGTTTCTGGAGCAGCGATAAAAGTTGATGACATGTGCCCCATTAAGTGCAGGGTGTACCAACTAATCTAGTTTGACATGAGGCAGCCTTTGTCACTACTGATCCCCTACACCGGGCGCTTTTACAAAATCTCCACTGTTGCACCACCATCCCTGGCCACACTCATAAATGGTGCAGCAATGACAAGTGAGTGGAGCTCACTGTTCAAATGTCATCTTTGAAGGTCAATCTCAACAACCTTATTTTCCTAAATGCCACAAGTGGTTTGCCACCATGTGGAAGGTGGACCCCATGAAATCAGCCACTCCAGACCTGAATGATGATAAATGTGTGTGTGTATGTGTGTGTGTGTGTGAATGTGTGTCTGTGTGTGTATGTGTGCATGTATGTGACTGTGTCTGTGTGTGTGTATGTGTGCATATGTGTGTGTGTGTGGGCGCGCACACACGTGTGTGTGTGTTTGTGTCACACTCTGACTCACCCAGCAGCTGAACGAGGTTGGGATGTTTCATCTCCTTCATTATAGCAGCTTCCTCCAGGAAATCTTTGAGGTCCATGGTGTCTTCTTTGAGGGTCTTTACGGCCACCGTTTTGTTGTAGCGTTTCCAGACGCCTTCATACACGTCACCGTACTGACCCCCGCCTGCAGCAAACAAGCAATGTTAGCGTGGCGCAGACGGTCAATATACACCAAACATCTACCCAACAATACTAAAAACATATGTCAGCAATTCCATGTCATGAAACTCCTGTATAATGTATGGAATTATTACAAAGGTTTATATAAGCTGCTCCAAGCTCAATATAACTGAGCAATTCATGATTATGACCAGGCATCCAATCACATCTCATCATTGTTCTATATTATGTCACAAAGCCATGATATGTCACCAACTTATTTAATACCATTGTCCACCTATTCATGACTCACCCCATGTTATTGGACAGGCCACTTAACTGGAGTTATATCAGACAATATGGCCACCATAAAAACACATAGATCTGGAATATCTGTCCTCAATCTTAATACCACCAAGCCCGTGGCAAATATACCATTAATGGACATCTCCCATGCGGGAGTGAGGACTCCAGACAGAGGGGGGCAGGTTTGTCCATTGCAGGGACCAGTTGTGTTTATCCACCAAAAACACACCAGTATGAAGAGCAAGACCGGGAAGCATTGCTGAACTGGGGGTCTTATCCACCATAGCTTATTGCAGTAGCAGTGTGGGTTATGGGTCAATACCAATAATCCAATCTCAAGAGAATCTATTTTCTTGTGCAAAGATAACCAGTTGAAGGTTAGGTTCCCTCTCTACCTCATCGTGTCTTATATTATCAAAACATAGCATGCCATGCAGGACTGTATTATTAGCAGATGTAAAATGATTTTGCCTCAGTTCACCTTGTTTCACACCTGCCTCATCAATCACAGGCAACATCACAGGTAAACCATATCAATCAACACCATACAGGTAAACCATATCAATCAACACCATACAGGTAATTATCAGAGGAGAGCCCCCCAATCACAACCTCACCTAGTCGGTGTTTCATAGCAATCTCTGTCCGCTCAATCTCCCATTTATCTGGCTCAGGACTGAGACCAAACACTGTGGGTTTGTTGCGTTTGGGCACAGGGTAGAGGAGGTTTGTGATGAGTCCATCGGCCTGCTTGGAGTGATGGTGTACCAGCTCAGCTAACGTGTTGAACCGATGCTCGGCCGTCACATACACCTGTAGAAATGATCACAGGTAAGAGGGGTCAGTGGCGAGCACCTGAACAATTAGGTTGAGACATTGTAGAATGGATTTCAGTTTTTCCAGATGGGTATTCCTTCACTTGATGAACAACATATCAACAAGCATATGGAAGCCAACAGAGCAGATTGCCGAGTAAGCACAAAGGATGTCATCTTATAGGTCACATTTCCAGCAGGAGGCTACGTTAGCCTTGCACCCCACATTACACAGTGGCTCCTCTTGAGTCAGGACATCATGAAAACAATATTCACATTATCCTAGCCGTGAAATAGAGCAACAAGTGAGGTGACATGGGATGGCTGATGAGGACAAAAAGTGGTCACATAAAGTAAGCGTGAACTATTCTCTACTAAGCAGCTTGATAAACCATTACATGATGTATTCGTACCCAACTGATCATCTTAGGGGCTCAACTCTGACGATCGTGTTAAGCAACACATAATCACAAAATACCATCGATTGAGAAAATGTTTTCCACAAACACACCCACCTTGCCATCAGCATCATTGATTCGGTAGTGATAAACACGTCCCTCATACCGCAGTGAGATCGACCTTTGACCTGGACTACTTTCTGATTCTCGCACCAGGAAGCTGCCATTAATGCCACTGCTAAGCAGGTATTCTGCTGCATTACGGGACACCTGTCCGTGGTACCAGGAGAATTTGTCCAAGCTGTTGACAGGTGCTATGTAGTTGCAGGGTACCCATCCCAGCTTGCCATCTTTGTTCTCAACCTCAGCCCATTCTGCTGTCTTATTGTAGTCAAGTATTCGGACTTGGTCACCTATAAACCAAGAAAAGAGAGCACATAAGCTGACGATGTAGCACAATGAGATTGCTAAAGGCAGACAAAAGCCAGGATCACATCATCAAAGACAAGTTCTAGTAGCCATGTCCTACATGCAGCTTTCATGTTATAAGATCAATATTGAATGGTCCAGCTAGCAAACAAAACCTTCACCGCAATTTCCTTGTATAGCGTAACAAACAAAGGCCCTTCCACTCTATCCTCATATGTTGTGACAAGTTTACCATATGAATAACCCACAAACGGAAATTAGAAATGGGATACCACAGAAGGCCCACCCTTGCCACTTTGAAGTGACATTCAATAGAATGCACCAATGAAGCAAGATGGCATGCTCAGACAAGATATATATATATATATATATATATATATATATATATATATATATATATATATATATATATATATATATATATATGATTATATAGAGATAGAGAAAGAGATAGAGAGAAAGAGATAGAAATAAATAAAGAGATGGGAGGGAGAGAGAGAGAGAGAGAGAGAGAGAGAGAGAGAGAGAGAGAGAGAGAGAGAGAGAGAGAGAGAGAGAGAGAGAGAGAGAGAGAGAGAGACACACACACACACACAGCAGACAGACAGAAGTGTCAGTGCCATGGTGAGTGACCAGTCAATAGGTCATTTCTCGCCCTATATGGTGACCTAGCAATATGAAGACAAGCCTGGCCTGATACAAATCAATATAGCAGAAATACACACGGGGACAGAGGCACCTTAAGTAGATGTCCTTAAGAAGCCTGTTGATAATGGGGCTATGAAATATGGGTTCATGGCGAGATGATAAACATATTAGGGAGACTTGATAATAAACCTTTCACCAATTGGTAAAGTCATGCAACACTGTATCTAAATATCCCATATGAATAAGTAAGCCAGGCACAGGAATAAATTAACTGAAGTAATGTCAGGAGCCCAGATGGATCAGGCCAGCACCCACGGTTTGATAACACGACTGTCATTGCTAGGGGCTCCAAATGAACACTAATTGATTGTTTGACCACTTAAGATAAGGTCATCCATCATTGGTTGTAGCTTAATGAGTTCTGGGAGAGGGTCAGACTAGCAGGCTGTTCAACTAGGAGAGGGTCAGACTAGCAGGCCGCTCAACTAGGAGAGGGTCAGACTAGCAGGCCGCTCAACTAGGAGAGGGTCAGACTAGCAGGCCGCTCAACAAGGAGAGGGTCAGACTAGCAGGCCGCTCGACTAGGAGAGAGTCAGACTAGCAGGCCGCTCAACTAGGAGAGGGTCAGACTAGCAGGCCGCTCAACAAGGAGAGGGTCAGACTAGCAGGCTGTTCAACTAGGAGAGGGTCAGCAGACTAGCAGGCTGCTCAACTAGGATCAATAACAAACTCACAAATATCATACCCGCTTAGAATTGATGGGAATTCAGTCAAGGATGAAAAAAAAAAAAATTGAATATCCCAGTAGACTTGATATGATTATCACTTGTGAATAAATGTGCCAATATTTCCTATGAGGCTGCACAAACATGACAACTCCAGCAAGCATAGCTCTTAACGACATTCGCACATTGCTGAATTAGACTGTGATTAAACACAATGAGCCGCAGGACAACTGCAGCTTGTACCTTATCACATCATACTGCTTCACTGAATACACTCGTGTTCTCTACATAACTATCCTCTTGAGGTTTGCATGTGCTTTTTACCAAACCAATTTCCCAGTGTGTTATCAGCGCTGCGGCCATGTCAGATCAAATGTCTACCCTGCATATATCATGGGGCATACCCTGGCAAAAACACACCCATCAAGCAACAACACAGCAGAGGTGACAGAACCAGCTCCAGAACAACTGTAACGCTACCAATAGGAATTGGTGCTGCCTAACAAGGGAAAAGGTGACATCAAGGTCATTACTCAAATTTGAATTTGATTGTACAAAATGTTGCAAGGGATGAGCTCAGTGATTGAGTGAGATAGATCCTGAAACAAATAAGTGGACTGATCTGGGGTATGTCTCAACACGAGGGTGCAAGCCACAATGATGGTGTGCTTGGACTTGTTATTGACTGCAAGATGTGAATGAAACAGGAAGGAGTCAGGCTGTTAGCAGGCAAGCTTAGAAGCATCAAGGAGAACAAAACAGCACAAATCAATACTGAAGAAAACCGTACCATGTCTAACACTGCCAGCTATTATGCGTTCCTTGCCATGCCGAGCAGAGGAGAACTTGCTTTGTGCCATCTTAAAAAGTCCCTTAAGACGTTGCAATTTATTTTCCTTTTTGTTGAGGCCCCTTCCTGAGGACCGCCCTAATGTTCGGAACCCATGCTCGGTGCTAAGCTCCGGTTGTGAGGAAGCTACGGAAATAGACGACGGACTGTGACATGGATTTTGAGACACAAGGAACGGAGAACGGCATTCCACGGACAACTCATTCAGTTTGGAGACTGATTCAGTGATATGGTCTGAAGAGGGGGATTTTTCAGGTTTATATCCGGGGTTGGCTGTTTCCTGAGGCTGTCGTGTGGTGCTATGATGTTTAGCTAAAGTTTTCAATCGCTGTAAAGTGGAACAGCTCCTGTCATAACGAAGCTGCCATACAACCTCAGCTTGAACTGAATCAGTGTCTCCATCAGGCACCTTCTCTAAATGATACTGAGAAACTTCACTGAATTCCTTGGCTTCAAGCTGCACTGTTGTGGGATTCACTTGCCATGACTGGTGAGGAGAGGGGGGCTGAGGCTGAATGCGGCCCAAGCTCTCCTCCGATGACGTCTTATCCACCTTTAGTGAAGGAGAGTTTTCTTTGCCATGACTCGACACAACATCACACACCTCTACATCAGATATGTCAGCTAAATACCTCTTGTAGGCCTGTATTCGGTCATTCAGACAACTAGGGATAGTCAGGTTCTCGGAACTGGGTCGAGATTTTGCAAGCACATTTGGTACGCTATTAGCAATTGATGATTGTAGCGAACACAATTCACCATGTGGGGTCCATGCACTGACACCACTATTCCTGTCGAGAGTCACGGGCTTTCTGTCATCTCGTGATGTCGATCCCACGCGTCTAAATGCTGACCTATGGGGCTTTACTATATCACAATTTTGGATGGAGTCAAGGTTAATCACATTGGCGTGTTTGCTGGAGACAGTCGAGTGTTGTGAACGGATAAGGTGATCATCCAAGAGTGCGTCCAGAAGCACCGAGCTCGCTGACGTGTCCAACAAATTGTTTAAATCTGCAATAGAGTCCATTGAGCTCTCAGAGTGACATCTGGGACGGGCCAGATAGTAAGCGTTCTCTTCATCATCCAACTGAGTCAAGTTTTCCTCACTCGTACTTGTGTAAATTGTTTTGGATGGTCTTCGAAGTTGGCACAAATCAATGTCATTTTCTAGGAAGAATTGGCCATTGTCGATGGGGGAGAAGTCTTCATAACTGACAGAAACTGGACCAGGGGAGGCAGTTTTTGCTCCTGCAGCTCCCAGGGCACTGAGCGATGTCGTAGAAGTCCTACTGCTTTCCCTGAAATCTAAATTCCTGCCTTCCTTGATTTTGGAGTGATTTTCTGTGGTGCCACCTTGTTTTGAGACAGACTGACATGAATTCTTCCGATGCCGGCGAGTAGACTCGCGGCCAGAATGGTGACCTGAATCTGAGCTGGAGCTTTTCAGACTCCGAGAGCTGTTTGGCGTTACACATTCGTCACGACTGGACACAGAGCCACCAGGATGAATGGGCCTCAATGAAGGTGAATTTGCCACTGAGTGACCTTCATTTGTGACATCCTCTATAGGTTCTAGGTTCCCATCACCTTTACAAGTACCTGGCTTCTTTCTAGGCTCTCCAATGATATATTTAGACAAATCAAAATCAGAATTACTGAAAACAAGTCCAGAACCAAGTCTGGCTGGACTTGGCTGGTCTCTGCTGGGTCTTTAGTTTGTTTGGCCTCGTCAAATGAGGACCCCAAGCGACTTAACTGGTTGCTTCCTTCAGGAGACTCAGTTCTAGCTCGTGTAGCTGGCAGCCTCTGTACTCCATCTTGGGACAGACTCTGAGGTATCCTCTTTGGATCGGACTTGTGTGGCAGGGTACTTACAAGAGCAGTGTTGCCAACAGAAGCAGGACTCTTCATCACAACATCCTTAGCAGATCCTTTCCAGGCTTTATTGCTGCGGGATTTCGATCCACGGAATCTGGAGAATCCCAATATATGAAGAATTTTGTGTTTTTTGGGCGTATAAACCCCGGAGATGTTGGGCTGGTACTCGGGTACCATACCACTGCTAGCACTGCGTTGTCGAGCAGGGCCGGAGCCCGTGTATCCTGCCGCACTAGGCATGAGTGACAGCATGTCTATAACAATACAATCAATGGTCCACCCCAGCTGATACCTGCCTGAATTGCCATCAGGTTTATGTCTCTCAGAACAATGGCAATCCTGACTTACCCTGCGCTCACATAACAAATACAGCCCTGCTGTATACACACAACATACACAAGTCAACGGTCAGTGCACCAGTCTCCTTCAAGGAAGTTTGACAACAAGTCTGACAGTTTGCCAACAAGCAGAGATCTATCACAGACGGTAATCAGATTGAGATAACAACAGAAGACTCCACAGCCTCAGGCGAGTCCAGAGCTCAAGCAGGTAAAGAGAAGGAGCTTGGTGACTGAAGCTGTCCCACGATGATGACAACAGAGTGTCCTACAACAAACCACTAACGTCATTTCTGCAGACAAATACGTGAGTAACCGGATGGGTGACTTGGTTGGCTTTCTCGCGAAGTTCCATTCAGGCGATTGACGAGGATTCTTTGCCCGCGTCCTCATCAGAGTCAGGTTAGAGGCTAGCCACTTTCACACGACCTGTATGGGGAGGTGTGTCACCTGGGCTTAGCCTTGCAGGACAACGACAACACGGTAAGCAAGTGCACTCGGAGTCGGGGTGTCGGTGGACGATTGATATGGTCGGCAGCGTGTGGGGGCGAGGCGATGTCGAGCCACCTGGCGCTGTAGTGAGGGGCTTGTGAGCCCACGGAGGTAGGAGCGTGGTGCAAGAGATAATGAAAAGGCCCCACAATTTAGGGTCAAGAGTCGCTATCCAAGCGAGGCTTCACTCGACCCAATATCCTGTCTCGGGGGTTGTCGTACTGGATCAGCGATTCACCTCTTCGGTTCGTTAGCAAGTCAACAATGACGGCCTTGCTCCCCACAGACACTCGATTCATTGACACACACGCCAGTAGACGGCGCTGCAATCCGTCATGGTACACCGGTAACGTTCGATGATTGCTTCATTTCCAGTGGACAAATATAGCACCCTGTAGTACAATAGCTTTGTTTTGAATGCTAGGGCAAGTCAAGCTTCAAATCCTTCTGTCCGTTTGCTAGTCAGACAAGACTTACGTGTGCGCTACGTAACGCGTTATTCGCGAGGCAGTGGCCTTAGCAGTAGCTCCTTGCCTGTCCGCCTTATTTCAGCACGGTCGAAGCAGCTGTCGACTGACTCTGTTTTTGGCAGTGCCAGCCTTACTGCCCTGGGTAGGTGCGGGCGGTATTGAGTGTATTTGCTGTGGGTGCTGTGATGAGAGCGATATTAGACCACTTGGCTGGTTGCACCAACAGCTGGGCGGAGGGTATGGGCTCAAAGAGGATCCGTTCAGAGGCACTCTTCTCCTCTCTCCCTCAGGCAATAGCTGAGGCTACAAGCACTTGATAACGGTCCGGCCTCAAGGGTGTCAATGGCTTGACAGAAAATCCTAGATTTCTACCAGCTCAGCGCCACTAGCAACTCGTCAACGAAGTATTCTCTAGCAGTAGGTCGGTTAGGAAGGAAACAAGCCAAGTCTACTTTCATCTATTTCACTTTGCCCTTCGTATTTCGCGCACAATACGCAGTAGTTACAGGTGGTAGGCGAGGAACCGTCTACGTTTGTTGTGTCAGTAAGAGACGAAGCACGCAAGTGATATTAGCACCAACATTTTCCCGTGGCAGAGCCCTTTGTTCCTGAAGAGAGCGATTCTGTGCCGAGCTCTGTCAGCTGGCCGGGCGCGTGTCGCCGTGTTACGAGGGAAGCGCGGGGGAGATTTGACCAGCTCTCTGTACGCGGCTATACAGGACCTGGGGCGCTCTCGCGGGAAGGCAAGTGCTGGAGCAGTGGGCGGCAGTGGCGGAGTGCCGTGATGTAGGGACGATCTCACCGCCCAGAATCACTCCGCCACTTATTCTACTCGAACGTCGCTAAAACACAAGATTCGCTGTATCCTTGTCAACATTCCAATCGGCCCGGTGTCTGAGGGTTAAAGGCCACCGGGATCTATAGCACAGCGCCCTCCTTCCTGTCTGATGATCAATGACTCTTCTGGCGAGGCGATATTATCTAGGACTTACATCTCCTCCCCTGGACTAGTCCTTGGGGCTGAATGCCTTCTGAACATGCGATCAGTCTTCAATCAAGAGAACTGGCCCACGAGGTACAAACGCTGCCAATACGGGGGTGGGAGAGATGTCATGGCCAAATAGACTGCACAACAATCACGCGCTATTCGATATGATTAGGCGGCCCTTCACTTCTGCTTCCGCTCACAACGAGAAACCCCGACTTCCTCCCATCCTCCCCGCCAAGTCTGCGTAATTTATTTCCGGGAAGAAACGCGTAATCGGAATTAGATCTGGGTTTTATCAAGGCGACCAAGCGTTCCCCCCAGCGCTAAACAGGTCGTAGTCTGGTACCCAGCAGCAGGCGACACAGCGCGTCCCAGACAAATTTGGTTAAGTTATATGGTGGTCGTTATGTGTCATTAGTGATGTGCATCTTCCAGTAAGATGCGCCGGATATAAACGCTGAAATATGGCCCGGGTGCGTTAGAGGCGCGTATCGCGCGGCTTCTGATTAATAACCGCTTCTATCTCACTGATGAAATAGCTTTCTGTCGACATATATCGCAGTAATTTCAGGGTTTCCACGTAATACCCTACGGGGGATGCAACCCCTGGCGTATGAGAGATGATTTATAGACCTCCGGCTATCAAATTCGTTTATATCACATCCGCGGCTTGCCGATACATGCAACTGACAAATCAAATTGAATATTCCACAGCATCAGGGTTTTTGCATTGCTGATGACGATATGCGCTGTTGTTATGGAAACCGATATTTGCAGCCAAAACGGAAAGCGATCAATTTTTGTTTTGACATATAAGCAAAAATTTCTCAAGCACAAACACTTTTCCGAGTGTCTCCTGTAGAAACAATCTTTTGCATTTAGCGACACGGTATATATTTGTCCTCAAGGAGTTAAGTCAAATAACACTGGACCAAAACAGCTGTCAGCGACACTGATACACCTCAGCCCCAGTACTTGAGAATATCGTCTGCTTTTGCAATATGACTGATGTCTAGTGGCTCCCCCAGACGAGTAACCACTTGTGGTATTCATCCACGTCCTTATCTAGTTAATTTACATGAAAAAAAGTCAAACGGGAGTGAGTCATCCACTAAAATAGCAATCGCTGTCTGCTTCCTTCCCATTCGCCCCGAGTGACATCAGCGTGACTGTATATTTTAATCCTGTTCTGTAATCAGAGAGCTCTTTGTTCTATACATCGGCAGCTGCACATGACAGCAAGAACTGCCAGAATCTGGAAACGGACATATTTCCCCGGACATCTATAGATTTATTGACCGAATTGTAGCGCACGTAGCCACATAGTGATGGTCTCTCTCAGCGCTTGTGGATTTGTGTTGCGCCAACAAACGTACGCGGTCACGACGCGTAGAATGGAACGATCGCAAGTTACCACGTGCGCTACTCAAGGCCCAAGGCACACCTGTTTCAAAATCTTAAGAGTTGTTAATCCTGTTGTCTTTGTTCGTGATCTCGTATCGAAATACAAACACGTTTGTAAGCTTAGCCCCCTCCGAGCAAAGCGCAGCAAGACAAAACCACGATTACCCGCTTCTCTGGGGCAGCAAGACAAAACCACGATTACCCGCTTCTCTGGGGCAGCAAGACAAAACCACGATTACCCGCTTCTCTGGGGCAGCAAGACAAAACCACGATTACCCTCTTCTCTGGGGCAGCAAGACAATACCACGATTACCCGCTTCTCTGGGGCAGCAAGACAAAACCACGATTACCCGCTTCTCTGGGGCAGCAAGACAATACCAGGATTACCCAACGATTACCCGCTTCTCTGGGGCAGCAAGAGACGCTTGTTTTTAAAAGGAACGAAAAAAAACGTTGCAATAGAGGAGGTACTAGAATGGGGTGAGGGTGATAGAAAAGAATCACTCATGAACAGGGATGTGTGTTGTCGTCTGGGGGTAAATGTGAAGAGGATTGTGTGTATTTGTGTACAGTGTTAGAGATGAACTACTGGAGAGAGAGGGGGGGGTGTGTGTGTGTGTTTGTTTGTATTACGGGTCACATAAACCGGTCAGACAGCGAACTCACTTATCCCGACTGTCAACGAGTCACCACGACGATAAATCTAACGGCAGCAGAGTAACTCAACCATACAGACTGATAAGTATGGACGATAACAAATCCCCAGACATACTGATAAGGCGGGGTGATAACTGTTCCGATTTCAGCGTCTGGAGCACTTCATATCACGGCGATTTGGACAGAGCCCCGACAGCACTCGAAGATGACTCCGGGTTGCCTGGTTTACATGCGTAACATGCAATCCAATCAAGCGAGGGCACCTTGGGGGACATTATCTGTAGCTGTTATACAACGGAGTTAATCCACCTCTAATATACTGATATAAAGGGCGTAGTCGACATGTTGGATTGAGAGGCTAATCGAACACTGTGGAGTATCTATGGCCAGTGATAACAGAGCTAGGTCCGTGCCACGAGCCCCAAAACAATCCAATTCATTTATAGCCGGTAATCTAAGCGAAGTGTCCCCACTTCAGATGGAATCACACCTGCAAATAAGGTGTACGAGTGCGAGTTCGTGAATAAGCGATAGAGAGTGAGGTAGAGGCTGTCGGGTGTTGGTTCCCAGGTAATCCAATTAAGCTGGCTATTGAGGTAAAAGCAAGTAAATGTTATTGCTTTTAGGGGTAGTCTTTGGGGAACGGTTGATGGCAGCAATGAGTATTCCTTCTCAATCAGTTCAACTCAGGGCAGTTGTTTGAAATGGAAGTGAAGCAAAAGCCAGCGTATGACAAGGAGAGGAAAGAGACCCAATCACAGCTAAAGCATCTTCACTGGGTAACTATCTACAGGTATGGGCATCTCGATATATGTCATCAAAGGAGAGGCAAACATTGGAACATCAGTCCGATGTTGGAACTTGTGGCGAAGAACCAACCACGGCCGACGACCGAACGCGCATTTGGAAGAAATAGAAAGATGTACGCTGACTCGTCGCTGAGAGTAAATATTGTGATTGGAAAATGGTGGCCATTGGCACGTTTATTTTGGATATAAGTTTTCCAACTGAAGTAGTTGACGGGTGATTGAATGACTGACTGTGATTGAAACAGATAGATGAGAAGAGCGAGGGGGTGGTGATGAGATAGCTCACAGAGTTAGAGGAGAGTGAAGGCGAGAGACAGACGAGACAGGTATATACTGGTCGGAGACCTAGCAGACTTAGAGGTGAGAATTGGAGAGGGGGTAATCTGAGAGGAGAGGGGGGAGAGAATCGTAGAGATTGGGATGGGGACAGGAGGGGGGGGGGGTAAGGGGGTACTTGAAATTCCACCGAGCAGACTAAGAGCCGAAGGAGAAAAGTTTCGGAATGAGAACAAGGAGAGGGGATGAGAAAAAAGGGGTGGGGGATAACAGCAAGAGAGACAGAGAGACGGGGTTGCAGCGCGCTGAAAACCGGGCCCCAAGCTGTACCAATGGTATATCACATAGATGCTAGTTCATCCACACGTTTCCCAGTCAGATTCATTTCCACCACTTAGCTTGGAAGTGCAAGCGAGCGTGTTATAACCGGTTGCAAAAAGGGAGGGGAAAAAAGAGAAAGACTTAGAACATCCAGCACGAAGGCATTTACGTATAGGACAAAAAGGCGCGTAATATCGGGCAAACTCCTGGCAGGCATGTTACTCCCAAGTACAACATAAGCATGTCAGTGAGTGAGCACTAGAAAAACCCTGGATGAAGCAGCAGGAATATATCAAGTGAATTTCGTCTGGTTTTTCCTCCCGCCCACTTAACGCGATATAGGAAGATACCAATCGTATGAAGATGACACCAGCGACATGTGATTCATGAAGTAACAAACTCCTCAGCTGTTATTATCAGTATATATGATGTCAGTGCAAGTAAACAGACCAGGTTTTCAACCACCTGTGAAGATTCGTCTCCATAGATGCATACTATTTGTGGGTTAATGAGCTTTATGACATCGAAGGTCAGAGGCAGGGGAGAGGTTTTTGTCGTCTGTCTCGCGTTTTCAGCGGGAACATATATCTCCCACAAAGAGGCGCACACGCCCATTGATATCGCCTGTCACAACAGATGGCGCTGTGTAGTTAGCACACCAATTGACTATCTTACTCGTAGCATAAATATTTCCATACACCAAAACGCTGAGTATATTTACATTGTAAGGAACACCTCGCAGTGATGACGCGAGGTGTATGTTGATTTCTTTCCGTCATGTTTCTCGGCAACTGTTGATAAACAGAAGCGGCTCTGATACACTACAGTCCAGACAATAATGATACACTACAGTCCAGACAATAATGATACACTACAGTCCAGACAATAATGATACACTACAGTCCAGACAATAATGATACACTACAGTCCAGACAATAATGATACACTACAGTCCAGACAATATACACTAGAGACAATAATGATACACTACAGTCCAGACAATAATGATACACTACAGTCCAGACAATAATGATACACTACAGTCCAGACAATAATGATACTACAGTCCAGACAATAATGATCACTACAGTCCAGACAATAATGATACACTACAGTCCAGACAATAATGATACACTACAGTCCAGACAATAATGATACACTACAGTCCAGACAATAATGATACACTACAGTCCAGACAATAATGATACACTACAGTCCAGACAATAATGATACACTACAGTCCAGACAATAATGGCCACGGCTTCATTATAAAGGCCATTTTTTTAAAGCGAGCATTTATTTCCCACCGACAAGGCACAGTTCAGCACTTATTAATGGTGACATACAACACATGATTAACGTCATAACAGCTTACGACAAGTGTCAGTCTTAATAGCATACGCCCATTTCTACTAAAAAGCGAACCCATTCCATAGCATGCAAGCAATACATACAGTACTTCACATTTACTGCCGTGCTCTGGGGAATCTCTACAAGAAAAATGGCACATTCGTAGCATATTTATCACGCCGCAGGCAAAGAGAGAAGCTTTGAAAGTGAAGTAGAATAGGGAAGGCGTGAGGAGGAAGGAATTCACGATTGACTTCGGGTCGTCGGCGTTTCCACACATATCGTACGAGGCAAAACTGAAGTAGATTCCCGGATGTAATTTCGTCGTGTCATCACAACAAAAAGGTTCGCCTACAGGCTTTATGAGGGGCCATAAGTTGTTTGGAGCCCTAATAATAACAAGAAATAAGAGAAATCGTGAGGATGGTGTTGGAAAGATGGTGTTCATTGTCACACAAAAGCGTCCGAAATGCTTTACTCGTATATTACAACACAGCGGCGACTTCCACCAAACGCACTCGTGAATAAAACATGATTTATGCGAGATCACACGTGAATTGAGCTGAGTTGCTTATGCAGAATATTTTCTATTCTCCCGCCCGTAAAAATCAGGCGACATTTAAAAAGCTACCCGCTAGCAGTCAATTTCTCTAATAAAGCCAAACGGCGGTGATAAATGTCAGCAAGCGAAATAAATCTCACCGACAAGGGGACCTGTTTTCACTCAGACACATCTGGACGACTCAAGGTAAGTCTGTTCTAACTTTACGGGAACTTTTGATAAGTCAAGCTAACATGAATCGCATGGAGGAGAAACCATCCACGTTACCCTGGTTACACGTACTAACTACCTGTATGGGCGCACAGACTGCATGGTGAGTCAACAATGTCTGGTCGGTTGAAAAAAAAGCATCGGTTCCCAAACACGCCTGTGACCGGGGGCCTAACAATTCGACGGGCCAATTGCCGGATAGATATTGATAAATTGTCGAGAGACACGCCATTGTGACAAGGAAGAGAATGGGTCAAAGGGAACTGAAAGTTTGGACAATTATAAGAGCCGCTTTAACAGGGTTTTCCCCCCGGGGGCATCCTCTCTCCCCCGGGGGCATCCTCTCTCCCCCGCAGACAATCAGCCTAGCTGTCCCAAGAGTGTAACAAGTGCCTGGATAATAATTGTAGCACCCGAGTCAAGTGCCACACAGCTCCACACGCAATCAAATTTAAAAGAACCCAAAGAATTCCAGATCAAACAAACGTTTCCCCATCACGCATAACAGAGCTCATTAAAACCACCTGCCAATTGCAATTCTCCCCGCGACCGCTTGTTAATTCAATACTGGCTCGCTCTTCCAGAACAAGGAACAGTCGTCCCTTTCTGCTACTTTCTGATGAATTCCCGTGACAACCGCTATCCAGCCGTGACAACAGCTATCCAGCCGTGATTGTCACGCCACCAGAAACAGCCAAGTCCGGCTTGGACACGACGCACATCGCGTCTTAAAAGGTGTAGATTATTTCCACGCACAACTCCCTAGATATTCCCACGGGCAACTCGTTAACTCTCATATATATATATATATATATATATATATATATATATATATATATATATATATATATATATATATATATATATATATATATATATATATATATATATATATATATATATATATATATATATATATATATATATATATATATATATCACAAAATAACCTGCAGTGCTGATGTCCGAATGTAACGTCTATTTATCAAAGGTCGATATTCCAAATCCCGTAAACGCCTTCGAGACAGCCCGACAGTTCTGATTGATTTTACGACATAAATACTTGATTACCGTTTCTAGGGAACCCTCGCCAAAATATGCTAATGAGGTGTCGCTATAAAAATGTCGCCAAACATCTCAATTGATGTCGTTTTGTCGATTAATTGATTGATGCAGCGGACGGGGAGACATGCAAGTGGAGATGGCGCGTCAGTCAACGAAGCGCAGTCTGGAAGCGCGCAGAATGAATGCAGTGGATGGAGGGAGATACAGCGGTTCGCATTGGCCCGGACGCACCATTCGTCCATGTATACAGAACCCCAAGGGGGACAGCGAATTAGACACTAGCCCAAGAATCTCGCCGCAACCATCTGAAGTCCCGTTTACAAGCTTGTCGCGCCCCATTTGCATTGAAAATACATCATTCTACCTAACAAAACCACCCGACATTAGCTGCCAAAAAGGCTACTTTATTCGAGTTCAAACGCTATTTTAGTCAACACACAACGTCGCTGTAGCTGGAAGCGATCAGCCGGCCATCCCAAAGGGCAAAAAAATCTCGAGCTCGGATTGGTCAAGCGGTAGTTTACACGTTTTTCGAATTAATGATCAAACCGTTCGTAGTCAATACAAATTAATTCCGGCATAATATTTGTTAACGAAAATTCATAAATTCGTTTTTGCGCATTCTCATGCAATTCACGTGATCAATTGGTCCTACGCTCGGTAATTTGTGGTGCGCTACAAGCTCGCAAGCAGGACAGATGGGTGAGTCGCGATTTTGAGTAAGCTGGTGGCGAAATCGGTGTCCCTCTTGGATATCTGTATGCATAGAAGTCAGCTGCGGACGGGCCTATGTCATCCCCTGTGGACGGTGAGGTTGGACGGACTATAGCAGAGAATGGCAGGAGAAATGATGGGCGGTTGTGAGGAAGAATACCACGCGGATGGACAGATAAATGGATGGAAGTGTTAATGAATCAACGATGGCTGGAACAACGAATGGTTCGCAAATTGATGCTTTGATGGATGGATGGATGGATGGACGGACGGAGAGACAGAATGGAAGACGGACGAATCAATGGATGGATCGACAGATTGTTGGATGAATTCAGTGCTCTTCCAGTGCCCTTTTTTGAAACCGGAAATCAAGGGCGTCATCATTCATTATAACATAGGGGCCACAAAGAACCCTCTTCGATGTCAAGATGAATTTCACACTAGCCTCGTCCGGGGAGACAATAGCCGGCCGGCCAGAGTGACCAATTCCACATGAAGACAATCATCTACTCAGCAGACCCTGAACAATAGGTGAACCCCAGCAATGACGGGCAAGTAGAATCTACAACATTAAATACCTATCAGAACTTGTTTAAATTTCTGGAAGATTTATCAGCAATTTTAAATGCGTTCATTTCAGACAATGATTACTGATAGGAGGGGAGGCGCCAGGGGGCGTGGTTGAGATGAGGCGTGATTGAGCCAGCCTGTGACCGCTACCCATGTCCGGCTCGTCGGCCCTGACAGGGTCACGAACGAACCCGGTCGAAGGGGGAAGGGGGCAATACGCTGTAATTAGGATGGGGAAATAATGCGATGTTGAGGTCGTCATAGACACCATTAAGGAATAAATCTGCATGATGGGATGGGGCAGTGTGGATGCTGATTAGAACAGGGTTCTCTGAGAGAGTATCTGGGCTCAGGTGCAGTGAGGCTCCGTGCAACCACTTCTCGTATAATTTACAGAAGAATCATCGCCACTATCGTCATTGTTAACGGGATCATCGCCACTATCGTCATTGTTATCGGGATCATCGCCACTATCGTCATTGTTATCGGGATCATCGCCACTATCGTTATTGTTATCGGGATCATCGCCACTATCGTCATTGTTATCGGGATCATCGCCACTATCGTTATTGTTATCGGGATCATCGCCACTATCGTTATTGTTATCGGGATCATCGCCACTATCGTTATTGTTATCGGGATCAACCACTTAGCCGACTTAAACCATCCTCAGCGCTATCATTTCAGCTCATAATTCATCAAATGAATTGAGATCGTACGGTAATGACTTCCATCAAATAAGACAGACCTCCAAGGGACGCTTATGTAACAGCCCTCCTCAACATGCCTCATCCTCAACACATAAGGCCACGAGCGCCAATAGACAGATAGAGCGGACAGGGCCAACCTGATCAGGACACAATTCCAACACTTAAGCCTCAAACCAAACTGGACAAAACAAGCTCCGCGCAACCGTCGGGCATTCTGCTGGAATTGTGTACACACAACTAGACATAATTACACCAGACCCAACCGAGCAATTCGCCAGAGATGAGATTGATGCCAGATCGTTAGCGAGGGACTACGCCGACGCCACTGGTCGGGCCTGATGGATCGCCCTTGTCCACTAACCAATATCGATCATTCGCAAATGATCATCCGCTATGTACGCGGCTGAGTCATCCAGCCTGGCACATACTTGCTCTGGTAAGCCCGGTGTCGGCGGACTGTGGCGGGTAGCGCGGATGCAAACATCACCTTGGTTGTTTGCATACCGGGGAATGGGGTGGGGGGGGGGGGGCCTTCTGTCAATATCACACGCGCGGCCAAGGTGTGAGGTACCAGGTGGAAAACGCTAAGGTAACGCACGGGCATTATGCATCTCATATCACGCGATCTTGTGTGGGGAAGACATAAGCTTCAGTCAGACCGGACAAGATAATTAGTCAAACTGTGCATGACGTTTTCCCATTAGTCAGACAGGACGTACCTATTTGCCAGACAGGACGTACCTGTTTGCCAGACAGGACGTACCTATTTGTGAGAAAGGACGCGCAAATTAGTCAGACGGAGCACGACGTTTGTCCATTAGTCAGCCTGGACGTACCCATCAGCCAGACAGGACGCACCAATTAGCTAGAAAGGGTGTGCCCATTGATCAGACAGGTCGTATCTACCCCACCCACGAGACAGGTCGTACCCACCCCACCCACAAGACAGGTCGTACCCAGCCCACCCACAAGACAGGTCGTACCCACCCCACCCACAAGACAGGACTTACCCACCCCACCCACAAGACAGGTCGTACCCCCAGGACCCCACCCCACCCACAAGACAGGTCGTAATCCACCCCATCCACAAGACAGGTGGTACCCACCCCCACCCCAAGACAAGACAGGTCGTACCATCCCATCCACAAGACATTACCCACCCACAAGACAGGTCGTACCCACCCCATCCACAAGACAGGTCGTACCCACCCCACCCACAAGACAGGTCGTTACCACCCCATTCATTGAACCATCGGGTAATGACAGCCCTACCCGAGGCCATGACATGGAGACCTGCTGTATGACGTTGTGTTCAATAGAGCATTTTGTCGCGCGGACAGGATTCATTGTTTGTAATGAGCGAATGACAGAAACGATGACGTCAGCAAGCCCATGGGCGAACACCTGTTGCTTACCTTGTCTTCTCACTAAAGCAGTCCCCCCCCCCCCGCCCACTACTGCCTGTACCACCAGCCCCAACAATATCTGGGCGTGTGACATCCAACTCACCGTCACCTTTCACCATCACTTCAGCCTCTCGCATGCGACACCGAGCGACGCAGACAACACCCGCTCGCTCGCTGCACCAGATTGGCCGTACAGTCTCTCGCCAGACCAAATTAGCAGTGCAGATGTTGACGTATAACAGGTGCCCGTTCAAACCGGATAGGCCGCCTTACCATGCGACCAGTTCGTCTCCACAGCTACCCTCCCCTGCTCACCCCCACCCCGCGACCCACGTCCACAAAGAATCATCGTCACCAAACAACCCCCTTTCCACCAAAGCGACCTGCAAGCCGCTGTTCCAGGAAGTCTCCCACACAAACACTATGTCAGAACATCAGAATGCGATTCAACTTTGAGTTTCCTCGTTGAGTTCAGCCCTTCCAGCCGCATACCACCATTCACATTGTTTACAGCACAATTCCCCTCTGACTGACTGCGCGTTCATTGAGCGTTGGCGTTTACATCGACCACCTGAAGATATATAAGTAATCAAGATGGCCGCCGCGAATGGCGGCTCTCATCTCGCCTACACACCCCACACTGGAGCCCAAGAAGAGCCCCGCCCCCCATAAGCACCTTCAGTGATTTGCAATAAGGAACACCTGGGCTGCCTGTTGAATGAGTCAGGAAGTCACTAAACGTATGGACCATGCAACACAGATCTGCTTAATGACAAAAGAGCGGAGGGGGACGGGATATATATAGAAGGGGGTGATGGGGTTGATGGTGATGTAGGTCAGCATGGTAGCGGGCAAACAGTAGAGAGTTGCCCAGGGGTGTAAAATAAAGACCACAGCTCGGGGGTAGTGGGGGTGGGGGGGGGGGAGAGGATGATGCTGGACTGGGCTCTTGTGTCTGGCGAACTAAGGAGGGGTTGGGTAATGCGATGAGGTGCAAGGCGTCCTGGGGTATTAAATATCACGACCCGCAAGGTATGAATAGGGAAACCAATTTATCACCATTTGGAGCTCATTTACAGGTGAGAAAGGCGTCAAAGGCCGCGGCATTTCAACTCAAGTTAGAAGGGATGCCTGACCATGCGGGGGCTTAACCAACAAGACTATAGGTGTCCAGCTTGAGAAAAGTAAGACTTAAACTCTAAGACAACCTTACACTGAGTTTCACAGCTCTCGACAAATAATCAATTGATCCCCTCTTCAACAGAAAAGCCCTTCGGGTAAATCTGAACAGCACAATGACCCAAAGAACGTCATCTGACCGTCAGTCGTTGTCCACTCATACCACTAGACTGACCACTCAACCAACTCCGACTGCAATCCTCTTAAATCAAAGCCCAGATCCCTTACATTCCAATATATTGACGACACCCCCACCACCATCGCACCAGACGTCTCGGCGATTGGTGGGGGTGGAAGTGGGGGGGGGGGGGGGGCAGTATCAATCAGAAACCTTGTCAGCACTGAAAGAAGAATGGCGCAACCTGAAGCTAATCACCCCCTGGCGGCGGTATGTGAAGTTCAGACACGCGACAGGTGATGGCTTGCGGACCTAGAAGATGTACAGTGGTCTGCAAGGCAGTCCACACGGCGACTCTCTATTATTTCATACGATTGCAGTGAAGCAATACAAACAAAGAGTATTACAGCCGCATGCTAACAAGGGGTCGTTAACCAGCACACTACTGACATTCATAGTGTAAGGAGTTCCATCCGTCAGCCTTCACACCTGGACGGTATTTCTCTCCTGGCCGGGGTTGTGAAGTAGCTAGTCGCACACTACATAGCTCAGCTTTACAGATCGGCCTCTGACGAATCCCGCGGGATAGTACGAGAGTGCATCATTTATTATAGACACCATGATGACAGAATAGACCACTGGGTTCTCTCTGTCTGTCACAGGTGCAGGGGCCAATGGCGAAGTCAGGCTCCATCAACACGCGCACATGGTCCAACACGCGCCACCATAGAAACGCATGCCTAGACACTAACACACGCGCGCATACGCTCCCGGACGTCAACTAAAACGTCCATAGGAGTCCTGTCGTCTGGGGAACAACTCGCAACCTGAGCAGCAAGTGCGTTTTGCTCAGGGATCTATCAGTAGTGGGTCTCACGTGTTGAATGTTATCACTGACAAAAAAAACCATCATATCAACAGATGCCAGAGCCGAGTTGACAGTGTGTATCGAAACAGCTACCACAATATAATTTAATCGTTTTATAAACGTCAGCTCAAATATCATGATCCCGAGAGCAAAAGAAGACAAAATATCGAAAATTTATTGCCGCAAGCGTCAATTGATGTGCATCTTTGCATTATTCTGTAAGGCGAGATGCTTAACATGGCATTATTTCTGCATGGCAGCCAAATTGGCGCGTTTATCTATCAACGCTTGAGGGCGCTCGCAATTTGTCACATTTGACATATTTGACATCCTCGTATAAGTGTTACCAGTGTCAAAAGCTACATCTTTTCATCTCAAACCGACGAATGAAGAAATAAAGGCGGCATGCTTCGTGTTTATATTTCTCACGCCCAACCCTCATTAAGTTTTTTAGAAAATAAACATGTCTCCTGGTCGACAGGTAACCTATGAGGTCATCTTGAAAATGATGTCAAGGCAACGCACAACGTTTGTCCGCCAGGAGATTGCTTAAACTGCGAAATTTTAGGCATCGACACAAAGATTGAATAGATGAGATCCATTGATTGACACCGGTCAGAAAATAACGATCCGAGCTACTTGAGACGTTTTGGAGTGGACGAGCCATAGTCATAATGGTTCGAACAAGAACACTCAGGAATCACAACGTTTCGATTACGTTATGATCACGTACAAAGTTTTCGGCATGTTCAACGATGCCGTGCGCCAGCCAAATGGCGTTAAAAAGACAACTGTCAGATTCAGTCGCTCGCTACAGTCGAGTCAGTCATTGACTCTTAGCCATGTAATATGCAGACACAATTTTGTGGCCAGACAACCATCATTACTGCTTGTGAAGTTATGGCCACATGCACTGATTCAATGGCAACATAACTTTGACAGGTGTGGATATAAGAAGTGAGTGATCACCAAGCCTTATGGCTATGTCTGATGGTAGCCTCAATACAGTTGAACATAAACACAAACTGCCATTCAGAGGAAAACTTGGCTAAAACTTGTATACAGCTAGAGAGCTTCGTACGACTGGTAATATCATAAACAATTCGTGGGTGTTTGCTGGAGTCTATATTCAATTTTTCTCATGTAGACAGGTAATGTCAACATATGATAAATATATCACAGATTAAACTATATCTTGGGATTGAGAGCATTAAGCTTGAGACACGAATGGGAAGCATGACAATCATCTACTCCAGCCAGTAAGGGGGTAATTACCAATCAGACATGCCAACTCCATTCATCCAATAACTTAGCCAAAACAACACATGCTTATCCCCTTTTTCCACTAAAACATTCGAGTTCAGTTGGAAGCTTACCTTTAGTTAGACCAAGTTGGTTGTCTCCGCCAGCCTGGAAGTCATAGAGAGCCACAAACAAGTCTGGATCATCAGACTCTGTCTGGCTGATGAGCAGGTTCTCTTTCGACATCCACCTCTGTCCCAGGTGATCAAACGTCTGTGTCTGCAGCAGGGCCTCTGTGGAGAACACACAATTAGGATGAAGTTAGAGGCCACGTCAACCTATACAATGACGCATCCACATCTTTTTTTAAACATCGATGAATCAGTTCGATTACAAATTGTACGTTATGATTCTTTCAAGAAAGTGGCCTTGGATTTTGATGCGTTATGATTTCCTGCCAGACCCGTGAGTCATAAAGCACGGCGTAGATTTCACCCCGAAGTCACGCGGGGGTGAGGGGATGTCACGGAGAACAACCATTAAAGTGTATAACATACGACCAGTGGGGGGAAAATGCCAATTGAGACCTGCATCGCGACTCAACTAAGTTAACAAACAACCAACCATACATACATATAAATAAACGCGACTGACCAAGTTAAAGAGACTGTTCAGACCCATATTTGTAACGAGGTTGCCTAGCATTAAGTTGGTTGGGTTCTTTTCAAATCACCACGCACCATGATAACTCGCGTCTGGTGCGGTTCTACTAAAACTTTAGACTAACGTAAACAGATAAAGCCGGTATAAACACAGTGTCCGCTAATCTACCATGATATTCACCGCTATGATGTGGCTATTGCTGCCAGTCACAGCGTACGCTAATCTACCATGATATTCACCGCTATGATGTGGCTATTGCTGCCAGTCACAGCGTACGCTAATCTACCATGATATTCACCGCTATGATGTCTATTGCTGCCAGTCACCACTCAGGCCCACAGGAACCAGACCAATAGTAGGTATAGCAGAAGCTTAGATGAACAGTCTTTTCAGGAACGTTGAAGTCTCATTTAATTTTAACTGTACAGATATTGTACATGTTATGATTCCGTGTATCAGCAGATGTTCTGAAAACCAGAACGTGTGACAGCTACCTGTAGAGATGCTATCACCAGTAGAGATGCTATCACCAGTAGAGATGCTATCACCTGTAGAGATGCTATCACCAGTAGAGATGCTATCACTGGTGATAGCATCTCTACTGGTGATGCCATCACCAGTGGTATTGGTATCACCAGTGGCGGTGTTATCATCAGTGGCTGTGTTATCATCAGTGGCGTTGTTATCATCAGTGGTTGTGTTATCATCAATGCTGTGGCAATGATATGGGTAAGAGCGTCGTTATCAGTGTTGCGACGAGTGTCTGGATGAGCCACCAGTCGCAGTGTTAACTAGAGGCAGACAGCTGCATATTTACCAATCGTTCTGAATCTCTACGATCACATATGTACACTCGTCATATTAGACAGCCATAGCTCGGAAGCGAGTCTGAATTATTTCTGCAGGCACTTACTCCGTGAACGTCAGTAATGCGAGGTATTGTCTTCGCGCTCAGACGGACCGACCACGTTGGAACAACCACACTTTTACAAGTATTTATGTTCTATTTACAACCATGTTTTATTTGGCTCTATTTCATCAAAAGAAGTATCAAGAAGAATCCACCTCGGTCAGCATTACACATTCATGGAATCACGGCTCCACGCAGACGCTTAAGGACATCCCCACCCCTAGACGACCGGTAACCCGCGAACAGCCAGAGGCAAAGGGCGGGAAAACAATGGCGGCCCAGTGAATAAGGCGAGATGCTGATACGCTGCTGTTGTACTAGGAGTGTTGGCCATTGTCAGCCAGACAAAGGCCTTTATAACCGCTGGTAATGTGCTTATTGTCTCTAGAGGCAGCGTTTTGACAGGTTCAGACCCCAATCGTCATTCAAGTATGAGGAAGAGCTTGCTGGGATGTAACTAACTATTTTCAGTGGAGGACACGAGTGACTACATAAACGGGATGAGTGTGCTCGTACAAGGCGCGCTTGTATCGGTTGTGGAAGGAGGTTAAACCTACATACTGCTTTGTTTCGTATCATATGTGCCCGGGATAGACTGGTGCGAGCCAGCGCTGTCAAACAAAGCACGTGCGTTACGAGCCGTACAAGGCAGGGCAAGTGGGAAGTAGGGTTGTTAGCGTGCGAGGGGGAGTGGGTGAATGAGAGAAGACCTGGATAGATCAGGTGGTTGATCCGTGTGGCCCAACACGTGATCTACTGATGTGGTGATGAAGAGATGAGATGGTTAATGGAAGGAGAGGGCACGGGTACGGGTGAGTGAGCGTGTGTGGGTGAGTGAGTGAGTCAGGGAGCGAGCGAGTGAGTGAGTGGGTGACCGAGTGAGTGGGTGACCAAGTGGGTTAGTGAGTGAGCGGGTGACCAAGTGAGTGAGTAAGTGGGTGACCAAATGAGTGAGTGGGTGACCAAATGAGTGAGTGAGTGACCAAATGAGTGAGTGAGTGGGTGACCAAATGAGTGAGTGAGTGGGTGACCAAATGAGTGAGTGACTAAGTGAGAGGGTGAGCGATTGAGTGAGTGGCGTATAACGAGACGGAACATCTGTAGTCCAATGTATGCTATTTTTATCGATGAAAACGCCGTAGATAACACAGATAAACAGATGTGTTGGTTTGGAAGCTACGACCCTGACCGGATGACGCGAGCTGAATTAGCCTGTCTATGTGAGGTCATGCAATGAGTGATTAAACGGCTACCTCATTCCAATCCGTACTAACCAACAAGGACAAACACCTGTAACCGGATATATTAGACTCACCTGTGTCAAATGCCTTCTGGGAATCTGATGCGTCGCCATAGCTACACGCGCATGCCTGTAGCAACCCCATAGCAACAAGGCCACCAGAGGCCACGAGACAGCTGTATAAATAGCGCACAAATACACCGCCCAATCCCCTTTGATACGAGCCTGATACTCCACTGATACGAGCCTGATACTCCACTGATCGTCCTAATGCCAAGTCTCGTCCTGTGGACCTCGTCAGTTGATTAGGAGCGAAGAAGGGATGGCTGTTTACAGATGTCGCGTCACGGTCAGGTCTTACCCAAATATGTCACCCTACATGGGCCAGACCGGGCTTCTACTCGACATTAACATGAGGAAAACGTCATTTTTTAAGTCCATGGTGACTCATGGTGATTCAAACAAGAGGAAAGAGATGAGGTGGCGTCGAGGCAGAGGTAGCACCAGCTGCAACAGCAGCAGCATCACCAGCAGCAGCAGCAGTTATGCAGTCGCTAGCCCGCTGTGACAACGACAACACAGCTCTCCAACCCGACCATACACCAGAATGCCAAGGGCTACAGAAGACGCGAGAGGCAGAGTTATCGTATGTTTATAGGCCAGGGATCAAAACACAGCTGATCAATTAATTCTGGATCAGTGTGTTCGCCAGTCACCTGGGACGATTAGGGTTCTGGGAATGGGAAACCCAGGTGTATCTATTGCAAACAAGGCCGATGGGAATAAGATATCTAAGTAAGTGATAAGGTCATCTCTGGAGGCACTGGTCTCAGCTTGTTCTCATGTCACATGTAGGATCTCATATTGGGTCATTGGTCTATGACTGGGCGCCAAGAGGCTGGTCTCTCTGGGTATAATCAGGTTTTAGTGCAAATAATGTGTTCAACGAAATGACGTCATATTGATGGGCAGCCTTCATCCTTATATCAGGTAAATAATGATAAAAGTAAACAACATACGGAGTTTGGAAACATTGCGCTTTCTTTACACAAATGATGCAAGCATTCAGAACATGAGGCCATGGGGAAAGAGGTGATATATGCTTGTGTCCAGAAAGGTTAGCATGTACTTCTACTCGTATGGGTTCGTCATCCTGTAGAACCAGCCAGCTCGCTCGTAGACAGCATCGCAGGCGATTTGGTCGTGATGTAAACCTCGCTTCTCGCTGACAAACGACCGCTGAGTGACCGACTGGCCGGGCTGAGCGACGCGCTCAAAAACCGGTCTAGAAAACCTCCCCAACCAGGGAGCCCTTACTCTACGAAACGATTACTTTGCTATATCAACCCACATGGTCATATGAAACCTAGAACAAATGCCAGTTTATGACAGAAGTAGAACGTGTTCCCGAATAACCATGGTTATAGTGCATATAAAACGACGCACTTCATCACACATATATATATATATATATATATATATATATATATATATATATATATATATATATATATATATATATATATATATATATATATATATATATATATATATATATATATATATATATATATAAAAATAATAACTAACAGCGGCTGAGCGCTCGGAAGCGTATCGGCGCTCGGAACTAATGACATGAGAACACAATCTAGCTGGTGTGTTTTGTCACCGCCCGAGTTGACACACCATCCGCATGATAAGACAGACGACACTGTTATCACCAGCAGACAACATGGCCTCTCTCATGCTCTACATCATCGACAAACCAAGGCTATCCAGGCTGCTCGACCTTGGTGCCATACTCGCCGTTAATCCACCCTGTACCCTCTCACCTCTCACCGTGTCAAGAGCCCTACTCACCTCACAGACAGCTCATATTTACGACTTCATATGCCTGTGTACGTAGATACAAGACGCATGGCCGGTGAAAGACAGAGGAGCGCGCCTCTATTATTTGTAAACACGAGGAACCCGACAGTACACGAGAACTATAGGGTTAGGTAGGGAGGTGTGGGTCGGGGGTGGGGGATCATATCCGATACGAGGAAGCCAGCTCGATGACGTCATCTCCTGGCTGATCCTAACGCTGGATCATCATGGCCTCGACTGATGCATTGGATCACATATCACGTCTATCGGGTGCTTAGTAGGGGACGTGCGCACATGATATAAGGAGAGGGGGGCGAGGAGCAGTATTATAACAATAAGCTCCCACCCATCTTCTACGCATATGTTGTCCACGTTTCTGGAGATCTGCCTGAGAACATCATGTTGTTGAGAAAGGCATTGTTCAGCTTGATCCCAAACAAATTGCACAGGCAAACATACGAGCAGATCACAGACTAGATTGTGCAACATACAAGCACCTATTATAGAATTATCTATCATGTCATTCGCAGGTCTGAAACCTATTTCAAAACCTTTATCAGATCTGGATCCTGTATCATAACATACATCAGATGTGGATCCCATTTGAGAACATTCTTCAGATCTGCATCTCATATCATTGCCCATATCAGATCGGAACTCCCGTGGCCAGATGTCTGGCCATTCATCAGATTTAGACCCCATATCATAACATTCATCATAGCTGGATCCCATATCATGACATTCATCATATCTGGATCCCATATCATGACATGGATCCCATATCATGACATTAATCATATCTGGATCCCATATCATGACATTCATCATATCTGGATCCCATATCATGACATTCATCATATCTGGATCCCATATCATGAAATTAATCATATATGGAGCCTACATCAGATATGGATCCCGTGACAAATAATTGACTACACCTTGATCTTTATCATAACACTAACTATTTTTTAATCCCATATCAAAGCATATATGAGATCGGGATCTCATATCAGACCATTCTTCAGACCTGTATCCCACATCACGACATTCATCGGTTTTAGATCCCTCACCACAACATTAATATGATCTGCATAATTTATTATAAAGCATATATAAGCAAATGAGCCATAGACCCACCACCATAATATCCACCAGCTGGGTATCCCGTATCAATCCCCGCCAGCCAGTGATACTTGAGATGACCCCCTTATCATAATACTGGGCCCTGACATACCATATCGAATCCAGACTTATCAGCCCACCTCTCATTGCCTCACATGAATCCCCTATGATGTTCTTCAGAGAAAGATGTCACGATTAACAAGGATACCAGTACAAAGACCATAGGAATATTACATAGCTGTAGCCAGCGCTAATGGATTGCTATTTCTGTAGTCAAAAGTCAAAGTGTTCTCTCCATGACCTTTCCATGACCTTGCCCCGCTGCGATGGCGTGAAAAACACGGAGCCGTGTACGTGACACATTCCTATCCAGTGGTTGATATACGCACGTCGCATCGTGTTACAACGTTGACAACTTAGCTGCTTCACTGGCTTTGAAAGCTGCCACTGCACACACTATAAATATACGCGTACCAGCAAAAACCATAGCACCACACAAGCGTTATGAGATGGACGACTTGGTTCCACGCTCTCGCATAATGCCGGGCTTACCATGGAATCGCCATGTCCATTTAGTAGACCTTAATGGTACGTAGAGACATTACTCTGGCGAATCGACTGCGGCCATAACAAAGAGTGCTTCACCTGCTTAACGACCATACATATATCCCATGTCCGGAGCTCTGTTGCGCGAGATTCAGAGAAACAGGATGTCTCAAGACAAGCCAACACAACAGATAGGCATTACAACATATGTTCCCTGTATGGCACAGCAGCCCAACAAGTCGGGTGGAGGTGGGGAACAAGGTGGTTGTAGCGGGCAAATACACATCCCAAAGCTGAGAGCTGGTGATTAATATAGCCGACATAGCTACTTCTAGTAAGACCATCAATGATCGACAGATTATATCAAATACCACGGCATAATGTGAATGACACCAGCAGATCATAGCCGCTACAAGTCTGAACTCCTGACACAGACGCGATCTATAATATAAGCGGCATACCATGAGTTGTCATAGCACTGTTAACCGACTCAGACAAATCAACAAGCGGGGTCTGCTATATATAATCAGGGTGATACGTGTGGGGGAAATGAGGATCGTTCCTTCAACTTCATCACTCGCATACTATCGGCATTTGAACAGGAAACAATTTTTTTTATGTCGAAGGAGTCGTAACTCGCAGTGAGACTTGGGCCAAAATACAACAATAATGTAAAAATAGCTTTGACATCTCCAACACTAACCAAGCGATAATTGCACAACAACACTGGCGTGTATTGTAACATGCCGCGCCATGCTGGGCTACAGCTAGTACAGGAACGCAGCTGTCTGGCACAAAAAGTCCGCCAAAAAACAAAACAAAAGTCAGATTTCGCTGGCTTTCTGAACACGATGAGAGTATCATATGCATTGTACTACAAGGCGAGAATTCTGCTAGAAAACAAGCATATTGGTGCATAGCCCGTAACAGCGAGGGGAATCAATTAGACGACTTGGGGCTGATCGCAAACCGGCCAGCTAGTTTCTTCTCAGACTGATGGGGCCCATGTTATGATGAAGCGACTTAGAATGGAAGACATTAAGCTGAGTTGGGCAGCCAAGCCGTCTGTACACATGCGGAGATCAATGTGAAGCAGCCTACGATGATATGTCCTGTTTATAAAGGTGTTAGAGGAGTTAGGTCACTATGAAGATATGTCCTGTTTATAAAGGTGTTAGAGTTAGGTCACTATGAAGTCAACACGCGCAATTCACCACCAACCATGCATTGTCTAGTCATCAACGCTAACCAGCGATTCGGAACAAGTCTGAAAGTAATAGACTTGATTCCAGTTTTTACATATATTCACTCCGTTCCAGCAGCAATGTTTGAAAAGGAAGGACAAAACTTAAATAAGGTAGCTGATTCCTATTAGCTAAACAGGCGTTATATATATACATTCTGTGTTAACAATTGGTGCCTAACCATCGAGACACAGGCAGTTCGCATGGAGGAGTAACGCGCCCCATCGATCTATTTATATAGCATTGATTATACCCATTGCCATGCAAGACACCCATGGTGTTTTTAGACAATATTGGGACGCAATCACTTCCCCAAATTTAATATTGACTCCGCGATGAATGACAGCGATCCTGTCGGCAACTTGTAGTGACACCAAAGGGACCATATCAAAACCTGACTGGTGTAGACCATTGTGTATACACCAATATGATATAACGCAGCTGAACCTCTGCTGTTTGGTTTAGCAAGCTGCGGGCTGATTAGGTATACTGGTGCCTACTTAGCACTTAATCCTATCAGACTATCACACAACCTGGGAATTATTATCTACTGTATGTACATATAGCACTATATGGTTAACCACACTTGGCTTGTGTAATGAATCAGGATGCCAGATTGTTTCGTGTGGGGAAACAACTACAGTTCTAATGTATTTTCAAATGTCATGTTATTGAGAGAAATATATCTTATTCTGTTGTACTATTAACCCCAAATCTGCCATTTTGTGGTCTACTCTATGTCTTGTGTCTACCAATCAGAACAAAAGAGGGCACAGAGGAGCCGATTTCAACATTTCAATAGAGGCAGGTTCATTCAATGCGCCTATACCCATTACAGGCATTAAGGTAACATACTAACAGTTACAAATATGTACAATAACACAGGATGTACAAAACAGAAATGTGAAATACCTTGACAGTGAAATATTTTTAAAACCATTATGTTTTATTGTAACTAGTCCATGGACCTGTTGAAGTATTCTATGATATGATATATTAACCTTCAGTAATCGCAATCGCTAGAATACTACACAATTATTTCATACATTTCGATAGTTCACAAGAATGCATGTTAAAAAAAAACATAAATTCTCATTGGGGAAATATCTGGCTATGGGTTGATTGCATGACTTCAAGTACAGCACATATGTTCTGTACAGGTGCATATTACTGCATATCATTGGTCAATCACATTACTGACATGAATATACAGCAATCCCAGGCCTGACAGTCGAGGCTTGAGAGCTGCTTAACACCGCCAACAGGATGTACCTATAACATTACATCACTCCCAAATGAAATGGATGGAAGCATTGTGATTCCTAAACACTATCAACACCTACAGTGTTACTGCAGTGGAGATAGGGGGGGTGGGGACAGTGATTGGGATGTATGGATACTGAAACTCTTGTGCCATTGCCCACTTGGCACTAATTTGGTGCCCTGATGGGGTTGCCAACCCCTGCTACTTGGGCAACCCATCACGACTGGGTCAAGGAAACGCCTCCTTGTTGGTTTCATCATTTAAGGTGTCATGAGTTACTAGGAATGAACTAAGTATATCAGATATAGAATAGTTTTATGGTATCTTATAACATTGAATGTCATGCCACAACATGATGAATGTGATTCGGTAGTTAACTTGAGCGAAGCCTGAACCTTTACACTATGCTCCAAGACACCCTCCACTTTGGTAGTCAGACAAAGATGAGAAGTCATTGATGGATGAAAACTTCTATACAATGATTGAAAGGCAGCATTCATTCAACTGTTCATTCATTCATTCAGAAAATCCTAAAGATTTATAAGGGCATTAAATCACACACCCTTTATGTAATGGAAATAACCTGGTTGCTCTTTATGTGAGATCAATAAATAAAGAATACAATAGGAGGATGTTTGGACAGTAAAAATACAACCACCAATGCTGGCATAACATATGGAAGACATAGAGAATAAATGAAATGACTGCTGTTTACAAGTACATTAGTTAGAGTTGACAGCCAAACATTCAAGAAGATAATCCAATGAACCAAATAGCACTATGAGAAAAAGTGTCAAATTGATCAAATGACGAAGATCCAGGTGAAGCACACAAAAATAAATACCTCATGAGAGAGTGTATTTTGTGGATTTGCAGTGAAGTACAATGGGCCATTGGTTGTGATAGTGAACAGCTGGACAGGAAGGGGGTATGATGTATGGGTTAAGAAAGCAATATAAGTAATTTATCACCACATGAATTGTCCAGTCTTAATTTTATAATTAACACCAAATAAAGTTTTGATTTATCACATCCTCACCAGTAAATAACAGAACAACATGGTTATGGTAGGTAACAATAAATGCTGTGGTGGGTATCATGCTTTCAAAGTGTGTAATGCAACAATGTAAGAGAAACAAAGAAACAACTAATTCTATTGAACTGAATGCTTCCCCTTTGGCTTAAAGTTAGCAATGCAAGATGAAATGTTTAATCACAGCAAATTAGACTTTTTTAAGATAAGAATCTAGAGCCCAGCAAAAGGATCAAAAAGCCATTAGAATTTTGAAAATCAAGTAAGCGGTTGTGATTTTACTAGTGTTTGAATTTTCAATTTTGGTCAGTTTTGGTGAAAGCTATTATGCTTAAAGTATTAGCGAAAGTCTGGACCCCACAATTGAGACACTTAAAGTTGTTGTTCATCTTTAGAGTGCTGTAACTTCCTTAATTATCTGAAAATCAATTTGGAAATTGACACCTGGGTAAAAAAAATTTCCACGATCACAATTATGATCTCAGAAAGTTTGTCTGTTGCTGGATCCTTTTGATTTAGACTCGGCAACTCTGAGCTACTTGGTGCGTCGTGGCGCATTGCGCGCGATGTGACGAATTGCGCTTTCAGTAGGTTTGAATTATCCGCTTCTGACAAAACTCATCGTTTACATTTTAACATGATTGATGTATCATACATGCATGGGAGTAAACTTTAACTATCGTTTTTATCAAGTTGGGAAAATATACAATAAACATTGCGGCACAAGCGCGGCCGACATGATGCATTGATAGATGTACATGGGGACGTTCCTACAAGTGTAACTCAAGTTTCCTGCCACCAATATTGACGAAACCTTGCCAGTTATTAGATGAAATGTTGTTTTAAACTTTAGGATGATGTCTATGTGTGAGAAAGTAGGTTTTGAAGCGATGGAACTTAACGAAAATTTATAAATCTCGCAATCTCCGCAATGACGTGACGTTAACAACAGCCAATCCGAGACCAGTATATCGGTGAAAACCCTGCGTGGGATTAGCGAGAGACCCAAGCTGGGGCCCACGCTTATCGCTGGGAATTGCCACATACCTACCAAACATATACCGAATGACTGAATATTACCAACTTTAACCGTCAATTCCGTGGCATTAAATAACGGTTCAGTTTTATGTCATCGCCTTTATTAGAAAGATAAGATGTTATATTTTAGGCTGCGAGGTTGGCTTGCGAAAAAATTCTCTGGTAGTTGCGCTGGGATTAGAACAAAATTCTTCCGTTTGTAACTGGAATACCCCTTAACATACAGGAATGCCGCTTTCACTATCGTGTTCTGTAACACGTCATCTAATTGTCTGCCAAATTTCATACCGCGGTGAATACATTAACCCTTGCGGAATCCCGGGGAAAGCCAAGGTGATTTTCGTGCCGCGGCCATTACTTCACTTCAGAGGCAACATTACAGTCCCGTTGTTCAACTTTGATCAGTAATATCTCAAAGACTGTGTGGAGTATCAAAGAAAGGAAAACTCATGCATTCTTTGACGATTTCTTATATTATAAGTTATGATTTCATGTAGAATCTAAATTTCATTAAACGCATAAACTCGCTAGAAAATTGTGCTTCTGCATGTGACCTATTTTCACTCATTGCGATAGCGGCCTTCTTGCTATTAAAGTACAAATGTGCATTATCATTGTCCACAACTCTCTCAACATCCCGTATGAGTAGCTATTTTGATCATGCATTAAATATGACTGAAGACATTAAAAAGCATATAAAACAATGTGTCAGTGCAAGCAAACAATTGCTCAGAACAGTGTTTTTGATATAAATATATGTACAAATGCATTATGCCTCATATTGCCAGCAACTTAGTAGATCCTGTCACCATGCATAAATCACTCCTTCAGGCAAACACTGTCCATTCATGAAAATGGACAAAATATTTTCATCTGCCCAAAATCCACACATTCTGTATTGATCTTATGACTTATAGAGTAATTGACAGTTGAGATTGGTTACCATTGAGGATTTCTGGACATTTCGGGGTCCTTCTTGATGGGATAATTCCTGAGACACACGGTTCATGGGATAAAGAAAAGAAATACCAAAGGTGATTTGGTTGTAGCCACTTTGGCTTAGATGTGCCTTTTGGTTTTATAATTAACATTAAAAACGTTACCAGAAGTGCTCACAGGTTGATAAGGCTCGCAGATAACACTCATGTAACATCGAGCAATATATAGGTTAGTTAAGGTGTGTATGTTTCGAGAGGGCAATGCCAAGGAAACTAATCATTATAATAATGTATACTTGTGCACATCTGCTTATATTTATTAGTCTATACATGGCCAAACTGATAAAAAATAAATAAATAGCCTTATTCAAAATCTGGAAGAATTATAATGAAAACCCTCTGAAACTAAACAGAACCCCAAAATTTGAAGACAATAATTTCCACAGATTTATTCAGTACTTCACTACCGGCAAAGTAACTGAACACAATAATAAGAATACATGATAATATGACGAGAACATGGTGGTGCTATAGCTGAGTAATGCCTAATGGACTTCGAAGTTACCAGGTTACAATGAGGGACACTCACCATTATGTTCGGCGAATATATTGCTCAGACCAGGCGAAGGTGAGAATCTAGGACTCTCCTTAGCTGTCAGTGTTTTAGATACAGCTTTGTTCTTAACGGAAGCCTTAGTTTCTTTGGATTCCTTTACTTGTTGGGCACCCATTCTTGTCTGTACATCCCTCAAATCCAAAGCACCAGATAACCTGATAACTCCTGGGGCAGGGACCCTGCCAATAAGATTACATATAATTACTCCATCTTCAATGTCAATGCATAGATATATAGTTATGGTACGGCGTTCTACTCCTAGTAAGGTGCAAGCACAAACACCACATCAAAACCACATTTATCGACGCGAATTATGACTCCGGTGCATTATTTACTGCTAATCATCGCCATATTGGACTTTAGTTTCAGAACGAGGTTTCATAACATTCGCCCCCTCGTGACTGGCTGGTGAACTGCTATGATGGCGATATGAAATCGTACCAAAAGCGCTTTGGATTAAATGTAGAAGAATCATTTTGACCGATCTCTTTTGACTGTTTTAATATCTGAAATGAAACTCAGTGATAATTTTGTTTCTTTGGGGATTTTATTTTCAATGACTCCCTTGAAATCATTGTACTTCATACCATAATGAGCGATAATGACATGCACGATGATGGTCTATCATGGTCTCAATTCGTTGAGAGTCACCACACGGATACTTGAAGTGTGGGAGTTGATAAAGTTTTATGTCATATTCCGCAACCTTAAGCAGTGTTGCCGCATTCCTCTTTCCACCACCACTGGCACCAGCAACTGCCATGTCAACCACAGGCCAACCACAGGCACTCGGTTCCTGTCGAACCGCTATGTGTATGTAAGAATTTATAGAAATGTTATGAGTAGGTAGCTTCTCAGAATGGGTTTGGGTAAACATGCACCAGTGATTTCAACTGTGACATGGGAACTACATGAATATCATGTCGGATCTGATTTCACAAGTCATGGTCTGGTATAGCTCCGATCAAACAGTAATATGAATATATACCGTTCTGATTCGACATTCGACGCGTCCTAAAACACGCGTTTGGCTAAAGTGCTGCATAACGCATCTACAAAATAACATATATCAAGAGCCTCTACATAAAAAAGCCATAATGCACCAAAAAGATTACCCCCAATCAACGCTATTCTTTAAGAAATGCCATCTATATATCATTTCCGAAAAATCACGATACAATGACCGCCCTTTGGAAAATATTGGGTTGCGTGAATTCCCGCAATTTCCCGCCTTATCCGCATTGCCTTAGTATTAGTCGTCGATGGGTCACAACATTCTGAGCACAAACATGGTGCTGTATTTTGGACTTTTTACCGCTTCCAAATTGATCGCACTACAAATAATTACCATGGATGAAATCCCCCGCCGAAAAGGGATAAAATTGTCGGTGAACATCATTGCATTCTAAAACTCCATCACTTGGGTATGTTTGGTAGTTGTCTGAATCGATCTCAAAATTTTTACATTGCATCGTTTTCAGAAAGAGTAAGACTTCTCAGACGTCTTGTAGGGCTAGGTCTGGTAATTTATTCATGACGCATGTGACGCTGGTGCCGTAAGGGACATGCAATCGATATCCATGGGTAAAAATACCATTTATTACACCATTGCCAAGTAAAGGTATGCAATCTGACTGTATTTCAGCTGTAAATACAGGCCTACATCAACCTCTCCAAAGTTTACATAGCATATGCACAGATATACCCCAAACTTAACAAAGCAGGTTCATGCCATGCATAGAAAATTTGGCATCTGTACATGTGCTCCATGCACTAATCCAAGCTCAAATACATATGGTGATTACTTCACAGTACATATACACTACAAGCATTGCAACATTGGGCAGGATTACCCAAGAGCACCTGAGAGAGCTCCACACTGACGACGGGCATGATCCACTACGAGGTTGCTATTAACCTATTTACTAACAAAATTTGCAGTCCATATTGTGACTCGTTTTATGAGATAAGTCCCAGACGGCTATGATTTGATATGTGTCACTTGTATTTATATAATGTTGCCCCTCCATCTGGACCACCCATTGAGTACATTGTTGCACTATAGCATCAAGCCATTGTGTCGTAATGATGTATGTATTCTGTTTCTGGGGATATGAACATTTTATATACTCTAGCCAACACATTTATGGTAAAAATAACCATATTTGACTGTTTCCAGATTTGAAAGAACTACAATTGATCCAACTGATCATGTCAAAGTTCAAAGTTAAGTTTTGGAAGCCTGGTGATGAAGGGCCTGGGAAGAGGCTGCAAGAAGAGAGGACTGCAGCACGGGATGCAGATGGGCAGGCTGCTGTCCACAATTGCAATGCTTCTCTATCAATAGAACAGCAAAGACAGCGGCTTCCCATCTTCCACCTCAGAAACCACATGCTCTTTATGTTGGAGAAGTACCAGACCTTAGTGATCATTGGAGAAACTGGGTGTGGAAAGTCGACCCAGATTCCTCAGTATCTGTTAGAGTCTGGCTGGAGTGCACAAGGGCGTGTTATTGGTGTCACTCAGCCACGCAGAGTTGCCGTAGTAACTGTGTCAAAACGGGTGGCTGAAGAACGCGGTGCTATTCTCGGGGAGGAAGTTGGGTATGCTGTGAGATTTGATGATTGCTGGGATGTCAAATCTACAAGAGTCAAATTTATGACGGATGGACTGTTAGTGAGAGAGATGATGCAAGACCCTTTGTTGTCTCGCTATAGTGTTCTTATGTTAGATGAAGCCCACGAAAGGACATTACACACAGATATTGTGATTGGACTGCTAAAAAAAATCCAGAAGAAAAGACCTGAGCTGAAGATTATCATTGCTTCTGCTACTCTTGATGCTGACAAGTTCAGGAAGTTCTTTGAATCCAATGATTCTGGTGATGAATCTAGGAACACAGCAGCCATACTGACAGTAGAAGGCAGGATGTACCCAGTAGATGTGTTCTATGCTTCTCAACCAGTGCCTAACTATGTTAAAGCCACGGTTGACACTGTTATGGCAATTCACCAACGAGAGCCACCAGGGGATGTCCTTGCATTCCTTACAGGGCTGGATGAAGTGCAGCAGGTCGTGTCTCTGCTCATTGACGAGGCTCGACAGCTGCGTGGGAAAGATGCAATGAAGATGCGAGTCCTCCCCATGCACGGCAGCCTCCCTGCTGCTGAGCAGATGAAAGTGTTCGAAAGGGTAGGAAAAGGTACTCGCAAAATCGTCATTGCTACTAATATTGCTGAGGCATCCATCACCATTAGTGGAATTGTTTATGTGATAGATTGCGGTTTTGTCAAGATCAATGCTTTCAATCCCAAAAGCGGTGTTGAGACTTTGGTTATCATCCCAGTATCGCAAGCATCAGCTGCCCAGCGTGCTGGTAGAGCGGGCAGAGTGAGGTCTGGTAAAGCATTCAGACTTTTTACAGAGGAAGAATTTGAGAAGCTACCAATATCACTTGTGCCTGAGATGCAAAGAACCGATATGGCCACTGTCATTCTCCAGTTAAAAGCACTTGGTATTGATAATATTCTCAGGTTCAACTTTCTTTCACCACCTCCTGCACAGAACATGGTTCGAGGCCTGGAGCTGCTTTTTGCTCTAGGAGCGTTGAATGATGTCTGTCAGTTAGTGATTCCTCTGGGATTACAAATGGCTGAATTTCCTCTTCACCCAATGTTTGCTAAGCTGTTAATGGCCTCGGAGGAATTCAACTGTTCTGAAGAAGCTGTGATAATTGCAGCTATGATGCAGATCCAAAATGTGTTTGTCACACCATCCCATCAAAAGATCCCATCTAGAAAAGCCAAACGGCTCTTTTCTGTGGAAGAGGGTGATCATTTAACCATGTTAAATGTGTTCAGGGCTTTCATTAAATTCAAACAAAACTCAAAATGGTGCCATGAAAATTTCCTAAATTACAAAGGACTCTGTCGAGCTTTGGAGATCAAGAACCAGCTGGCTAACCTGCTGAAGCGATTCCACATAGAGTTGGTATCATGTGGTGACGACACGGAAACCGTCTGTAAATGTTTAACAGCAGGATTCTTTGCCAACGCGGCACGGTACCATTATTCAGGTGAATACAGGACTGTGAAAGAGGACCACCCCCTACATATCCACCCTACGTCTGTACTGTACACTGAAAAACCTCCTTCATGGGTGGTTTTTAATGAAGTAGTTCACACAAGCAAGGAGTTCATGAGGGATGTCACTGTGATTCAGCCCCAGTGGCTTTACAACCTGGCGCCTCATTACTATGAATTTGGAACTGAAAGAGAACTGGCAGCTAAACGAACAAAGTTGACCTAGTTATATTATTCCTGTTTATATGGGTGGCTAGTATGTGAATTAAAATCTGAACAACTGTGTCCTCTTTCTGTATTTGCTATGTTGACTTCATTTGCATCTTCTATATTTAGTCACCAAACCCTACTAAGAGGAGATGTCTTTTCAGAGAACCTGGAATTCACTCATGGCTTGTTATTTCAGCATGTGAAAACTCCCATGCTCATTAATAGATATTGCTTTGAATTGTTGATACACAATCCTAGATTTTATCTTGACATTTATCAATGGACAATGAGACCTGGGTCAGCTTCCATAGTGGTTTACATCCCTTTAAAAATATGATGGAACCTTGGACAAGACTGATTGCCAGTGACCTTCAAGTTATCTTCCATGAATAAAGAATGTATGATACCATTGAAAACAATTACATACCATGGAAATTTTCAAATCGTAATGTCATAACGTTTAATTGTTTAGCAACTCCCTAGCTTATTGAACAGATTCATGTAAACCTACACACCTGCACAGACATGTCACCCTGTAAAATCCATCTTGACCTCGATTGACCATTTAATATTGAGGTCAATCATGTCTAAGGAAATACATGGCAACTCAAAGCCCCATTAATTGATGTCATGAACTTTTGATAGACAATTTTCTTATAAGTCAAGATAGCAACCCCAAATTATACATAGACCCCATTTATATTACTTCATGTTTGTAAGCTAGAAAAAAAGCTCTGTGACCTTTGATCGGTTAGTTATTGATGAAACAATTGATGATAAATCTCTTGCTCCATGTTAACCCAATGGTGAATTCAAACTGCTGTTTCTTAGCTATCAGAAGAGTTATTGTAATTACGAGCAGGCTATGTTTGATTGGAATTAAGGTTGGATTATCAGTGACCTTGAAATCGTTCTAGAGGTCACACTTTCAAATACAGAGTGTGAATCTGATAGATTTAAGAGGCATGTTTTGTCATCATAGCATATGAACAAATTTTAACTGTACTAGCAAACCATAAAGCATGCCTCTTGTCCTTCAATGACCAGACCAATATAACCAGTCAGACTGACAGTCTGTTTGTTTGTATACTTTTCACAGCACATTTTTGTTGGGAAGAAAGCTAGTAACCTAAAATGTACACAGACCCCTCTTATGGTGATATGTCCTTGACAACCAAAAAAATAAGGCCAAAATTAACTTTGCCTCTGATTTATTAATGAAATATTGATCACAATCCTCCATAAATTATACCTTGTTCCATTTAAATCCATTTGGTATTATTACTGCAGGTTCTTAGCAATCTGAACAAATTAATTATGTTGCGGTTTTTGTCTCGCATGCAAGCATAAATACGCGTGTGTCAACAAGCTTTAGATTAGGGTCCGTATTCATAAGGCGGTAAGCTGGGTTGGCGGTCACAACTGTTGGGTCGACTGAAACATCCGTCAAGTTATTCTCTAGGAATACGCAGACTCAACTTGAGAAGACTCGTGATAAGATTCTTGTTGAGATGACAACTTACAATTCTTGATGAATATTGCCCCAGATAAGCGCAGTTCGTCTACAATAAAATTCACGCATGTCAATATAATAATAGGTCCCCCAACAGACCAACTTCAGGTTTTATTACCGCAGCTCCCGTGCTTGGTTCGATAGCGCTAATGATAGGTGCAGATCACACCCCGACCGTAATCAGCCCCTTCGTCAGAATCACTTATTGTCTATTACCAGTTATAAAACCGATAAAGTAACACCAACCTTTTATATGACAAATTAGAAGAGAAACTATACCGTCCTTAACTAAGAATGGCGGGGACGGAGGGGAAACAATCAACTTCCGACGTCTTTTCCCACGGTATTTTTCACGGACAAACATAATCGTGCTACAGACCAGAACGCGACTTACACGCCTTTTAAATACCAGTGGAGAAAGTTACTGTAGGTCTCGTTGACTGCTTGAAATCGTGCGCATTTCCAGTTCTGCACTGAAATGTAGAGATTTTCATGACTCTATAACAACGCTAACCCACTTGAGGATGATTTATGTGTATTATGCTGGAAAATTACGGCAATGACATTATTATTATACAGACTTGAGCCAAGTGGCTAACTGCCCCGCTATTTTCGTGACCTCAGTCAGACTTCAAAGGGAAATAATGGAGGATGCGAGAATGAAGCTGATTAAAGGTGTGAAGCTGCCGCGTTGCGGCTCAAAGCGTACTGAGCGTATTTTGCAAGCCTTTCCAACCATTTTACGTCATTGACAAATATATTCTTCAGGCTACTAAGGTCATGGACAGACTTTGGCAGTGAAGAGGTTGGAACCCTGTGCACACACTTAGCTGATGTTCTACAGAGAATGCAGGTGTGGATGTGGTAAGGATACAAGATGAACGGACCACTTTGTGGGCAAGGCAACTCGCCCCTGGTGTTTTGATGATCTGATGACACCATAGGCTCGGATGTGAGAGATCGAAAGTAGTAAACAGTGCGGAGCTGTCAGAGGCGGAGTTTCTTTGCCTAACCACTTTGAAGAGTAAACCGTACAGCCAAGTTGACTGGGCCAAGCGACTGAGCAGTTTCAGCTGGCCCCAAGTGAATCGTATGCTAGAAAAACAGTGCTAATATGTTTTGCATTAGTTTGACCTGATACTAACAATTTCTTCATCGATGTCATAATGTAAGAGCTAGGTTTCAATGTGATCGATGTCATAATGTAAGAGCTAGGTTTCAATGTGATCGATGTCATAATGTAAGAGCTAGGTTTCAATGTGATCGATGTCATAATGTAAGAGCTAGGTTTCAATGTGATCGATGTCATAATGTAAGAGCTAGGTTTCAATGTGATCGGCCAAATCAAGAGTGACTGGCGGTCCAGTTAATGCCACATGACATTAGTCAACCTTTTGACTGTTCTACTTCAGTCTCCAGATACATATACAACTTCGATCCTAGCAGTGAGACTGAATCATTAGATACTGCGTGTGATGGTGCTTGATTTCGCAAGCATAGACAAGTGATGAATGTTCGGGCATACTTTTTGCAGTTAATGCGTGTTCATTTCTATTTGTCTTTGTTTATATTTTATCTTGGAATTACATGAATTGTAGTGGGTAATAAAGATTTATACTTGGGCTTATGTTATGTTTTATGCCGGTAAAATTTGTGTTGAGCAGTAACTTGTGAAAATTACCAGTCCTGGTGGCTGGTAGCTAATTTTGTTAGCAAACTTCAGCCAGAGACCTCACCGAACACAATAACGTCTCTCGGGTGCATAACAACATGACAAATGTCTCGTTAGACCTCATCACACAACACATCTATATATCTAAATTTCCGTGGTTATCTGCTTGTGGTTCATTTCCAGCTATCTTATTAAAGCGTAACCTGATATGTTAGACAATTCTCAACTAGCCCCTTCACGCGCTCCACCAGGTTATCGTCCACAGACCTATGTATGGGCATTGATGGCGGCACAGACACAGACTCGGAGCCGAATCCTGGTTGCTGTCATTTCTTGGCCAATTTTGAAGACGCAATTGAAAGTGGTGTAGACCTACTAGCTGAAATAAAACAGTACCAGGACGTCCTGAAGTTCGCAGGGTCCAGGGTGGACTTTGTCTTTTCCATCGGCCTCTGCATGGCGCCAAACAACATACTTCTCTAGGCAGACGAAGACCATCGTGAGTGAGCAACAGCAGATTGGCATCAATACAGACGTCATCGTGACTGTGCCGTCCCATGAAGGAAGCTTTGACACCAACGAGCCACATGATTCGGGCCCAGGAGAAACTGCCAGCCCATCCGTTGTACCAGTGGAAAGGACCACAGCGCACGGAGATGAAAATAGCGCTCTCATCGTGGCCTAGGCCTAGTTGCTCTTTGGCTTGCCACTCGGGGACGGTAGGTCCAGGAGCAGTAAGAAGATCACACAATGCCAAGATTGTGGGCCATACATATTCTGCCATTTAACCAGCCGCCTTTGCAGTTTACTCTCCCGACTGGTGATATGCTTGTCTATTTCGCTAGGCAACACTAGGTTGTTGACCAGCTTGCCTCGCGGGGTCTGCATGGCCTTGTCAACCCCAATAAATGGCAGCCCGTCTAATTTTGTCTGTGTACCCACATCCTACGTGGTATTATGATTGCCCACTATGACGCTTGTTTCTACCTTGCCGACTTTCGCTGTCACGGCTGGTGGTCTACTCATTTGTAGTACCAACTTCCTTGCGACTTCACCTACTGCATTGGCCTGTGGTCTCTCCCAGCGAAAGCTTTATATTAGGTCCTAGACCACTCATGGAAACCCCAATTCATCATGGATGACAGTACCCTAACCCTTATTGGCTAGTGTTGTGAGAATTTACGATCCCTAGGTCAGGGTAGTCCCTAAAACGCAATTCTCCCCCAACTAGCTTGAACTTTGAACAATTGGGTCCAAAGGTTGGTTAGTGACATTCTCTAGCTAAAGCATTGTAATAGTCACCGACAGCACTTGGAATGGACACTCGTCGCTGTTGTTCAGTGCTATTCAGACCTATTTCATTCACGTCTGTCAATCAAGCCAGACTCCTGTTCTTCCTCTCCCATCGCCTCAGGATGCTCTTCAGCGTCAAGGTCAAATGAAGCGTTGTTAAATGTTGGGTTTTCCTTCTTGCATGTGACTGTTTTAAAGATACATTTAAGATGACTGGCCAATACCGCCGCAAGCTCAATCCATATAGCAGACTACGTGTAGCCCCTCGAGTGAAAGTCGAGCTGCAGTCAGTAGTCATTACTGTCAACCCAAGCGCCATTGACCGGAACCAACAACCACTGGTCCGCTTCCCCAACCTGGGTGCAGACGACATCATGTCCCGGGGATGGCCTGGCCGGCCTTTACAATCACGCTGACATCGACCCACGCCAACCGCAGCATTGTACAAAACCTGGTAACCTTGTCATGTCCATAGAAGACCCGACAGGAGAGGGAGAACGCCCAGTACTAGGGTACTACCACATTATTTGACGGAAATAAGACCAAGATACGTGATGGGGCAGGAGACATGGGTGAGGTGGCGGACAAGGCCATAACCGACGCCTATGGCAGACGGTTTTACATTCAGCTGGACTTTGAACTCCTTGTGAGCCACATAACCTTCTACCAGAACGCAGTTGGTGACAGACTGGAATACGAGCTCACGTTCAACGACCACAGTTCGAGTATGACAGGGTCAGAGCTGACCCACCTAATCCGTATCCTGTACACAGGTCAGCTCGCGATTATGTATGACCGCGTGCTCAGCCATAGAAAACTTAAATTCAATAAGAGTGACACACTGCGGGACATCAACCTGAATGTTACTGCTCTTTGAAAACCCAGCCAATGCCTCATTTTCCAGGAAGACGGAGTCGTTCTACAACCTGAAGAAGATTACAAAGGTCGAGGTGACCATCGACAGTTCCCAACCAGCTGTATACTCAGGGCATGCACGCCTACCAACAGTGGCATGAGGCGAAAAAGGCCTTCGTCACAACAAGCAGACTTGACCCAAGCGTGGTAATGACTACAAAAGACTAATGCTCGACCTCATGAGGACCCCTTCCATGGCACCTTCCAGCATCATGTTATCCTCCGCCCCACCATCCCATTCAACCAGACCTACCAGTCACGGTCATGGGTGTGGGCTGACCCCAAGTTGTACGCTGTTGACCCTGACGAGCTAATACATGACCACCCTGGACATTATTGATGACTGCTCAGCTCAGCCAAGAAACAAGGCCCTTAGCGGCCGCCATGCGCAGCATTGTGTCTGGATCCTCACCCCAAAATACCACTCTGAATTGAAGGAGCTGCTCTGTGTGAGAATGATGTGATTGTGTCACGTGATTCTGAGACCAAGCACGCAGGCTAATAAGCATATCAATAACGCATGCCACGCAGTTCTGCTGTGCGTCCCTATGCTGCAAGTCGACCCCAGGTTTGACCCCAACCTGCCCTTCCGGTCCTGGCGTATGTGAGTGACAAGCTTCTGCTGGATTACCTTGCAGAACTGCTGTTCAGTTGGCTTCCTGGCCTCGGCTGGCTGGGTTACCTGCCCAAGCTGGAGCATGTACTCTATACGGGATGCCAATGCTTTGGATGTATTTCTGGCCCTTTCGCTCTGGTGTCTACTCTGTCTGGACCTTTCGGTCTGGTGTCTACTCTGTCTGGCCCTTTCGCTCTGGTGTCTACTCTGTCTGGCCCTTTCGCTCTGGTGTCTACTCTGTCTGGACCTTTCGGTCTGGTGTCTACTCTGTCTGGCCCTTTCGCTCTGGTGTCTACTCTGTCTGGCCCTTTCGCTCTGGTGTCTACTCTGTCTGGACCTTTCGCTCTGGTGTCTACTCTGTATGGCCTTTTTGCTCTGGTGTCTACTCTGTATGGCTCTTTGGCTCTGGTGTCTACTCTGTCTGGCCCTTTGGCTCTGGGGTCTACTCTTTCTGGCCCTTTGACTCTGGTGTCTACTCTTTCTGGCCCTTTGACTCTGGTGTCTACTCTTTCTGGCCCTTTCGCTCTGGTGTCTACTCTGTCTGGCCTTTTCGATCTGGTGTCTACTCTGTCTGGCACTTTCGCTCTAGTGTCTACTCTGTCTGGCCCTTTCGCTCTAGTGTCTACTCTGTCTGGCCCTTTCGATCTGGTGTCTACTCTGTCGGGCCCTTTCGATCTGGTGTCTACTCTGTCTGGCACTTTCGCTCTAGTGTCTACTCTGTCTGGCCCTTTCGATCTGGTGTCTACTCTGTCTGGCCCTTTCGATCTGGTGTCTACTCTGTCTGGCCCTTTCGATCTGGTGTCTACTCTGTCTGGCCCTTTCGATCTGGTGTCTACTCTGTCGGGCCCTTTCGATCTGGTGTCTACTCTGTCGGGCCCTTTCGATCTAGTGTCTACTCTGTCTGGCCTCTCCACTTACAGAAGGTAACATATGGCATCTCCTTGGCCAGACGGTGGATGGATGTGAACACTATGGGATTACTTGAATGCAACAGCTGCATAGCATGCGTGATCTTTCCACTTCTGCCGTGGAGAAAGCTGACCTGGTACCTGGTCAATGGATTGGTGTAGTGTGACGCAGTGCTGGGCTGGTGCTCGTGCGTGCCTGTAGTACATGAGGATATGGCCGAGCAGGCATTTATGCGTCGCCACCCTCCTGTATTTGCAGGTGGAGACTAGGTAGGTCAGAAGCACAGTGGGGACTAGCCCTGCTCGGCAAAGTGTTTGCCAAACCAGGCCAGGATGACGGGGTGGTTGCCTGCCCTGAACCCCCCGCCCCTTCTGATGCTGATGTCAAGAGGCCGTGGACCGTTGATGGCTACCAGTGCCATGTGATGGGAAGGGTTGCCAACCAACGCACAAAGTAGGGTCCTACCTCGCCAAGGCCTTGAGGTGGGCCTCCAGCCATTGTTTTCCTTAGCCACATTGCTTGCGTGGTTGGTTCCCAAGACCCTGTCGGCTAGGGCCGCATCTCCCAGCTGAATGCAGACTTCATGCAGTTTCTCAGTGTTCTGTAGGTTTGGCCGTCCTGGAGTACATACTGCCAGTAGTTGACAATCAGACTCTAATTGTGATTTATCATACACACCTATGCAGCTTTATCTCGGATAGAGATTTTCGTTTACAAGAGAGGCCTGTACAGATAAGCTCACTCATGGTGAACTTAAAGGTTGTATTGCACGAATAGACGAGGTTAGGTAGGCAAAATATGAACTCCCAGAATACAAACAGCACGCAAAAGAGTTTTGCTGATCCTGTGAGAGTTTAAGGAAGAAGTAAGTTATCTCTGAAAGAGAAAATAGATGTGGAGATTGAACTGAAGAATGCTGATTTAGTGTCTAAGAACGATGACCGCTTGAAGTATCTGGAGGAGAGTGTTGACTGGGGTTTATAATTGTATTTCACGGTAAGGTTGGTAGGCTGTCCTTGGCAAATGTTGGCAATTTGGTCCGTCCCTGTGTAATAGTGCGCAATTGGCACAGATTTTTGCACAGAGTAACATCTAGAGGCATTGCTGAGGCCTGCTCTACAAACGTCATTCCTGACAGAGTAACATCTAGAGGCCTTGCTGAGGCCTGCTCTACAAACGTCATTCCTGACAGAGTAACATCTAGAGGAATTGCTGAGGCCTGCTCTACAAACGTTATTCCTGACAGAGTAACATCTAGAGGCCTTGCTGAGGCCTGCTCTACAAACGTTATTCCTGACACTGTAACATCTAGAGAGGCCTGCTCTACAAACGTCATTGCTGATTCCTGGAGTAACATCTAGCTCTACAAAACGTCATTCCTGACTGAGTAACATCTAGAGGCCTTGCTGAGGCCTGCTCTACAAACGTCATTCCTGACAGAGTAACATCTAGAGGCATTGCTGAGGCCTGCTCTACAAACGTCATTCCTGACAGAGTAACATCTAGAGGCCTTGCTGAGGCCTGCTCTACAAACGTTATTCCTAACTGAGTAACATCTAGATGCCTTGCTGAGGCCTGCTCTACCTGCTCTACAAACGTTATTCCTGACAGAGTAACATCTAGAGGCCTTGCTGAGGCCTGCTCTACAAACGTTATTCCTGACAGAGTAACATCTAGAGGCATTGCTGAGGCCTGCTCTACAAACGTTATTCCTGACAGAGTAACATCTAGAGGCATTGCTGAGGCCTGCTCTACAAACGTTATTCCTGACAGTTACATCTATAGGCCTTGCCGAGGCCTACTCTACACACGTTATTCCTGACAAAGGAATAATTGAGATGCTGATCCAACTTTGTGCTTATTTATTCCAACAAAAGCCGAATCTAGTAATGATGATATATTATAGGAGTCAGCAATGACTAACTCAGTGGATCGAAAACAGATTCAGAGTGAACCCCTATTTCAGCTTCAATTATAAACATTTGCAGAGAGAATAACACCAAATAAGATAAACAATATATATTTATTTGACAATAACGGACATTACATATAAATAGAACTTTTGCTGGATAGTGTAGAAAATGAGAAAAAAACCAGAAATGCATGAATCCATCTTATTCTGACAGAGTGACAATATGGCCGAGAAAATGAATCTCCTGACTGAAGTTATATTGTGTCAGGGTTATTTTTGTTAGGGCAAAGGCTTTGGTGTTATTCAACAACCAATACATCGAGTATAATCCATCTGTATTTAGCGAACACTGGTTGCGCTGTAGATGATTTTTCGTCTTCACGCTTCATGGCAGAACTGAGACTACATACTTCACTTTCGTCCAGTTTTGTTGATAATAGCTTGATATGACAATGGCAGAAAGCTTTCTACTTCCGACTTTTGATATTATGCTGAAGGATGGTGGGGACAAAGTGTCAGGAAAAAAATCTACTTCACACATGCAAGAAAACCTGACTAACCAAACAGTGAAATGCTGGTGTACTTGAAATTGTACAACACCACTGACAATGGGATGCAATACTGATCTTATCAAGCATTGACCTTATCAAGTCGAAGTACAACACGAAATAAAGTCAGATTAACAGATAAAGTAAGTTTATATACACGTCACATGTATGTCAAGTCCACATCGAATCCAGAGAAAGTGTCACTCGGGACAACCATAGCTCAAAGCACCCACACCAATGTGAACATGAACTTGTGAAGTAAAATAGAAGCACATGGCAAATTTAAGGTAGTGGCCAGCTATATTTGTGATTGCCTATATAAGAACAATTATGTGTACCATACACAACGTCACATTGTAAACCTTTTGAACTTTCTACTAGTGCAACATATGTATTAACCACATCAGAATATCTCTAAAATTACAAATCCTGTTTGAAGAATCCAATATAAATGGCCATGGGAAAAAATACTCCAGACTAGATTTGGCTGGTATTTTCAGATTAATAACCAACTCTCCATGAAACTGCACCAGTTTCTAGGTTACTACAGTAAGAAAAATGATAATTGAATGGAATCTTTAACATATCCAGCAACTGTAATTGTTCCTGCTTTATACCTGATATATGTGAAACTACCACTTCTTTTTGTGCTCATCCATGCTGTAACCTCCTGGACCTAGAGCTACCACTAACAAAAGGCCACCTATAACAGACAGCGTCTGGAAGAAATCGTACTTCAAAAAATCGCGCATAGGCTTGTAATCTGGAATATTCCACCAGGCATTTAGCCAGAAATTAAGAATAGTTAACCAAAATACAAGGACAAATGATGCCAGCTTGGTTTTGTAACCAACAGCAATCAGAATGACTAGAGCTGTTCCCACAATGTTTTGAATGATTTGAAAGGGAGAAAATTCAAATCTGAGGAGTGTGAAAAACATGACGACCAGAAGGATGCGCCCGCTGAGTTGCATGTAAGTCTTGGGAGTATTTTCTCCTAGAGAAGGGAGGCCAGCAAATAATGACTTGCCCTCAGCTTTGCTCTCTGCCAGAAGAAGTAGCACACCTCCTGCCAATGCCAGGTTCCTGTGCAGCATGCAATGAATCACTTTAAATGACAACATTTTGCACCAGTGGTTAAACACAAGACTAAATACATCGAGGTCTCCATACCTCATCCTAGCAATCATCATGTCAAGTCAATCCACTATCTAAAATCAATCTCACCTCAGAAGAAATTTTGCGTCCCAGAGAATACTGTAGGCCAATGTCTGAAGACAGATAGAAGAGCATATTCAGTGATATTGGCAATCATGGCCAATCTAGGACATTTATAAAAAATAAAATGCAAGATTTATATCCCTATCATACGTTTATTGAAGAAGTATTCAGAAAAATAAAAGAAACAAGTGGTGTGACTCACTTGTAGTGTGATGATGCCAAATAGTATGAAGCAGGCGATGTTGACTTTCTTGCGAGCAAGTACCATAACGCAACCACCAAGCTGTCCAACCAAATTTATTAGCACAAAGAGCATGCCCAGGAAGTAACCACAGCTCCAGGTGCCGCTGATGTAGTCTCGCTGATCATCCCACTGGGTCCACATGCGAATGCCATCTTCGATGAAGGTTGAAACCAGACAGAGCCGAGCCACATGAGGCAAAACATGCTTCCCATGACGTAACACCTGAACATCACATCAAGTGAACCAAGATGAATATGGTTATTAGATAATTGAAATGGAAAGAGTGCTGTTGTGGATGAGGTGACTTAGATGGTGGGTATTCAGAGAAATGAAGTAACATTCATGTTATTTATTATGTTGAGATCAGCAGATAGGTTGGAACAAAAGCATCAACAAATATCTCAATAGTACGAACCACTGACCCAGCTGAGGGCACAATGAACGCATCATAACATCCAGTTAAAACACAACATTGATCAGGTTAAAGTTTAAAGAGATTTATCATATCATATCCACCATGACATACTTAGTCTTCCTCGATATGCGGTATAAGCAGAATTTACACATAGTATGGAGAAGCATTTACCAGTTAGCACAGATAGGGCAGTCAAATGCTGCACCAATCTCGTTTGGACAGTAACGTTTTGTGGCGTTCGGTAGTCTCATGTAAATGATCAAGGATGAAATGATACTTTTGTTCTTTCAGTATATTATAAGATGAAGAGTAGCCTTTTCTGTACTATGGATACAATACTCAGTAATTGTGAACACATCTGGAATGCATTATTTCTCTGATTTCTGGTCCAAATTTTTTTTATAAATTTACACGTGTGTAAATATAAGCATCCGGGAGAGTGCAAATAAAATAAAATAAAGAAAATATCACATAACTTTGTTTGTTCACAAAGAATTACTTACATACAGTTAACAACAGCTGATGTTGTGATGACCAGTCAGCAGATGTGTACAAAAATTGTAAGGATCAGAAAACTCCAAAAATTTAACCCTATTGAAAGCCATCATGAAATACAAGTTATTGGAAAGAAAGAAATTTCAAAACATTAAAACATATATACCTGGTCAGCTATATCTTCAGCCTTATCGACCAATTCACTTTTCTGTGACATGTTGACAGGTTCATAAGCATCAGAAACAGTCCACGTAAAAGACCGGGAGCGGAAGTCAATGTATTTCCGCTGTTGTATCTTATTTTGACCCTCCCTTCAGAAACTTAAATTTTGCGCGCGTTAATTTTACGGAAAATATAGGCCAAACATCTAAAAAATAATTTTCTATTGAAAATATGATCAAAGATAGTATGTTTTCATTTAGCATAATACTTATAGCCATAGTGGATTCTGATAGCCAATCAATCAAAATTAAAAGAGGGCGTCGCTCCAAAACGAGATCGGCTGCCACGTTCTTGACCCATTTACGACGTTCACCGAGAGAGCATCGGTAACTTCCGTAAGGCATATTATAAACAAAACATGGCAGCTTCCGTGGATTTGGTCGCCGCCAAGAAAAACTTATCTGAAGCTCTTGGTGATCGAATGAAAAAGTTAGTCTGATATATCTGTCTTCACTGAAATCGTAATACTGTGACACTTTAAAAAAATTCAACTTAGTGTGCATTGCTTTGCTGATAACGGATCTAAGGATCCTTGAAGTATGTGTATCTGAGTGATAATACCGACGTTACGCCTTACCCGGCTTACGGTGTCATGTAATCAGGTAATGGTACTAGCTCCGGTAGGACGGTAATCTAAATATATACCGTCTTCCAAGACTTGCCACCGTCCTTCGGTAAGCGTTATATATCGGGCGTCTATACCTTTTCGTCAATGTTGTGTACTTACGTAACTGTAGTTGTCGAGAATCGAGATGAACATCTACTGTTCAAGACTATTTTGGTTATCCACTGTCTCGTGATTATTTAGCAATTGTCACATTAACTTTTTGAATTACAATTTTCGTTCACGGCAACCTCCATTTTGGAAATACGACGTCACATGACTCAGTTATAGTTCACCTCGCCATGAGGGTGCCGGTATCCAGAAATGTTATTTATTTTTCAATTGTCAAGGTGATATATTGAATACTTATTCCCCCTCTAAGGTTGGTTTTATCAAATGATAGTCATTGGCAAAGTGACAAATGTCCTTAAGTTATAAAATTGTAGTGAAGAACCTTGTCTGCACATGTGCGCAGCAACTGATCTTGTCATTCAAAATGAACATGAAAATTTGTCTGGCCGGATTAAATCTAGTTATTTTTCTAAATATCACACATAAACTAACTCAACTTGTTCATAAACATTCCTAGGTGTGAAAATCATTCTACATATGTAGAATAGAATAGAATAGCTGCTATTTAAGAGAAGATAACTGTGTCTATTTCATATAGGATGAAAAATTATTCCACTGCATTTGGCTGGGCATGGAGTAGGCTGTAACTGTAGACAAAGCCACCAATGATAGGTCTACTTCTGGATAGGGATCTGGTAGTCGATGAATGGAATTTGATGAGCAATGAATATTACGACATATTTTGGTTATGTGATTCCCACCACTGATATAATCACCTCACTCACAACTGTTTGTGTAGTCCCGATGAGTTTGGCTTGGGTGCTAGTCAGAATGCATTCAGGTCAGAGCACAACATGTAAAAGATGCAACTGAGCAAAACAACATAACTCTTCTCAATGCAAACTCAGTCTCACCCACTTCCGCTGTGACATTGTGAGATATGTCACTTCTTCTATTTACGCTCTATGGAGTTGATCATGGCTCAGAATTTTGATAAAATTAACTTTAAAGAATTGATGATTTTGCCAAACCAAATGTGTATGGATTCATGTAGCATTAGCTCTATAAAAGTTATATAGATTATCAAGGCCCATTTAAAGATAGCATTTATGATATTCTCAACAACTTTTGAGCAAGAAGTTGATTTCTTTTGATTGTTTCAGCTATTTGGAGTTCTTGCGATTGTGGTTCAAGCTAAAGGTGTGTTTCTTACCATTTTATCTTGAACAGATCTTTTGTAAATTTATAATTACTATTTCTTTTGAATAACACATTTGTTTTGTGTACTTTATTATCATATTTTGCAGCTTACTAGAGAAGAATTTGACCACAAAGCTAGAAAGTTACTTGCTATGAATTCTGGTAAGTACTGGTATATCAATTTTCAAGTCCAATGTTTCCCCCTCCTTGTTGTCAACATATTTATTGTATTATCATTCAATAAATTGGCTGTATCTTTATATAATTCCTTACTACAGACTTTCCACTGTGAATGTTGATTTTTTCACTGTGCCATTCATCACAAGTATCTGTGATCTATATTATTCATTTCAAATCTTTGCAAAACAATGCATCTGTAGTACATAATATGGTGCATCATCAAGGGACATATTGATGTTATGATGGTTACAATATATCTTGATTGTCCTCCCTTTTATCCTCATGAACGTTGATTATTAGCTCTGCTGTTCAGTGTAGCTTAACATATATACCATTGCTATGACATGCATCCATCTGTTGGTATCTTAGATGGTACGTTCGCCCAAGGTCACACCATATTAACGTTATGATCAAGGTTCGTCATAACGATTAATTGACAACCTTGTTAGAACCAGCAGAGCTTGGAGTCCAACTAGCCTCTTGTATGGTTCATCTAATACATAGTTTTACCTCCTAACTACAACAATTCTTTGTTTGTTTCAGTTCATCTCCATAACCAGTTTCTACTTGCCATTCTTACAAAATGCCAGCTTTTGGGAACTGCACATGCAGGTAGTCCATTATTTGCACATAACTTCCTGGTGCAAAGAACACAAAATTCATAAATATCACACAATTTTTTTAATTTCAAAAGTTAGTATGCTTGCAAATGGTTTCTGATATTGCTTATATTTTACAGTTATTATTTGCCGAATTAGAGAACTACGAAAGAGATGTATGAAAGGTTTTGTGTTATAAACAGCATCACGGGAAGCTTCATCATTTTCACACAGTTCTCACAGCAGCTCTTCAAAAACCAATAAACGGAAAAGGAAATCACGGTCTGGGAGAGTCCCATGTAGTGTTGTGAGTGCTCAACCCATTATTAATCCCGTCATTATCATCATAATGTGCAAACCTATGATGCATACCGTCATAATGTGCAAACCTGTGATACATCCCGTAATTACCATCATAATATGCAAACCTATAATGCATCACGTCAATATCATCATGCAACAAAGGAATTGATTTAGTTGCTAAAACTTTCTAACCTATATCTTATCAATCATGTTGGCAGTTGTGACATCCTCTCTCAAATTGTACTGCATTTTCATTGCAATCCAGATTATTATTATGAATGCCTAACTTGATTTTTCAGAGTAAATTTCTTGCTGCCAATCCTTTATGCATGGCACCATTAATACAACCAAACCCTATTGAACAAGGGGACAAGATGCCAGGTAAATCCACTCCAAATAAACCCAAGTTATTGGGTTATTTGCTTACATGAAATTAGTGAGAAAACTGGCTTGTAACATTGTATGGCTGTAATTATTGATGACAAACATGTGACTAGGGTACTTGAGCAGAGAGATGGTGCTCCCTGACATAGGGATGATTCATGGTCGCTTGATGGTAACCGCATGGGACTTCGGTTTGGAAGATGTTAATGATGATGTTGTGCAAGCGCTGATGTTGGCTATTGAGGTGACCAATCTTGCATTACATTTGAATGCATTGGTTATTTTTCTCGCTCCTGTTGAATACCTTCCATACTATAAGTCAGTTGTTTTATGTAAAAGAATTATTTATTATGGTAATTTATTCACTTTGTGTGACATATTGATTTATGCAAATATACTAACTGGTTAATCAGGTCTGTATGTTTTCTATGCTTTTTTGCAGGTACAGTTAAAGACAGTTTTAATGGCTGTCATGAGCAGACGGAATGGATACAAGATTCGTGAAGGCTCTTTCAAACACAGCATGGGAGTTGACCTCCCTAGGCCTTCTCTCCGTAACTCAACTGTGCTCAATGATAATTTTAACCATAGGTGAGAATATAACACCTTGTATATATCATTATTGTGAGAAATGTTTGTGGTGTACCCAGTACATTCTCATGTTGGTCATTTTATCTTTCAAAAATAAATTACTGTCCTTGGTATCTGTTTTACCCATATACTGACATACATAGATGCATAACACTTTTATGCCATAAAAGGTGTTTCAGAGTCTTGATACAAATCTCAAATATTATATTACGGCTCTTGTTATCCTCTGTATTAATGTGTGTTGCAGTGAAGCTACCTCCATGTCCAGTCGTGGTGTGCACATGCCCTGTGTCAAACCATCCCTGGAGACTGGATTGCGAGATGCAGCAACAGAAATCTCTTGCGGTGGCAGTATCCCTCCAACCAAATACCCACTGAATTTGTTTGACCTATTTGATACATTGCAGGTACTTGGTTGTCCATTTAGATTTCCTGTTAAGTTATAATGATTGGAATTTATTCAAATGGATCAAATATATACTATTGAAATCGTAGTGGGATTTTGAAAACTTTTAGTTGATTTGTAAGATAAGCTTTCAGTGATGTCTTTTTGTGTGTCCAGGTTCACAAAAGTGCTATCCCATGTCATGCTGTATATGCCATCAACATGGAACGAATCATACACAAACTTTGGCATCCAAGCCATGAGGAAACACAAAATGATCTAATTATATGAGAGCGTCACAGACAGCAATTGAATAGCTTGCATATTGCTCTGTTAGACTGTACACAAGACCGATGTCTCCAAGCGTATTCTGATTACCTCCATGGAAAAAGTCATATGCATCACTTGGCAGTAATGCTATGTGTAATGAAAACCATGTTATTTAATTATTTCTATTTATCGAGCATGTGATGAAACAGTAAGGCATCCCATGTCAATGACTTGCGAATGTTGTCTCCTAGTACAAATCCAAAGTAACCTTGTCATTTTCTTAGAAGGTTTAATATGCCTAGTCATCCACATGTTTTGGTGAAATCTTGTATTCATAATCCAAATAGAACGCAAAGTTTGTTTACATGTACAAGACGTGCTAATCTAGCAATGGTTTGCCATCACCAAGCATGATGACAATCATTGTAACCCAACATATTCACACGTTGCCAAAATCGGATTAAAATTACAGGCAAATCTTTGATCTCTCTTCCAACTTAAGGAGATATTCCATGAGCAAAATACTTTGTAGTTTAAATCTGCAGCGGCTTTTCTTCACCAGCATGACTAAAGTTGTACAGACTTCAGCCTACTGATATTCATTTGTACAACCTCTGTTATTCTGCATGTAGTATACTAACTCCGCTGTTATAAATCATCAATTTTAAGAAAGACGTACAACATCAATGACATCAACAAACAATTACAACATTGAAAAAAAGTCTGATTTTGTAAAGTAATAAATAATACTGTTATTAAAATTTTTGTGAAATGTATTTGTATTATTAGTACAATCGTTCCTTTTTTTATTCTCATACAATAGACATGCTATATATTTTACAAATCTTTTAACAAATGGATTCTGTAATACACACCAAATCTGCTACTTTTTAAATGTGTGATTTCCAATTGAACATAATGAAAAGAGATCTTTTTTACGGTTATTTTGTTCAGTGGAACAACTTTAGGTATCACAGAGTACTTAATATAAGTCATATTGTCCTAGTAATTGAACCAGATGTAGGCTTGCAAAAATGAGTGGAACGGCGATTTTGTATCATTGCACCAGGCTTAGGCTTTGTAATGTACCAGATACACACATTTACAGGTGTGATTTTGTTTGGAGCTGTGACCTTGGAAATGTTCATTAACAAGCAAGGGGTTCACATGTAATTTGGAACCGCCAGCTAGCTCTCTCTATAAGACAATTAAGCTCGATACTTTGCTGATTTTGGCAAGATTTCCAATAAAATGACTAAATCACGACATTTCTGGGTTTTCTTTGGTAGGACACCCGAGTCAATGTATATCAGTAAACAATAATCTGGGTAAAAAGCCAACATGGAACATATGTAGTACACAGAATTTATTCTGCTCCATGCACATTTCATGAATATGCAATAGATTGGAAAAAAAACATCCCATCAAAGTAAGTTTGAAATTCACAAATACACATGGGCAATGCGTAAGATTTGATGGTGTCAAGTTCTTTCCTATTCAAACAGTTCAGAAGGCTGTCCAAGCACTGGGTAGCATCATTTCCATTTATACCTATTTCCAATCTTATTTTAGTCAGGTATACCACACAAGTCACATGATATCCAGTTTCCATCAGCTTCTTCCACCTAGCTTCTATCAAAGACCCAAATGACTCATGTATCCAGTAATGAAACATGACTTCAAGACAGGACAAATTTGGCTTGTTCTCTACTTTCTTCAGAGCAAACTCCGGGTTGATGTTACCCTGTGATTGTACAACATTGATGTCAATGAGCATATAAAGCCAGGTTTATTCCTGAATCATTGGAAGCAATGAGCCAGCTAGCCAGGGCGTTGGAGATGGCCAGGGAATCTTGTATGTAAAGCATGGCTCCAGCATAGTGCATGTGGTTAGAGTTCAGTAAATCAATGAGCCGTGACAACTATACATCACTTCTCCACAGTTTGATGGTCTTATCACTCTCTAAAGCTGCTGAGGCAATGATATTCTCGGTCGGATGGCAGGCACAACACAAAACGACATCTGCAAAATATATGACACATGAATATATATAGTACAATAAAACCATTTTCCCTGCAATTGTGGATCAACAAATCACATCACATGGCTGGATATCTCATCAAATCACATCACATGGCTGGATATCTCATCAAATCACATCACATGGCTGGATATCTCATCAAATCACATCACATGGCTGGATATCTCATCAAATCAAATCACATGGCTGGATATCTCATCAAATCACATCACATGGCTGGATATCTCATCAAATCACATCACATGGCTGGATATCTCATCAAATTCCTTGATAAGAACAACCCTACTCACCAGTATGACCTTGTAACTTCTGAACAATTTCCTTTGTCTGTAAATTCCATATATAGACAGAGTTGTCTTCAGATCCCGAGACAATCCACTGGTAAGTACACAGAGCATACAATAGATTCTGCCAGTTCAAATCTTAATTGAATTTTGCAAGTTTGCAGGTGGATAAGTAATAAGCAAGCCCAGAAACTAACCTTTCCACCGGTGACGGAGAAATTGGCAAAGACACAGTACTTTTCATTTTTATGTCCCGTGTAAGTTTTTAGACACTTTCCTTTACTGTAATCCCAGAGTTTTAATTGGCTGTCAACACACAAGTCAATGAAATAAAAATAAACATGACTGATGATTGACGAATACATAAATGGGTCACCGAATCACATGAAAGTTGATATCATTTGGCTTAAGCCTAGATCACTACGCCCGACTCCTGGACTTACTTGTCTAACGTAGCTGCCAATATGTATTTGCCATTTGGGGAGAACTTGACAAAGGATACAGGAGGGTTGTCATCATCTACACACAATAGATGTTACATTCCCACATGTACTACAGAAGAAACAATTGGTTAAGCATGTCAATCAACACATATCTCTGATGTTGTGAATACTTCAGGAGAAAACTATAAAAGACAATTTTTTGGGAACAAAAGATACAAATCTGCATTGCAGGATTCAGTTAGTATCTTATCTTAGTTTCAGGTTTACAACCCTGCAATACTTCAAAGATGCATTTTTCAGCGATATTGTGCAATTCTTATTTTGCTTCCATTTTTGTGTAGTTGGTACAATGACTCGTTTATAATCCTAACGTGTAACTGAGAACACCAAATCATTGATAATTAATCGATTATGGCACACTGAAAACAGCCTCCTAACTTTGTTTACAAGAATATTCAAATGAATACCAAACTGAACCAGTAACTACCAGGGCACGAAATTGGCAAAAATGTGAATTGGCCCTCCATTTTTGTTCAACTGGCCCTTCAACAAAATGAACTGGCCCTGCCAGTATTTAACTGGTCCTCTCAATGGTCTTGTTATTCACAATGCCGAAAGCATTTAAATTGTATTTGACAATAGGTATCATAAGATAAACATGCATGATCAAAGTAGTTGGAGTAAACCATAAGGCAGTATTCTTCATTCAGTTACATAGCAATTATTAGTGACATATTAAAGAATAAGTAGAAGTGAGAAAGCTGAGTGAAGGTGGACTTTTTTCTAATTCATCACCGTCGCATTTAGGTAAACATTTGACGAACTTGTCCATTATTAAATTTGGGAAAGTATCAAATCAGCGATGCATAGGAGACTTGTAACGCCGGGAAAATTCGACATTCAATTGCATTGTGCACGTGACATACACTGACCAATAAAAACGAGTTATACGATCTCATTGATAAATCGTGCGCTTTCGTCAATACGGAAATAAACGAAGTACTCTAGATGAATGCTGAGGTCAAATCAATTGGGACAGTTCACAATTTCAAACGATCGCGCGATTGTCAATGTGTTTATCTTTTGACGTCGAGAATGGTTACAGAATAGTTATCGGCCTGGCGGACCGACAACTTTGACAAATGAATCGGCGGAATTAGCATTTAGTCGGCGCGCGCCGACTAGGGATAGCCAATTTCGTGCCCTGACTACGCACGCGCAAAACAACCATTTTCTGGTATTATTGCTCAACCTCCTCCCGTTTCCAGCCTTGAATGTATTGTACAGTCTATTGTGTGCCACATTTGGATTAAAATTCATGTCCCTTCAAAATTAAGATATCAAACTTTGCATAGGCCCAAAACAGCTGGAGTCACCGATTGGACTCATTACTAAACCCTGTAAGGAATTGATAATTTTTTTTCTTCCAGAACAGAATTTTTATGTTTTTTTAAAATGAAATGCACCTTAAATACAGGCAATTAATGATAAAGAAAACCACACATACCATTGACATCAAAACATAAGACCTACCTATTAATGTTTTTAAGCACTGGCCGGACGCGGTATCCCAGATTCTACTGCAGAAACCAACATAACTAGGTAACTATGGTTGTACAACAATGCCAATGAATCAAATCAACGGTGCTAAGATGGCTGTTAAGAGTTCACACGATTGTTTTAAATATAAATCACACAAATATTAAATTTTGTCATAATGACAACCACATTGAACAATGGTTGATGATTCTCACCAGAGACCATCATAACTACTTGACACAATGAGTGACCCATCTCTGTTGAAGTGAACCTGGTCAATAAAGCAAATAAAATCTGTGACAGTATCATTATTCTCACAGACATTCAAATCATTTGACTTGATAATTCCCCAAATACAATAACATTTACAAAATCTTTTTTCAAAGATGGATAAAAACCCACTAGGCAGTGTAATGTTGATATACATATGAATGAAAAAAGCAACCAAACTGCAGCCTATGTCCACTTACAGCAGTGACGGGATCGGAATGGGCAGGGAGCGTCTTTAAACATTTGCCAGTCTTCACATCCCATATTCTCACACTTTCATCAAACTGTAAGTAATGGCGACAATACATCACTTATTCTATGACAAATACGATTGATATGGTGATAATTGACATCTGTGGTAGCGGCCTTTACTTCTGTTCAACACTTACTGAGCCTGATACAATGAGATTTGACTGAGGGTTGAAGTTGGCACAGAATACATAATTGCTGTGACCTTTTAATGTTTTCAGACATTTCCCCTGCAACAAAACAATATCTCTGTTTCAAAATAAAACATGTCTTAATCTGACAGAAAACAATAAATAAACACAACTGCTAGGAGTTCATCGAATATGATCTCCATTTCTCTGACGGTCACTGTCTTATATACTCAGAGGACACAACTAAACATCACAGATATTTAGAAATATTTGGATAATTTTACCGTGGATACATCCCAGATCTTGAGTGTTTTGTCATCCGATGCACTGACCAGCATCTTACTGTCTGTCGACCAAGACACATCAGATATACCCTGAAACGATCAAGCACACACATCAGACAAACCCTGGCATTATCAAGCAAACACATCAGATATACCCTGGCATTATCAAGCACACACATCAGATATACCATTATCAAGCAAACACATCAGATATACCCTGAAACGATCAAGCAAACACATCAGACATACCCTGGCATTATCATTATCAAGCATTATCAAGCAAATCGATCAGATATACCCGATCAAGGCATTATCAAGCACACACACATCAGATATACCCTGGCATTATCAAGCAAACACATCAGATATACCCTTAATTATCAAGACCCTGAAGGCAAAAATGTGAATTGGCCCTCCATTTTTGTTCAACTGGCCCTTCAACAAAATGAACTGGCCCTGCCAGTATTTAACTGGTCCTCTCAATGGTCTTGTTATTCACAATGCCGAAAGCATTTAAATTGTATTTGACAATAGGTATCATAAGATAAACATGCATGATCAAAGTAGTTGGAGTAAACCATAAGGCAGTATTCTTCATTCAGTTACATAGCAATTATTAGTGACATATTAAAGAATAAGTAGAAGTGAGAAAGCTGAGTGAAGGTGGACTTTTTTCTAATTCATCACCGTCGCATTTAGGTAAACATTTGACGAACTTGTCCATTATTAAATTTGGGAAAGTATCAAATCAGCGATGCATAGGAGACTTGTAACGCCGGGAAAATTCGACATTCAATTGCATTGTGCACGTGACATACACTGACCAATAAAAACGAGTTATACGATCTCATTGATAAATCGTGCGCTTTCGTCAATACGGAAATAAACGAAGTACTCTAGATGAATGCTGAGGTCAAATCAATTGGGACAGTTCACAATTTCAAACGATCGCGCGATTGTCAATGTGTTTATCTTTTGACGTCGAGAATGGTTACAGAATAGTTATCGGCCTGGCGGACCGACAACTTTGACAAATGAATCGGCGGAATTTAGACATTTAGTCGGCGCGCGCCGACTAGAGATAGCAAAGTTAATAGCCAGCACACATAAAAAACAAATGAACTGCTAAATAATCTCCTGAAGCCCTCACGGGTTTGGGAATCCAGTCGAGCAAGTGTTAGTGTTAGCAGTTGAAAAGTAACAGAGAACTCAAAAAAATTGAAGTCTGAAACGGATGGTAACATTTCTGTATACCCAGACCATCTCCGCTGGTTCATAAATGAGCTCATATAGCAAAAAATCAACCATAAATGGTCAATTGGTTTTCTGAAAGATATGCTTAGTTTTGCTTAGCACTTTCTCTGCTGCTAGATTCATGGTACGCTAAAGGATTTGACCGATGTTTTATTCAATATGGATGCTGGATTTTCGGGTTTTTTGGAATCACTTGTTCAAATAATATTGATGCATTGCGTCAAGATGGTCACTATCACCAAGCATCAATATTTGGATATATCATTACACCCCTCCAGATAAAAAATGCACTGACAGCCATCACAATGTTAGGTATTGCAATAGCAGAAGTATATGCAATATGGGAGAAAACGTTCATTCTCTAATTTTACCATGGATATTGCGGTGAATATAAATCTATCAATGACAACATTGTACTCACTAGTATGGTATTAATTAGAACTAGTTTTATCTGATTACAAGCAAGTTAATCTGACTATGCAGGGCAATACCAACTGCAGCCAGCTGATAACTTATAGATGTATTAAGTTTTCACCAATAATCGAGGGACGTTAGACTTTTTCTGTGATCCTATCTATGCCATCAGTTTATTCAACAGTTTACTTTCTGTTTATAAACCATGGGCCAATAAATGTAATTACATAAGACATAATAATTTACAGCCGGGAAGCTTTCTCATCTTATGTGCTTGTCTGGTTTATGGTTCAAGAGGCGCTTAATCATGCTAGCCCCGCTACTGTTGTATTGAACCTAGGCGCAAGGTGTATGCGCGGGAAAAAATTTACCCGCCAGCCGGGCGGTTAGTTGTGCTTGCTTAACCCGCCCGACACCAATTTCACCCGTCATTGGCGAGTGCTAATTTCGGCTATGGTAATAAAACTTTACAATCTAATGCAGTATTGAATTTACCAAAAAACAAAGCAAATTCCAATGTTTCATCTAAACAGGTTCAAAAGATTTGAAGTTTGACATGTGGGGGTGTCTTTGTGCCAAAACTTTGGTCCAACTCCACAAGCAGAAAATGAACTTCTCCGACCCAGTAGAGCCCTGTATTCATATGATAGTGTTGTATCACAGTGCAGCAAGGAGTAGAACCCTAATTTCAATTGATGCTAGTAAAAAAACAGCTGCAGTCAAGGTGAAAGAAAAATTGGCAAGAGTATGCATAAAATTATGAACTTCATTCATATGATTTGATAAAGATGTTTTGTATTAGAAAAGGGCCAAAATGACAAGATATGCATCCACTGTAGTAGTATAGAACACACCCTTTAGATCACGTCTTATCGTGGTGCCTCAATACGAGTAAAACCTTATTTTCGAATGATCGTAGTTAAAAACTGCTGTGGTCAATTTTTTTGCATAATCATTCATTCACTTTTGTGATTGAGCTGCCACTTCTGGGACCCACAAGTACTGGGATTGTTTGTGAATGGAATAGACATTGGGAATAGCCCAACAGACCAACAGTCGAACTGGTAATCCGAGTTAGGGTCAACTCGTCCCCAAACAAACTCGTCCCCAGACCAACTCGTCCCCAGACCAACTCGTACCCAGACCAACTCGTCCCCAAGTTCTAAGATTAATACCGGACTTGCGTGTGATTCAATTATATACAATAACGTTGAGTTAAACATAATCAACATACATTTCTATTATGTTGACATGCAATGTTGTCCTCCTAAACAGCTTAACTACTCTCGGTGCCGACGCACCATGCCTAGCCTCCTAGCTTGCCAGTCACAAGCGACCAGAGCGCGGCGGCCTTGGCGTGGCATACGGTGGTTGCGCTTGGGTAGGGTAACGGAGGGGAGGGTAGCATCGGGAAGGGCAGCGTCGAGTAGGGCAGCGGCAGCGTAGGGTCGGGTAGGGTAGGGTAGGGTAGCATCGGGAAGGGGAGGGTAGGGTAGGCCAAAGGCACCATAGGGTCAACCAACTCGTACCCAAGTTTTAAGACCAACTCGTTCCCAAGTTCTAAGATTAATACCGGACTTGCGTGTGATTCAATTATGTACAATAACGTTGAGTTAAACATAATCAACATACATTTCTATTATGTTGACATGCAATGTTGTCCTCCTAAACAGCTTAACTACTCTCGGTGCCGACGCACCATGCCTAGCCTCCTAGCTTGCCAGTCACAAGCGGCCAGAGTGCGGCGGCCTGGGTGTGGCATACGGTGGTTGGGCTTGGGTAGGGTAAGGGAGGGTAGCATCGGGAAGGGCAGCGTCGAGTAGGGTAGCGTCAGGTAGGGTAGCGTCGGGTAGGGTAGCATCAGGAAGGGGAGGGTAGGGTAGCATTGGGTCGGGCAGCGTCGGGTAGGGCAGTGGCACCAATACCAACTCGTACACAGATGTGTATTTATATATATATATATATAAATATATATATATAAATATATATAAATATATATATATATATATACATTAGCACGAAAGCGACCTTTAGTGGACAAACCGCTAACCTTTCGTAGACTTGGGTCCACGAAAGGATATACCATTATGTCCACATAAAGTCAACGCACATTTTTGTCCAAAATAATTGAAAATATTTTGGTTTGACCATTCAAATGTGATAGTCTAGTCTTAGTAACGTACAACGATAATCTGAGAATGACTGAAAATGATTGAAATATTTCGGTATTCTGCAAATATTAGAAAATACATATGGGTACGAAAGGTTGGTTTTATACGTATATTCGTGGACGACCTTTTGAGGACCAAAGGTATATACCAAGAATAAAAAGTGGCAAAAATATTTTTATTCGCATTAAACTATTTCATTATATCAATTAAAATATACCGAATATATAATTGATGATAGCAAAAATGTATTATAAAAATTTGTCCACGAATGGTTGGAGTCTACGAATGGTTGGAATCGTCACTATAAATATATATATATATATATATATATCATATATATATATATATATATATATATATATATATATATATATATATTCATATATATATATACATGTATATATATATATATATATATAACTATAATCTTGTGTCTCGGGATACAGACACACTTGAGTAAATACGGGCGGAATTATTCAATAATATATTAGAGGGGTTCTGTATAAAATTCAATTTAACAATATGATCGGTAATATATGCTACTACATAGGAGTGCATGGAAATACATACAGTCAGCTTGTTCAGAAAATTTGCATTGTATGGGAGGATAGGCTGACAGCTTCACAGCTTCTCAAGGGTTGTAGCAGGGTATACAGCCCTGTCTAGCTTGTGTATCAGGTGTATGAATTTGTATATAACGCTGTCCGTCTGGTGTTGTGTGTGTAAGTTGTATATATGTTGCTTTTATATATTAAATATAGTTTAACTCGTCTTCCAAAAGTTTCAGTGGTTACTGATAGCATGCAATCACCATAGACGGAGCTTTGCACATACATTCCTGAACTGAATCACCCACACCAAGCAATGCTTTCATTTTACAGGTCACTCGGGTCCTTCAGAGTTAACCCGATCCAGTCAACTTTTAGATCGTCACCATCACCCTCCAATTATTCCTCCTTTCACGTGATGTGCGATCACAAGCGAGCTAGGCATGGTGCGTCGGCACCGAGAGTAGTTAAGCTGTTTAGGAGGACAACATTGCATGTCAAAATAATAGAAATGTATGTTGATTATGTTTAAACTCAACGTTATTGTACATAATTGAATCACACGCAAGTCCGGTATTAAACTTAGAACTTGGGGACGAGTTGGTCTTAAAACGCTACCCTACCCGACCCTACGCTGCCGCTACCCTCCCCTCCCTTACCCTACCCAAGCGTAACCACCGTATGCCACGCCCAGGCCGCCGCGCTCTGGCCGCTTGTGACTGGCAAGCTAGGAGGCTAGGCATGGTGCGTCGGCACCGAGAGTAGTTAAGCTGTTTAGGAGGACAACATTGCATGTCAAAATAATAGAAATGTATGTTGATTATGTTTAAACTCAACGTTATTGTACAAAATTGAATCACACGCAAGTCCGATATTAAACTTAGAATTTGGGGACGAGTTGGTCTGGGGACGAATTGGTCTGGGGACGAGTTGGTTTGGGGACGAGTTGACCCGATCCCTGGTAATCCCTTGTTGGTCTAACAGGAAACCCCACTGTTATCGGTAGATTGACAAACATGCTCAACTTATCATCACTTAGTGGTAATAAGCCAGTAATTTATTATATGGTCATTTCATAAAGTATTAACCCGGATTGATCCAGGTCAGGTAGCAAAGAAGTCGCATTACCATGGGTCACAAACGATAATAACGGCAAAATGCATGCATTGATTGGAATAACTACACTGAAATAGCTCCGCATTTTTCGGCACCTGTACTACAAAGCCAGACCTATTCTAGCTAAGGACCAGGCAAATGATAAGGTATTGTTCGACCAACATATCTTCATGCAATCTTTTAACAGTAAATCATCAACGTAAAAACACAAACCAAATATAAAGGAGTATAAATCGCAATCAAATGGTCCAGTAAAATGTAAATAACCGCGCCACAGCGGAGCATGGAGGAACCCTTACACTGCGCATGAGCGTGGTTTGAGGTCACGTGATTTTGTTGTTCATATGTGATTAAACAACCCGTACTACAGAAGACAGTTTCATGGATATTCTGTTACCGGTTTTTGTTGTTCTTGGTCGTTATTTGTTTAATTGATGGCCATGATCCATAGGACTAACCATTTTTGGTGATTACTTGAGAGATTATGAATGTGAAAGCCAACTTTCATAGGAGTATTTGGAACTGTGTCAGCTGATTAACATTAACCAATCAGAGTTCAGTGAATAAACGCTGACGGAGGCCCAGACGCCAGCAGGATAAGCATTTGCGTCGTTGTTGCAGCTGTACTATGAGCTAAAAACTGAGTGAAACCTCACTGCTCGTGGCTGAAATGTTAGTTGAACTAGTCCAGAAACATTTGTTTTCCACTTTTGTAATAAATTTGGACTATTTTGGGGTGAAATTGACAATTTGTTACTTTCTCTTATGTCACATGATCTGTCTTGTCCAATGAAAACTCTGCAATTTTGAAAGCCGGTATAAAACCGCCAGTCGTCGCGCGAAGGGAAGCCATTGCTGTTTAGAGAAAGGCCCTGTGTACCGTTAATATAATCTGCTGGAATTATGGCTGGAGTTGGCCATCCTCTACTGCAAGGCTATTATTTGAACGCGACAACCAACAACGCTTGGTATTATGGCCATATTTTCATATTTCATTTGCATCCCTGTTCGAATTATAGCTTAGTTTAACCTAGTGTTGATTAGGGAAGCCGCCATTTATTTTAGCTGCCGTCACGAAATTTTGGTCTTGTATTTTCGTCCAAATACACAATAATGAGGGTTTTCTATGTGTCAATTTTCTGTTAGTTAAAGAGAATTAGTGTCAGAGAACATTTTGTTAAATATTTTGGGAACAGTCGCCGTGGGTTGTTGGCATATTTGGGGTTGTTTGTGGCACCGTAAGAAATGGGACCTTGGCGTAGGTCAAAGATCCGAATGTCCGACGACCGCCATTGGCATCTCATGTAGTCTCCCACCGTAAAAGGCGTATTATATTCTTTTTTGCATATTGTTGGCGTCACACAGTGTTATTAGTCTTCATTTTGGTTCTGTGTTTCCCTTAATTACCACCCTTGTACAAACTGACGCTCAACTAATGGCACTGCTCTTAATGTGTATTGGGTGTAGGGGATATGGGTTTATGAGCAAACAAGTCTTGGGGCATGATAATTGTCTATTTCTGATTGTGAGCATTCTGTGTTAATTGAAGTGATTTGTTTTGATATATATGTGCACTAGGGCTTATTTGTTTCACTTAAATATTTGTTTAGGGTTGTGCATCACACAATAGCGGTGTGCTGTGGATGGGCAGTTTGTGCTCTGTTTATTCCAGTATCTCCATCATATAAATAAACTTAACACAACCCCCATGTACATTTTTAGAATTGTCATATTTTTTGTTTACAATTTAATGACCACTGGTTTAAAACCGATTTGTAAAAGTTCATCTACTAATTGTTCACACAAATAATCTGGTAACGGGATTGAGCTTCTGAAGGTTGCCAAACACATCTTTTTTTAAATGTTTTCTCTGATTTGACTTCGCTTTTGAACTTTATAATTGTTTACGTTTAATTATCCTTGGTAATGGATACTTTAAGAAAGTGTGATTTTTTTTGCATTTAATAAGTGATATGCCTCATTCAGTTTATTGCCCAAAAGCACCTTGGTCAGCATAACTTTAATCGGGCTCCTGTAACAAAGGTAGCCTTGTGCTACAAGGAAGTTTTAAATACAATTCCATTATTGATATGGTACACCTGTGAAATTTAGTGGATGTATCACAGATGAATGCTTTAGAGTGGAAAGAATCGATAAATAAATAGTCGACATGATATTTCTGTTGTTAGCTGTTCATGAATTGTACATGTCTATGACAATAACAAAGCTGTCTGAATACCAATTTGGAAAAAGAAAAAGGCATTTGATGCTCATTGTTTCTGGTACAGATATTCATGGGTGGCGGTTGGGATCACTCAACACTTTTAGAAATGCTCCGGCTTGAATGCAAATTTGAGGTGGCAAATATATTAACTGATGGGATGGAATTTTTTTGAGTGATACTCACTAGAATGACTCGCGTTTAGTCAGTGCTTCAATGCATTCCTCTGGCACCAGCAGTGTTTGTCCATTTAACTCAAGCACTGGTGGCACTTGCCCAAATGGGCTAAAGACACTTTTGGGGACATTACTTATTTGGAAGAATATTATCTTTTTGGAACATTATTTATTTGGATGGTTATTCCCATCATGCTTGGTTGATGAGCTTAACTCCATGAGAAGTTATGCTGAATTTTCAATCTTGTTGAATTATTTCATTACAAACTAGTATGACAAATCGGCATGAAATGTTGAACTCATTAGGAGGAAAAATGGTTTGGGTGAGGAGGGGGAAGGGCTAAAATCTCGGAATGTTTATATAACCAAATAATTTTTAAAAAAAACTCCTAGCATAACTGGATGGCTATAAAAGGTTATACAACAATGGTTCCTCGTATCCTGCTTCCCCCACCCAGTTTATGCCATGTTGCGTGGGTCGCTATTGTGTAGATGATGATGATAGCCACTGTAGACTGCATAATTCGTCAGTTGTGCCGATTTCAGTCCTCGATTGTTAGTTCATATTTTGTTTACAGAGCCTTCTCCAGTTCAGCAATCCATGCTCATGCATGACTGGAAGAAAACAGTAGCAGATGGTGGAGGAAAAAAGGTTGGTATCTGTTAAAGGAGTTAAAAAGATAAGTGATTGCCATCTAATGTTCAATTAAATGCTCCCATAGCCCTGTTTATGTTAATACTGCTGTAGTTTGTCAAACATATACTGCCATTGACAGTCAGTGATGTTTGAATGACAGGTGCTAGCAGAGACTACTTCAGCCTCACTATATTGTGTGCTTTCAGTTGTCACGTGGCTTCGCCGTCTTCAGTGTCTGCTATTGCAAGTCAGTCCATTAAATCAGGACAGTTGAGTCGGAAAAAAGCAGTGGTGAGTTGTGTTATGATTCATTTCAATAGAAGAATGATTCTTAATATTGTGATTCAAGCTTCTTACAAAAGTTGTGTTCTGAACTGTCATATTGTTGATTTCTCAAATTTGTCTTAAGAAACCCAAAACTGGAGGTTCCTCTGCAAATCTGAAAGCAGTATCTCCCGACTTCAAGTGGCTCAAAGCAAGGCAAGCTAGCATAATGAACAATCGAGCCAAGGCTTTGCCAATGTCTGGTGATACTAGCAGTGATGAGGAGGATATTGCTAACATCAAGACTGTAGATGGTGTTGTGGTGCCAGAAAATGTCCCTGCCACTACCCCAAAGCGTCCTGGTCGCATGACTAATCAACTACAGTATCAACAGAAGGTTGTCATGAAAGCACTGTGGAAACACCAGTTCTCTTGGCCTTTCCACTCGCCTGTGGATGCTGTCAAATTGAATCTACCAGTGAGTTTTACATCATTATAAATACATGTTTGATATTTTCTCATTTTAATTGTGGAATTTAAGTATTATTTGGAACATTGGAACTAATTCATTGTGCTCTGCAGGATTACTACAAGATCATAAAGAACCCCATGGATATGGGAACTATAAAGAAACGCTTGGAAAGCAACTTCTACTGGAGTGCGCAGGAATGTATTCAGGACTGGAACCAAATGTTTACTAATTGCTACACATACAATAAGCCTGGAGAGGTAGTTCATTTACTTGCATAAAATAAATTTTAGAAAATACTAATGGCAAATATTTAGCAGTTATTGTGAAAAGCTTTTTTCTGGTGGCGGTAGCCAACGGCATATTTTTTAAAATTTTTGATTCACTGTAGGATATTACTGTCATGTGCCAAGCTGTGGAGAAAGTCTTCATTCAAAAACTCAGCGGAATGCCTCCAGAAGTGAGTACCAATAATTGGTCTTTAATAAGCAGTCTTCTGTTTCTAAACACTTGATTATGTGGCTAACTAAATGAGAAGTCTGTCAATTTGCAGGAAGTAGAGATGGCCACTGCTGCCAAGAAAAGCAAGACTGGTCCTGGTGGTCGCACAATCTCAGCTCCTGCTACTTCCACTGGCACCTTAACAAGCGTACCCTCTGCATCCACTGCTCCCATCTCTGTACCTACCCCACCTCCCATTGCAAAGCCGAGTCCTGTCCCATTGCCTCCTGAACGAACTGCTCCTAAATCACCAGCATCACCCATTTTACCTGTCCCTGCAACAACAAATGCCACTGGGCCTAGTGCTGTCTCTCCTCCTAATATAATGGGTGTCATGCCCCCTTCTCAGCCCACAAAGGTTGGCAAACTTAATGTTTTGCATTAATGCCTTCAAATACATGTTTCTTACTTTAAATTATCCATTATATGTATTGTTCAATAGACCAAGAAAGGTGTAAAGAGAAAAGCAGACACAACAACTCCATCGGCTGTTTATCCCACTGCTCCTTACGACCCTCCTTTTGAACCTGCCAGCCTTCCACTAAGTGGGAAGTTGGCCAAAGTAGGAAGTGGCGGAGGTGGCAGTAGCAGCAGTGGTGGGGGAGGGGAAGGGGGTAGTGCAGCCTCAAGACGAGAGAGTGTGCGGCAAATCAAGCGACCCAAGAAAGACTTGCCGGAAGACAATCCACAGCACTCGACCAAAAGCAAGAAAGAGCCGCTTACTGAACAAATGAAGTACTGTATGGGTGTGCTCAAGGAGTTGTTCTCCAAGAAACATGCAGTATGTATTGGTCGATGAATTATATGCATGTATATGATCTTGGCTTGACAAGCATTATAAACATATTCGCATTTAGCCTTCTAATGTTTTTTTAGGTAGATTATAATTTGTTTGTAATTGTGCCCCTGTGTATGTGATAGATTCATTGTGTTGTGCAGGGCTATGCATGGCCATTCTACAAACCTGTTGATGCCCAACTCCTGGGTCTTCATGACTATCATGAAATGATTAAGAAACCCATGGACCTTGGGACTGTCAAGGTAACTGCTTTCAGGTCAAATTTACTTGGAATTGTAAAGTGAAACAAATAGTTGTTTAGTACAAGTATTATAAAGTTAATACATGCATTTTTATTGATCTCACTTTATGCAGACAACAATGGAAAGTCGTGGATATGATACGCCAAGTGAATTCGCTGAAGATGTCCGTCTGATCTTTACTAATTGTTACCGGTATAATCCCCCTGAGAGTGATGTTGTATGATGGCAAAGAAACTTCAGGTAATGGTTCAATGTGGATGAATTTGTATTCTGGTGTTCTAGACTTAAAAAAAAAATTGGGAAATGATGATTGATTCAACTGTTGGCAGGATGTTTTTGAGATGAAATACGCTCGCATGCCGGATGAGCCCATTATGACACCCAGTAGAAGCCCATCAGAAGACCGTCCTCCCTCCCTTCCTGGCACAAGCATCATCAAGTCTGAAGATGATCGCGTCAGTGAGAGCTCAGAAAGCAGCACTAGCTCGGACAGTGAAGAACCAGAGGCAGAACGAGAAAAAAGGCTCAAGGAACTTCAAGATCAGGTTAGACTTCTTTATTGTAGCAGAATCCTGTGTTGGATGGGGCAGGGACAAAGTTCTGTTGTATTGTGTATTCTTGGTCAACTTTTCTGTTTTCATGACTTGGTAGATAAACTTTTACATGACATGCACAAAATTGTATGTCAGTACAAGCAAGTGTGAGTAGATCACTTTGGCTTTTATGGTGCTGCTTAATATCTGTGGTGAGAGTGATGAAAAGGTTATATCATGCGTGTCATCTGACCTTGTTTTCTTAGCTTAGCTGATGTTCAGGCAAGTGTTTTGCTTGGCTGATTTCATTTGTTTTGCTGAGTTTTCAAGAGTATGATCTGTGGCCATTCTGACTTGATTGTTGACTGACCCTCATCTTCAATTTAGGTCAGGATTTCTATTGCTCCTTACTGAAAACACTTAATATTTCAGAAAACTGGAATTATATCTTCTATGTGGCTTTTCTTACCAATGCCATATTGAAACTGGACTAAATTTATTTTCACAGTAAATAATGAATCCATTTAAAATTAAAACACACATAATGGGTCTTCTATGGAAGTCGGGTTGATGAACAATTGTTTTCAATGTCTGATTATAAATTTTATTTAGATTAATGCAAAATTGTGTGATACAACAACATATGCTCTGAGAATGATGAAAAGGTGTTATCATGCGTGTCATCTGACCTTGTGATCTTGACTTGGCAGCTGTTCTAGTTGTGTGTTTTGCACGATTTGTACCATCTGACCTGTCGGGGGAAGCAAGTGTATGATCTTTGGCCTTTCTGATTCACTTGTTTTGTGCTATTATTGCATGGAGGGGGTGGGGGTGCATTTTTCAGATGATTTGGAATCTAATTTTGTTGTGGCAAATGTACAGCAGTTCTGTAAAATGATGAAAAGGTGTTATCATGCGTGTCATCTGACCTTGTGATCTTGACTTGGCAGCTGTTCTAGTTGTGTGTTTTGCACGATTTGTACCATCTGACCTGGCAGCTGTTCTAGTTGTGTGTTTTGCACGATTTGTACCATCTGACCTGTCAGGGAAGCAAGTGTATGATCTTTGGCCTATCTGATGCTTGCTTGGTAAGGTTTTATGAGGTAATATTGGGATGTTTGGGCCTTTCAAACGTGAATAAAATTCCCGAAATTGTGTTTCAGTTACAATTTGTGCAAGAACAATTGGGGAAGCTTACTGCTGAGAAAGAAAAGAAAGAAAAGCGGAAAAAGAAGAAAAAACACAAAGAAAAGGACAAGCATCAAATGCCTTTGTTACCTGCTACATCTGTTGCTGGTGGTGTTGGAGGTGGAGGTGGTGGTGGTGATAAATTAAAGACACTGGAGATGCCAACCTTGCCCATGGTTCAACAGCAAGTGCCCACTCCTCCACCTATCTCAATGCCCAATGCTGGGCCATCAATTGACAATATACCTACACAACCTAATCTGCCCCCCTCGAAAACTCCTAGGACTTCCAAAGCACCTCGCAAATTGGCTAAAAATACTGCTGGTCCAAAGAGGCCAAGGGGCGGAGGGAAGGGGGCATCCTCAAGGAAAAAGAATCCACCACTTGTGTCAGGATTTAACAGTGATGAAGAAGACAATGCAAAACCTATGTCATACGATGAAAAAAGACAGCTAAGCCTGGATATTAACAAACTGCCAGGTATGCTATGCTTAGGAATCGCAAAGTTGCTGTGTGGTTTATGTGAGTGGAGTGAAAAACCCTCAGTGATTTGAGGGGTCTGCAGCTCTAGATCAGCTATATGGCTTTCGTGGTGCTAGTATTGATGGCCCATTTGGATATCTGGTGCTGGCTGATGTGAGTGCGCTGGCCAGACTGGCTTCTTGGTTTAGCCATACAATCCACTGGCTTCTATGTTTCAAGTTGTTGGTGACTGAAGAATTATGGATATTTCCTTCCATTGAGAATATAGTGTCTTGTTGGCTTTAAATTGGAGCAGTGCACACAATATTCAACATTAGTGTTTTTGCTTGTTCCTTTGGGACATGATAATTTGTCCCCAGGAGTGTTTTTAGAGAAATGGTAAGTTGTTCTCCATGTGGTTAAAAGGTTGGTGTTTGATGTCCTAGCTCACCGTTAAAGATGCTACCACTGGATTCTCAGCTACCCCCATATTATTCTATTAGAAAGGCTGTGCTCTTGAGCATCACTTAGTTTTTGAATTTGATCAACAGCTCCATGAAGTTGTGTGAGTTTTCCCCTATTCAGGATAGAGAGGGAAAGTAAAGTCAGGTTTGTATGAAGAGAAATTATAAGGGAGAGCTTGTGTCTATAATGGTTGGTTATGACAGCTGTTATGTGAGGTTATAGAGCTTTGTTTCAACCTCATCTCATCTTTCTCATTTGCTTTTCTTTAGAAAGCATACAATAAGGTTGATAGTCAAAAACAAGATTCTGCCAACTATGAAGTAATCCTTGGCCTATAATCGCTGTTGTATTGTATATATGTGATGGAAGGTCTGTTATTGCTGTCAGCTAATCGTGTGTACCAATACCCAGCACACACTTTTCTGGTGACATTGTTACACTGTTGCATATTGCCAACAGTGAGTTGTTATATATGCCATCTATTACTGCAACAGTTGGGCTGTGGTAATGCAGGGCATAAAATAAAGCATTTTGCTTGGTAGCCATTTGGTAGTTTAAATTTTAGGGGCCAGAGATTCTTTTGCGAGCCAATGCTACCTTTCCAGTTGTTTACATGTTATGCTGTCATCTGCTAAAGCAGTTTACTTATATGTATTTTAGTTGATCAGGATCAGCATTTAACGGGCCATTAAAGGAGCGCTCGAGTTATCTCGTGATATTTTGAGCTAGCTGCGATCTCCCGCGAACATTCACATAGCGAGTAATTATAGCGTAGCGCTTTGGCATCAAGTTATAACGTTATGATTACTCTTGTCTGGAATCATTTGACCAACGGCGATCATGACGTAAATTTGAGCTGTCTAAGTAGTGACTGAGTTGCTATGAAAGCGTTCGCCCAAGCTCAAATCAATGATTCACCATTGGCTCCTGTACATTAAAAATTGGTCACACTAACAAAAATTTACTCGCATATGGCAGCCATTTACTCGCCATTTGTGGCCTGTAATGGTCTTTGGTGTTGTTCTGTCATAAATAACTATACAAAATTTCTTGTCGCAAGACCAGGGCATTTTTCATACGTTATATCTTGGACCATTTGTCATTCAAAATTCCGTAGTATGATATTGGATAGTGGACACATGATCATATTATTGTGTAGGTGTGTGAGGGCTACACCTATTAATCGGCAAGGTGTGTCAATCCTTCATAGTTCGTTGAGCGGTATATCTGAATCTTATAATCTATTACTATGTATGTTTTCAGATAAGTGCCTATGATTAACAGAGATAATATTTCAAAGACAACAGTTGATCATATTATTTAATCTTAAACATTGGGTATCAGTTTGTATGGCTGGTGTTTTAAAACACTGATTGTGAACATTCTCCTGTAGTTATATCACATAAACGAACACCTAACCTATTTATCAGAGTACACTGTAATTGAATATTCCAATCCAAAAGTATTGAATCGTTTGCAATTTCCAGCACATAATACAGTCTCCGTCTGTATTGAGTAGGTCTTGCATAGTGAGCATGTCTTTTGAAATTGATCTTTGGTCTTTCTTAAGGATAGTGTTTTGGGTATTTTTTCTCTTGTGTGGTGCTATTGTCTTATGTGGGTACAATTATTCTCTCAACTGGTAGCTGTAGTCAGGCATTCCGGCAAAATTGTCCAGTTTAACATTGATGGTGTAGAATTTGGTTTGTATTCCACTCAGAACTGAACATACCCTTTCCTTGTCTTGGTTGTTCATTAGGGGAATTCAGCTGTGTGTTTATGCTGATGATCTTAATCCATGTTATCGAGGAATTTGTAGTTAGAAATTTCATATCACTTGATTATTTATTTATTGTTTTCTTTGTTTCTCTTCTTAGGTGACAAATTGGGTCGTGTCGTACATATAATACAGTCTCGAGAACCGTCACTCAAAGATTCCAATCCAGATGAAATTGAGATAGACTTCGAGACGCTCACCCTCAACACTAAGAGAACTTGAAGCCTATGTAATGTCCTGTCTAAAGAAAAAGCCAAGAAGGCCATATAGTAAGTATCTTACCAAGTTATGTCACCAATTGTATTAAGTTGATTGTGGAAGTGAATATTTATGCTCAATACAACCTTACTCTGTGTGAATTGATATTATAGCCAAGCGACAGCCTGGTCGGTCAAAGGAAGAGGCACAGTTGGAAAAGAAACATGAGATTGAGAAACAGTTGCAAAGTGTAAAAGAGCAATTGGGGCCAACACCTACCCCAACTAAGAAGACCCCTAAGAAAGGTAAACTTTGATTGGATACTGAAAAACCATTGGGGTGTAATTAATGAATTATTGTGATTTCTTTTCATCAGAAAAGAAGGTGAAATATAAAGGTTTGTGTGGTGAATATGTATTTGAGGTTAAGTTGATAATGTTGTGTTGTAGGAGGAGGAGACAAATCTGGGGGTGGTGATGTTGGCGGTCCAGGAGGTAGCAGGTTAAGTGAGAGCAGCAGTTCATCGGACAGTGACACAAGCTCAGACAGTTCTGATACGTCCTCTTCAGATACATCCGACTCTGAGTCAGGTTAGACTCCCCCTCTCATGTCTCATGTACACTACCAGAACTCTAGCTGATGACTGTGGAGAGTTGGAATAACACAGTCCCACACTCATGATGTGGGGCTTGCGTAAATGCCATGTGGTCTCAAAGCCAAAAACAAAAAGGTGTCTTTTGCCTGTTGAATTGTCGTTTGATATGCCCAATGCGTTGCATGAGGAACCTGTGCTGTTGTTTGTTATAACTGGCTCCAGTTTGGGGTGTTAGTCACAATGTTCAAAGTCCCTGACTGTTAATGGCTCACTTAGCCAATCATCTGTGGTTGTGAAATTACTTGTGAAAAAGACTGCCACTGGCATGTTCAGCTCGAATATCACACCAGTAAATGATATGTTTGTGGGGAGACAAAGCCATTAAGTTATTAAGTCCCATAGAAAGCAACCAAAAAATGCTGGTACAATCATGTTGGTTTTTATATCATCAAATCATCAGATCATTATTCATGTGTAATTTTTGCTTCGCCACCACTTTTACCCTTTAGGTTGTAATCATGGCATTCCTTGACATGTGGGTGAATCACATGTAATCTTACTTTGGTATGAAGGCAGTTGCAATAGTTAGTGTCGTTCATTGTCATATGTGGCCAGAGTGCAGAATGTGTTATATATAGCAGAGGCCGGCCGGATTTTAGTCCAGGCTGGGTGCTAGACATGGTTTTAAAACATGGGTGTAAACTTGGACACTGCAGACACACCTCCCTCACTACTGTGATTGTGTTAGTTGAATGCACGTTAATGTCTGCCTTGGCGAGATAAATTCGACATACCCTGAGACCCTGAAGACAACTCCTTAGCATGGCTTTGGATGAACAGAAGAAAGTGGAAGAAACTGGGGGAATTGGCAGTGAGGTGGAGCCATGCTTTTTTTCTGCATTGTTTTCTTTCTTAACTGATAGCCATTTGAAACACAAATCTTGCCTGGTAGTCTGACCGAGTCTGCTGGCCTCTTCTAGTAAATAACACAATGTGCACTTACTGGCTGGATGTTTTTTCTGTGAAGTAATAATAAGGATGCTCAGAAATGGTCTTACCATCAGATATGGTTTATTTGTAGAACAAGCTTAATGTTTCTACCTATATATTAGATTAGACCATAGTCTAGACTTGTGCTTGCCAACAGATCTTGGGATTCTAGAATAAATTTGTTTTTCAAATGGCTTGCAATATTTTCATTGAACAGAATTTGCTACATATTTCCTAACCTTGCTGTCTTGTGCTAGAAAATGATCCAATTTTTTTTCTTTCAAGTAATTGTTCTGTGTTTTTACATTTGTAATCTGTACACATCTGCTTGTTTGTAAGTTATGTATATAAACAATCACTCATGGATATTAACGGTGTCTGTGTTCTGTTTGTGAGGGATGTGTGTCATTAAAACAAAACCAAATCATGGAAGCCATTGAATTATGTGAATAAAGATATTTTATCTCTCATGTATGCCTAGAAGGGCTGTCATTTCTCCAGTAGTGGTGCTGATAACACCTGCACTCTGCCACATTAGACAAGAACAACTGCTAGCATTGTGTTGATAGATCCAGGGCCATTCTCCAATCATATGTTAGGGTGACTTGTGTGTTTACTTGCTCTGGGTCAACCAATTATCTATTTCATTTTTTAGGTTCCCCTTTATTTTTTGTAACTACCCTCTGAAAACTTTTCAGGAGATATTTCCAACCCACCATTGACACCAATGCTATCAATATATTCATTGCTTCGTCACATGGAGTCCCTTCATATAAGTGAACAATCAGTGTTAATTGGGTTGCACTACCCAATGATTATTGCGTAAATATAGAGGCTTGGTAGTATTCAATTTAGTATCTGTCTGATGTAAATTGAAGCCAGGTAAGACAGCATTTTCTCGTAAGGGGTTGAGGTGCTGATCTGGGGTCGTAAGAACTAGTGAATTAGCTACCGGTCCCAAGAGTTAAATAATCATTAAAAAACCCTTTGTAAAAAAATTTGAGATAATACAAGTTAATCTCTGCTTAAAATGGAAAAAATTAAGGATGCTTAATTTATGGTATGCAAAATCCTGATTAATATTTTCGTTCTTACCAATTGGAATTATGCTGTCACTAGTAATGTAATGTATTCCCACTGGTATGGCAGTTAATGTTTTCAATCCCGGGGTTAGATCCTAGTCTGTTTGGTCAAGTAAACCGATTGATATCAATCCATTACATAAAGGATTAAAAAGGGCTTGTCAACATGACTGAATGTCTAGGGAGGACCCTATATACCATAGTCCATTTCATTCTACCATGAGTATGCATCTCATTGCAACCTTCCAAATTCCGATGATTGCCATCTTGTCTCTTTGATGTAGCACCAAGTGTTGATTGTACACCTTGCACAGCAAATTAATGAATTAAATCAATATGGTGAAGCCCTGAGTGGTGGAGTGGTTATAGTTATTTATCAACCCAAGGCCCTTTATGTGTTAAGTAGGTGGTGCTCTATCTACATGACACCAACTGTGAATTGTTGTTTATCGTTTATCAGGGTTAAAAACTTATTGGTGCTAACTACTTTTTCGATTGCAGAATCGAGAAAATCAAAAATGCCAAAATTGAATAATTTGGTGAGTGCGTCCAGGATTGTTTTTTCCCCACTTTTTCTAGAATGTGTGTAGAATCAAATTGAGAGTAAATAACAAGAATTATATGAAGACATAAGAAAACAGTATATTTTGTATGCATGTGGACCTATTAAAAAGTTATTGTGTCACGTTTTGAATATAGAAATCTCCAAATGTGTCGGTGAATGCACTCCCTCCTATGACGTCGACTCTTGTACCTGTTCCCACCAAGTCTACTTCCATGGTAACCAAAAAGGACCCTCCTACTACTGTTGGTGTAGAGCCAACCTCTCCATCATCGCTTGGTAAAACTTCAGGTTGGTTGCTTTTCACCTGTCCATCTTTAACCTTTTGGGTTAGGTGGAGTTAGTAATTTTACATGAACAGCAGGTGACAAAATCTTTAATTTTGTTTCCTGTGGTATTAAATATGTGTTTTGTTAGTAGGTGTTGGAGCCAGGCCAAATATGGGACATATTTTACCTCAGCAACCTGCTAGGCCATCATCAATGGCCACAGCCAAACCACAGCCAAAAGCTGCCGGTAAAACGATTGAGATTAAATTTGGATCAACTAAAGTGCAATTTAACCTGGCATTCATAGATAGTGTCATCACACCTATCACCTGTTCAGTAACTGGAGCATTGTTTTGTTTTTAGTATCGGCAGCTGGTAATGGCAGTGCACTGAGTGCCCTTCTAACACAGCCCACTGCTGTGTTACCACAGTCCAAGCCCAATGCCATTTCTCCTCCACCTGTGCCTGCATCTAGACCTCCGCTCAATTCCAAATCAAAATCACCCGCATCTCAAAATTCTGGCCCTGAAAAAGGAGCTGCCCCCAAAAATGACCCACTGTCCCGTTTTAATTTCTCTGATGATTCCAACAGCCCCAAGCCACAGTTGCCTAGTCAGAAACCTGCGCCACCTGGGGCAACTGTCTGTAAGTATTGTTACCCAGTAGATAATACACTACAGCTGATTTTCATTTTTCAGTGTCAATGCTTTTTTATCTGTAACCGACTGGTTATTTATTCCAATTTTAATTGCTAATGTGGTAATGATGCCTGTCTGAACAGCTTCCAGTGGTGTAGGTGTCATTTTTGGCTCTAATTCTGCCCCACCAATGAAGAAAGAAGCACCCCAGAAACCACCCCCACAGTCTGCAAAGGTATATCTGCAATTTATTTGCATTAATTGTGTGAATTTTTTTTTTGGGGGGGGTTTACAAATTCCTGCAATCCTTTGCCTGCAATGGCTATTCTGTTGAACAATATGTTGTGTTTTGTCACACCAGCAACAGGATGTGAGAATAAAGAATGTGGATTCCTGGTCCAGCCTAGCAAACTTGGATAGTCCTTCTTCTGGCTCTGTAGTGTCTGCAACCACCAATGTGCAAGCCCAAGCCAATCCCACTGCTGCTCGCAAGAAGGTCTCCCCCTCTCAACAGAGCAGCTTCGAGTTATTCCGCAAACAGGCCAGAGAAAAAGAAGAAAGGGTAAGGCTGCCACCTCTTTATGCTATCCCCAGGTAATTGAAATATTGATATTGCCAAGAAAAATATAAGGGACCGTTTATATGTTTAAATGACTTAATCCAGGAGAGGATGAAGAAGGAACAGGAAGTGATGCGCAAGCAAATGAAAGAAAGGGCAAGTATTGAGCGAGAACGAAAAGAAAGAGAAAAACAGAGGTAGGATATATTGCGTTGTAACTATTGCAATATGAATTTTGTTGTAGCTATTGACCATCACGTATACATATATATGTGGTGTTTAAAAAACAAACACTGATACTGGTATTAATTAGCTGAGCACCTGGTTACAACCTCGTGATGTAATGCTTGCTGATAATCGACTTCCAACAGGGAACGTGAAGAGGAGGAGTTGTTAAACCAGGCGTTAAAAGCCAACCCTAGTCCAGCTGCAGAACCACGTCAGCAGACAACTCCAGTCCCGGTCCAGCAGAACTCAAGGCCTCAAGGAGGAATGAGACTCATGGATCAGAAGGAACGAGACCGCATTGACCGCATGAAAGAACAGGAGAGGCGGAGGAGAACTGCCGTGAGTTGGTCTTACTCGTGCGATGATGATTGTGAAGAAAGTTGGCATCCTATTGATAGAATTACTGGTAAAATGTATTATTGTGGGTTGTATAGGTGTTGATTCAGTTGTGGTTATGGTACTGGGTTGCTGTAGTGAAACCATGGTTGAAGGATCACGATTACAATGAAGGTTTGTGTGTGTTCCTCAGATGGCTACACAGATTGACATGAATGCGCAGAGTGAATTGATGGCATCGTTCGAAGAAATGCTGTAACATCAACCATTCAATTGGCTGTGCACATTACTCAACACAGACAAGTGACTTCTTACCTCCAAGCACAAGGTCTAGCAGGTAGACAGGGTGTCCCTGATGCTGATCACAGAATGGCTTCATCTTGCCCCACATTATGACATGGACAGAGATGAGAAAGCCACAACGAAGACTTCATTTACCAACCTGCATGCAATGACATTCTTTTGACTGGGCTGTAGAAAGGCCTCTTATTAGATGTGTCCAGTGAGCCCATATTGAGCTTCTGATTGTGGTGGATGAATCTATGTGCGAGTGGCTATGTACATCTTTGTGATCTTAATGCCTCGACACACAATTGAATTGTCCTCTAGTGTATTAAACAAGCCAATCAATTCATGAGTTACATGGTTTCAGGTCTGCATTTGTGCATATATTTCCCAATGATGATATCATTGGAAGGCTCCCAACATATCTCTGTCAACCCACGCTTCATTGTAATTGGTTTTGTCGAATCAAAGTTTATTTTCTTGTGTTGTTTAAAAAAATGATGGATGTGGTTTACTCAGGCAAATCACAAGAAGATATGTGATCTTCAGCATTGTGTCATTGTAAGCCGAGAGATTTTGGTTTGTGCCAAGTTGTATGTCATCAAGAATTTGACAGAGGCATGGGTGGTTGTCATATTTAATTTGAATAATTTATTATTATCAGTATCAAATTTCTAGGAATTTGAATTCTATTCACATCACCCCGAGTGGTTTGGCTTAAGAGTTGTAATGCTGAATATTACTCTATTTATTTGCCTGGCAGTGTTGGTTGACCCGACAAGTTTTCCCTGGAATCTTAAGCATCATCTCAACTGTTTATGTATGAATGATGGGTGTTGTCCGATTTGTTTCCTAGTTTACTGGTCTAACAGATTCTTGAACTTGACATAGTATATATGTGTGTAGATGAGCTTTGGTGTGTCAGAATCTATTTGAGAGGATAAAAAATATGTAAAAACTAACTTGCATTTCCTTGTGAGGTCAGGTGATCATTATTACAAGGTGATGGACGTAAAATATGGTGTATAAAAAGGGTGTCTGTGCGAAGTGCTTCAATGTTGTGACTACTGTTATGGTTTCTTGTGAATATATATGAACTTAAAAAATATAATTGAAGCGGAATCACTTGTTTGTTTCATTATCGGTCCTGAGTTCTCACATGGGCAAAACAAAGGTACAAATTAAAAAACACTGCCCTGATTGTCATATAACTTTTTTTGTTAGTATGTGTGTGTGTATGTATATATAGACAGATGATCAATGAAACCAGAGGCACTGTTTGGTCCATCATGTCAGAATGTGTACATATAAATTGTGAATATGCAGTTTGTAAGGTTTATAGACAGTAGAATTCATTTTGTAAGGACAGGTTTGATATGGTTCCGTTTTTTTATACACCATGCAAGTTTATTTTTTCTTTGAAACGCTTGCTGTCAGCATGTATTTGGTTCATGTAAAAGTCTCTTAATTTGTGGGGTGTTTTAAGTTCATACTGTTGTGGCTAATATGGCGGCCTTTGAAATGATGATTAGTATAAGTAGAATATTGTATTCTTTGTGATTGAACACAGCAGGGAAAAGATATAAAAAGTGTAGAGTTAGCAACTACTACATGTTACATTGTGATATGGTACATTGTTTTAATCACAAAAAAATACACTCCCGCCTTGTACATGTTCATATTACTGAGGGGGGCCCTATATTCTCTGTTTTATTACTTGACCCAACAGGTGTGCTGTTTTGCCCTCACTTCCTCTCATCGTACATCAGGTACATTGTTCTCGTCCCTGTTGCTGTTTTTGTCTTTGTTGTTGTGACCTTTGACTTGTTATTAATGCAAGGAAAGATACGTGTCTGCTCTGAGAAGGACTGTTCATTATTGCAAGGAATCTTTTGTGAGAACTATTGCAGTATTGTGGTGTTAAATTCTACCAGCAATGGTTAATAGTCATTTACTTGTCTTTGGTGAATTTGTACTGCGGATAAAAAGTTCAATCCATTGTGCAAGATTCATTATTTACTTTGTCAGCATTTTCCCCTTCATATAATTGTAGGCAATACCCCGGCTAAGCTGACAGAGTGTATATTTATAAAGTTGGTTGCATGCCAACATCTGTATGAGAATTAACTGTGTATATTACATGAATAAAGTGAGAAAGAAGATTTACAGCATGTGATTTGAGTTTTCACCATTTTTGCTACGGGTATTCTTTATGAATGCGACCCCTGATTGGCAGGATATAACTATTGACAAATATAACAACTGACAGATTTTTTAACCAATTGTGTGGTCTGCCATGGATGTTCCATAGGGAGGAATATCAGGTAATCAGATAGCGTCTAGCTTGGCTGATATGAATATGTTTACATTAGTAGTATACAAAGTGGGGGTTCTGGGACACTCGCTATAACATCGTGATAAAAGTAGTCCCTCACAGGGTACTCGATCCATTGCAGATTTCATTGCTGAGTTGGCAAGGACTTACATATTTGTAATTTTATTCCAGTTATATGGTTTTGAATTTTAAGTGTAAACACATTGGTGAAGGGAGATGGCTGTTGGTAGCAATTATTTTACTTGTTCTATTTGGTCACTAGTTGGTGGGATAAATAAGTTACTCATAAAACGTACAAATAAATTGGTCAAGGTCAGGAATGGTAAACTGATGCAATGCCATATTCTGCTAATTTTCTTTTAAATAAGTTGCAACACAACGAAAATGGACTTAATCACTTAAGACAAAGTAAGTGCTGCTTCAATGACAAAATGGACATGATAGTTGCTGTGTGCGCCGGTTTTCATAGGTGATGACCAAGTAGGCGCATGGTTGTTTTTTTTATGAGTCAAATTGTAGGATATTTTACCATAAATACTGCAAGCTACTTCTTGTACGACATGATAAGACTCAAACTTTGACGAATCTTTCATGGTCATATTTGCCTTGAAATATGGCAATGTTATTTCTAAGCATACTTACTTCTGTAATATACCGTCCACCCTTAACAGTGAAATGAAAAAATAGCACGCGTCTGTACGTGTTGACCCCATTCTGTCCCCCTTTCTCTACAGGTGGTTCACGGTTGGGCAAAAGTATCAGAGCCTGGAGACAGGTGAATATGCAATGGGTGACGCTTGTTGGCTAGCCAAGAGCACTTAAAAATTCCGGGAGCATTGGTCAACATGCTGGTTAGATCATGTTGGTTAAGCTGAGACATCTCAGCTGTGCAACGTGGACAAAGAAGTTGTAACGTTATGATGTACTTTGGTTCTTATGACATCCATGTTGTTAACACAGGCTAGTTCAATTTACAATTGCGAAAAACGTGTTCGCTACAACTGGTGAATTTGTAGTTCATTTTTCAGAAGAAACCAGCCTATTTCAAGATGTTTTTGATGTTTTATCTCAACGAAGCTGGAGAGAGGGTATATACATTTCAGGTGAAATAAGTCATTTTTAATCTTTTGCCTGATGGTCAAGGAAGATTCATGGTATTAGTCGATAATAGGGCTGTTAATGTTATCTGGATAATAGTTGATTATCGTCCAAAAGCTACTCCCGTCTTCGGTCTCAGTTGCGATTCAATGTTTCTATGTTGCGATTCGATGTTTCTATGTTCCTCATTATATTATGCATATTATAATTGGCAATACTGTTTCATGAAGCCAAATGTATGATATGCTGCAGAAAATCGACCCGAGTACCTCTCCCACATTATCAGCACATCCTTCTCGGTTCTCACCTGATGACAAATTCTCCAAGCACAGGATCGCTATAAAGAAGCGCTTTGGATTACTTCCCACGCAGCAACCGAAGCCTGTTTACTGATCGACCTTTTCCTGCGTTTGTGAAACACATCTTCACAGATATCTGATGTTGTCTAAGGAATAATGGAACTGTGATTTCATTTGCTACTGCAAATTCTGAAGAGCTTTTATGTCTGGCAGCATCTCTGACAATATGCTGTAAATTTTCTGTATTCATTCTCCAATTAAATAATAACATTGTTTGATTTTCTAGCCCTGCTGTTCAACACAGCTTTATACTCACCATACAACTTACTGTATAGCTGACATAATGTTTGACCAAAATTCAATTCAATAAAAGGGAATGTTACTTTCACTTTAAATTTTGTAAATCGTACCCTGAACACTGAAGTAGATACCAAGAGCTATCAGTCGCCAGTGCCATAATGTTATGATGGATAATTTTTGGTGGGATACACTGCAATTTTTTACATGATCATCACTTCGATCATCAATATTTATTCAACAAGGACTAGACAATTGCACTTGTCCGCATGTATTGGAAAAGAGCAAGTTAAATGCCATGCAAATCTGTGACCTGGGTGAATCACATCATACCCTTTCTTGATCCGATATCATGCTAATACTCGCAACAATGCAGCATGCCCTGTGTAGTAGTTGAATTCCCTCCACCCCCACCTCTTCCTATCTTGGCACATGAAGCTCTATTTGTGCAACATACCTTTCTGGCTCATCCCTCTTGTCTGTATTCGCCCTATTTGATAGGACACCACTCTGACAAACTTGAGGTCTGCAGATATTGACATCTGGGTTGTTTGCGAATTGGCTGTCATGAAAGTACCAAATTAAGTATGGAAGTAGGCTGATCAGTACAATCTAAACTTTGCAACCCTTGCACCTCCCATCACCCTAGGTAACACGCATCTTCTTAAAAAAACAGGAAACCAGTGCGGCAACATTAAACCCAAGCCTGCGTTATCAGTAATAATTAATCGCATGCATATATTGACTGTTCAAAGGAGAGTACTGGGATTCTAAAGTTGGTAGGGAGTGTTAGAGAGCCCAAACTGGCTACCTGGCATGTAACAACTGTGGCTTTGCTTTGCTGCCGTCAGACCAGTGTACCTGGCACTTTCACTGCTCTGACAGGGTTTCAACTGGTCAAAGTTGGTCAGACCAGTATTAATTCTAACTTGGACCGAGGAGTGGATGCAGCCTGTGCACAGGTGTAACCTTTACTGGAGATTATATGGTACATTTGGTTCAATGTATACTCATTCATCAGTAGTTTGTTGGCTCAATATTTAAGCAAGCTATCAGATCCATACCTTACAAGGTTTCCACTTGTGTAAACCTCTCTTAGCAAATAGAGAATCGTTTCTGTCCCTGAAGTCATCTCCGGGCTAATGCTATTGGGAATTGAAAGTGCAATCTTGTAACAATTTGTATTCCTACAAACATTCTTAAGGCCCAAAAAGTCTGATGGTACATTTACCTTATTTTCCCTTGTATCTTCATTCAAGAAGTGTGTATCTGATACATATGTCGTGAATGGTTTTACTCAATTTTACCCTCTCCACCTTGAGGCTTCTGACCCGGCAGTTATTTCTTAACCCAAACTAAACTACCTCATTAACGGGCGACCTCATTGGTGACCCTGCTAGAAGCCTTTCAGCCAATAGCATTCGCTGATGGAGGGCAGCCTCCAAAAGTAACGGAATATAAGGGAGTGAGCACATGCTCACGGGAGAGCAAGATCACCAAGCATAAATCAGAGACATCTCTCCCCTCATTAAAAATTATCATTTTCTGTCACTTTGATAAATAAAAAAGTTATCCTGTCTATAGAAGAATAAAGTATATTTCCCCTTTATCGCCCCTACAACGTCGTTCGTGTCTTGCATTCACCACGTATTCAGGCTCGACACATGTCAACAGCCCTTTTTTGTAAACATGTAGATTGGCATAGATGTACCATTAAACACAGCTAAGAAAGCAACTCCAATGCCGATGTGACAATTTGTGGTCTCTATGATCGTTGATCTCTCCAATCCAAACAGTAATCAAGGGGATCATTGCATAATATGGTAAGTGCAGATATCTTGGACTGCATGTACTGTAACGATTCATAACTCCCTGTTCATAGGCCAATACATGCAGATCTAATTCTAAATGTCGGCCCAATGTTAACAGGCACACACCAATTGTCCTCCAGTCCAGATGGTAGGATTCACCCAAACAAAAATTGTAATATGTAATATCTGTATCATTATGTTACAAATGTCCTGTCTCGCGGGTAATTTGAACACCCTTGTGCAGGTGGCATATACATAGCACAATAGCCAATACGACCAAGCTACATAAACTCGTGTGCAGGAAATTGTGCATACATTAGAATATCGACCTACGCATTTTACCCTTTCACGGATGAAAGTTGGCAGCGCTCAATCTCTCGCCACAACTATAGCCGTGCACGACGTTTATTAGCCGCACACGTGCACGGCTATTTTTATTACCGTCGTGCGCGGCTACGTTGGCTATCGAAAGTGACAGCTCGGTCACCTCTTTCATACATCGCTACAAACATCCTAATCGTCATCAATAATTTGATAAACAAGCGTCCCCATGCAACTGCAGCCTATTCTTATTTATTTTCACTAAATTCTGCTCAGCTGAAGACTAACGAGTCATTGACAAACGCACAACCGGCCATTTTGAACGCCAACTCGAAACCAAAAGTCGAAACCGCCGTTCCCATATTTGCATGTAATATAGATAGAACTCTCCAATAACTTGTTGTCATATGGACCCATTGGTGCCGTATTTTATATGCACCGCATTGAACGCTTACTTACATGCATGTCTTATTTGCTATGGGCCCGGTGCCTGAATTAAACTATTATTATTATTATACCTACTCAGACGTCCTGTAGCCTAGCGCTACCCCTCACGATAACATCGAACGGCCGTTAAACACCCGACGGCCGGCCGTCACCCGATAACACCCGACGGCCGGCCGTTAGACACCCGACGGCCGGCCGTTAAGCACCCGACGGCCGGTCGTTAAGCACCCGACGACCGGCCGTTAAACACCCGACGGCCGGCCGTTAAAACGGCCGGTCTGGTGAATCCTAAAGTGAACTGGTTCAATTATGTTTCTTGTCGGTGTCAACCATAAGAATATAGTAGCGTTAGCTGATTGTGAAAGCATTGGCTCGAAGCCAACGGAGTGTTGAGCTATAAACGCATGGTAAAAATGTCCGCGGCGAAGACCGAGCGTGACGAATGCAATCGACCGCACCACGAATGGTGTCCCCCGCGTCCGCTTCTGATGTTCTAAACCAAACATGTGAATACCCCGCAGTATATATGTGTAGTGTTGTGCCACGCTCACCTCATAAGGTCCATGTCAGTAAGAGAGGAAAAAGCTTCGCAAGATATGAGTGCGCAAAGTTGGAAAACTTGACTTCTCCGAAAACAAAACAGAACAGAGCATTGATTGATCTGTATTTGCATGAGATAATATTTAACAACGCATTTTTCTCTGAAAAGTTGGATATTTCTTGTTCGGATATAATTTATTGGGCATGGATGCAACAACTCTGGATTCAGTTCCCGAAACTGACGCACAAACCAGAGAACACACAATACCGGGGCACAACACGATTTTGCACGTAAGTATTAAGCGTATTCAGACAATATTTTTTTCTTGATAAACAAATAGACGCTTATCTTAATGATTACTTGCGATGCCCAAATACAATGATCACACTCAGAGACGACAGAGAGGGTGTTTTAAGCCAGTTGCTGCATCTTCTCTTTGTATGTCTCCTATATATATTTATTTGGTTTTTGTTGTGGTGCTCTGTAGGGAGGAACGGCAACCATACCTTCAACCGCCCTTGATGATGTCACAATAGACCTGCCATTCGAGAATCCGAGTTGACGTACTATTATTTTGTCTGATAGGAACGAAATAAAATCCAGATACGTATTTGGCTTTTGACTTTATTCTTTACGGTTCATTGATTTAACTTACAATTTGGCTCAGGTAACCAAGCTATGGTACTTGAGTTAACAAACTGTTCCCCGCATGGTATTCGAACCCGCGACCTAACACACCCCATCGCAATGTTACGACCCAAATTGAAATCCAGCCAATTTTAAAATTGTCATGATCCAAAATTTCAAGATGGGTTTACCCATTTTAAAATTGGAAGGCCGGTTTGGCAGGCACGGTTGGTATGGAAAGCCGTGGCGCGTTTATAACATTAATGGCTTGTTGTGCCAAAGTAAATCGCACTGCATGGTGATTCAGCCAGCACTCACTAATGTCCCCGTGAGTCTTAAATTCCCTCCGCCCAGTAGGAATATGATTTCGTCAGATGTCAGATATCTCGAAAAGTCCAGAATGGATTTTCATGAAACTTTCAGGGATCAATGATCACGTACGTAAATGGCTGACCCAACTTAAAATACTCCATATAAATGACACAGTATAATTATCAGAATGGCTTCCCTCCAAATGGGTCCCTCGTCTTATTTCTGTGCAATGTATTCCAATCAGTGATTTTGTCCCAATGTTAACTCAATATACATAACTTCCACTAAATGGTTCTAGATAGGTATACCGCCGATGGGGGTATACTGAATACAGTTTGGGGTAGCCTAGTGGGAACTGTTGGGTTCTCCCTCCCAGATTTTTTTCCCTAGGGCAAATCTGTCATTTTTTACCTAATGCAGCTGTGACTACGCTCGCGCCAAATTACGAGTAGTGTCAAACTAGTCTCGGGATTAGCTACCCGGGATAACCATCTCTCTGTAACGTCATAACGCTTGCCATATTGTTACGCTTTTTTCATTTTAAGTGCTTAATTTAAGGTACCAGTCATCTTTGAGATATGATTAGTATATAAGAAGATTAAATAATTGAAATGAATGCTTAAACATTCTTCTAACCTCAAGGTTAACAACTAACATAAATTGTAGGTAAAATCTAATCTTGGACTCAAAGCATGCCATAAGCAGCAAGAGGTTTCAGAAATTAATATGTCTGATATTGCAGTTTATTCACCAGGAAATAACTGGAGATGCTCTGCTAATGACCTCACCCATAAAGAGCCGGAGTGTGATAGCACAACAATTATTTGACAAATCAGGTAAGGTTATTTTAAGAGGATACAGTTTTTATACTTCTAACTGCAAGGTTAATTGATAGCTTTTGTCACAATCATTATATATAATATTAAACAGTTCATCTATGAGGCTTTTGTTTTTCATGCTGCCAGAGTTACAAGATATTTACTGTGCGCGATACGGCAAAGACAGTGGAGAGCTGGTGAGTGCAGTTTATCACAAGTCATATAAACTACATTTGTGAGATTCATATCTAACTTTAAGTGTTATGACGTTTATTAATTTATATGGTAATCAACCAATTACAGCTGATATTGTTCTGTGTGTTGACAAACTTTCCACAGGGTACATGTTCAGGGTGCTGTTCAAGGTTTCACCTAACATGCACAAGTGCAGAAAAAAGGCAACAAGGCATCTGCTTCACTTGCTGAGATATTGTCTCTTCACGTATAAGCCTATATACTTGGCTGTTACTTTTTACATGGTATTTTGAAGTGTGTATTCTTGTTATATTGTAGAGGAGTTTGCTTATGGTTCAGCAGCATTTTATTAATTTGAACTTTAAAGTTACTGTCTTTTATTTGTCTTATGACATAAATGTAGTCTTCCGTGACGTGTTGTGTGACATAGCTTTTTTTTTTCTCTCTCTCTGGTTGGATCAAGCACTTGTAACAGAAAACCCAAAGAGAGTATAATAGCAAATTTTCAATACTACATAATATGCTGGCCTTACAATGCCTGTAACTAACAAAAATTGATTTAATCATGATGTTGTTGGGTTACATTTGTTATGACGCGTTTGAATTACTATGGAAATAAATTGTATTTCCTATTACATTTTCTCTTGCCTTTAGTTCAAATCAACAAATCTTAGTTGGGTCCTTGCGTCATTAGTCTATGTGTGATGGTTGGGTCTCCTTCTTGCCTCAGTAGTCTATGTGTGTTGGTTGGGTCTCTCATTAGTCTATGTGTGTTGGTTGGGTCTCCTCCTCCTTGCCTCATTAGTCTATGTGTGTTGGTTGGGTCTCCTCCTTGCCTCATTAGTCTATGTGTGTGTGGTTGGGTCTCCTCCTCGCCTCATTAGTCTATGTGTGTTGGTTGGGTCTCCTCCTTGCCTCATTAGTCTATGTGTGTTGGTTGGGTCTCCTCCTTGCCTCAGTAGTCTATGTGTGTTGGTTGGGTCTCCTCTTGCCTCAGTAGTCTATGTGTGTTGGTTGGGTCTCCTCCTCATGCCTCAGTAGTCTATGTGTGTTGTGGTTGGGTCTCCTCCTTGCCTCATTAGTCTATGTGTGTTGGTTGGGTCTCCTCCTCTTGCCTCAGTAGTCTATGTGTGTGTGGTTGGGTCTCCTCCTCCTCATGCCTCAGTAGTCTATGTGTGTTGGTTGGGTCTCCTCCTTGCCTCAGTAGTCTATGTGTGTTGGTTGGGTCTCCTTCTTGCCTCAGTAGTCTATGTGTGTTGGTTGGGTCTCCTCCTTGCCTCATTAGTCTATGTGTGTTGGTTGGGTCTCCGTCTTGCCTCATTAGTCTATGGGTGATGGTTGGGTCTCCTTCTTGCCTCAGTAGTCTATGTGTGTTGGTTGGGTCTCCTCCTTGCCTCATTAGTCTATGTGTGTTGGTTGGGTCTCCTCCTTGCCTCATTAGTCTATGTGTGTTGGTTGGGTCTCCTTCTTGCCTCAGTAGTCTATGTGTGTTGGTTGGGTCTCCTTCTTGCCTCAGTAGTCTATGTGTGTTGGTTGGGTCTCCTCCTTGCCTCAGTAGTCTATGTGTGTTGGTTGGGTCTCCTTCTTGCCTCAGTAGTCTATGTGTGTTGGTTGGGTCTCCTCCTTGCCTCATAAGTCTATGTGTGTTGGTTGGGTCTCCTTCTTGCCTCAGTAGTCTATGTGTGTTGGTTGGGTCTCCTCCTTGCCTCATTAGTCTATGTGTGTTGGTTGGGTCTCCTCCTTGCCTCAGTAGTCTATGTGTGTTGGTTGGGTCTCCTTCTTGCCTCAGTAGTCTATGTGTGGTGGTTGGGTCTCCTTCTTGTCTCAGTAGTCTATGTGTGGTGGTTGGGTCTCCTCCTTGTCTCAGGTGTCTATGTGTGCTGGTTGGGTATACTCGGGGCATCACTGTTAGATGTGTGGTGGTTGTCTCTTAGCCTCATATAACCAACAATGTTCGCGACATTTATCTGTTTGATCTATTTGTCGAATGCGACTGAATTGCGACTGAATAAACCTTAAATGTACACAAATATACTTGCCAAAGACCAACATAACGAAATAATAGCATACTTGCCCAAGACCAGCATGACGAAATAATAGCGCTCCCAAAACTGTGCTCGCTGGGTACCACCCAATCAGCACGACCGTGCTGGTTGGGTCTCCTCTTTTCTTCGCTGATCTCCCCTATCGACTTTACAGCTGAGGGTATATAATCAGCACCACATAACACAAAATCAGGGGCACCTAAGAGTATAGAGGTAGTATACATGTGCCGCGCGAAGGGGTATGTTTTTTCGGCCTCTCGACTTGTACGACGGGTTATACATTCGCATAATACCTTGTACGACGGGGTATACTTTTTGCCATTCTCAACTTGTACAACGGGTACGGGTTTTCAAGGTCCCGCGGCACACCCCTATCCGAGTTAAGACCCGTGTCTAGTTAAGAACCTAGGCTATGTGACGTCAGAACCCCAAATGCGCCGCCCTCCACCGAAAGATCGACCTACGCAATACACAACTGCCAACGTGTGTGACTCTATACCTCCGTGTTTGCCAGTTGAATATACTGAACTCAGAGGCACGAAATATGCTGTTAGTGTTAGCAACACTTCAGATTCTCATGGCTCAGGAGCTGCCATTCTTCGCATTGGCAACCCAGAACTACCAGACGCAAGTGATGAGTAGTGAATGCATATCATTCTTATACCTTTACGTGCAAGTGTCAAGAAAACTGCAGGTCTATTGGATGTTTGGAAAATCAAAAAGTGGTGATGCAACTGCGGTCACAGTAAGAGGAAGCAAAGGAGGTGCAATCACAGAAGACAGGGTTTTTTCCCCATACAGAGTGACCATCTTTTTCCGTGGCGGCACCTTAGAAATCCCACCTCCCGGTCACGGATTGGAGCAAATGACAAGAAAAGATGTACAGAAGACAAAAAGAGTAGCCAATGCTCGAATACATGTTGAGCGTAGTCTGCGTCCCAGACTCCAGGGGTCCCGCTACGCTTCTCGCCCTAGAGACTACGACAAGATAAGGGCTTAAATTGGCGCGTCCGAATATTCATTAGACACGTTCGTTAATCTTCGTGACCAATCAACGCAAAGGTTGTGACCCGGATTGACCTTAATTGCGCGTGTCTGGCTCATGAAACTGGCTTGTGATACGCACCCTCTGTTCTATGTGACGTCATGGACATTGTATTGGTCTGCGTCCAATGAGAACACATTGTATGTCTTCTGGAATTATGGGGCGTCTCAAAAATTGGCACCACAACAAGCGCTTTAATGCTTAGCTGCACGATAGTATGTTTACGTAATATTCAGTTAAAAGAACAAGTTGTGTGTCTGCTTCTCTCGCCGACTGTGTGATTAACGGTGCCACTCAGCGTGAAACAACAAATCGGAGTGTTGTAGAATGCGTGCCCGGCTCATAGAAATCACTCGGCCGGTTGGACAAGTAGTTCGGAACGTGTAGAACTGACCAATGAGAGACAACGACTCGAAAGTACCCGAGAGTGACCGAGAGACACGGCTTGTGATTGGAGCACCCCAAATCTGGGATGCCCGTCCAGTTCAAGACATTAAGCCCGCCTAGACCTGAAGGCGAGACTATTGAATATCAGTAACATGTAAACAGCGCCCGCAGCCATCAGACTAGGGGACCTTGACTAGATTGAGCGTGCAATAGTTTATTTACGGGGGGACTGTTAGTCTCACCGCGGACATGTACATTGTTTATTTACGGGGGGACTGTTAGTCTCATCGCGGACATTGTTTATTTACGGGGGGATTTTTAGTCTCACCGCGGACATGTACATTGTTTATTTACGGGGGGACTGTTAGTCTCATCGCGGACATTGTTTATTTACGGGGGGACTGTTAGTCTCATCGCGGACATGTACATTGTTTATTTACGGGGGGACTGTTAGTCTCATCGCGGACATTGTTTATTTACGGGGGGAATGTTAGTCTCACCGCGGACATTGTTTATTTACGGGGGGACTGTTAGTCTCACCGCCGACATGTACATTGTTTATTTACGGGGGGACTGTTAGTCTCATCGCGGACATGTACATTGTTTATTTACGAGGGGAATGTTAGTCTCACCGATTATCAACATGTACATTGTTTGCCATACGGGGGGACTGTTAGTCTCATCGCGGACATTGTTTATTTACGAGGGGAATGTTAGTCTCACCGCGGACATGTACATTGTTTATTTACGAGGGGAATGTTAGTCTCACCGCCGACATGTACATTGTTTATTTACGGGGGGACTGTTAGTCTCATCGCGGACATTGTTTATTTACGGGGGGACTGTTAGTCTCATCGCGGACATTGTTTATTTACGGGGGGAATGTTAGTCTCACCGCGGGCATGTACATTGTTTATTTACGAGGGGAATGTTAGTCTCACCGCGGACATGTACATTGTTTATTTACGGGGGGACTGTTAGTCTCATCGCGGACATTGTTTATTTACGGGGGGAATGTTAGTCTCATCGCGGACATGTACATTGTTTATTTACGAGGGGACTGTTAGTCTCATCGCGGACATTGTTTATTTACGGGGGGACTGTTAGTCTCATCGCGGACATTGTTTATTTACGGGGGGAATGTTAGTCTCATCGCGGACATGTACATTGTTTATTTACGAGGGGAATGTTAGTCTCACCGCGGACATGTACATTGTTTATTTACGGGGGGACTGTTAGTCTCATCGCGGACATTGTTTATTTACGAGGGGAATGTTAGTCTCACCGCGGACATGTACATTGTTTATTTACGAGGGGAATGTTAGTCTCACCGCCGACATGTACATTGTTTATTTACGGGGGGACTGTTAGTCTCATCGCGGACATTGTTTATTTACGGGGGGACTGTTAGTCTCATCGCGGACATTGTTTATTTACGGGGGGAATGTTAGTCTCACCGCGGAGCATGTACATTGTTTATTTACGAGGGGAATGTTAGTCTCACCGCGGACATGTACATTGTTTATTTACGGGGGGAATGTTAGTCTCATCGCGGACATTGTTTATTTACGGGGGGAATGTTAGTCTCATCGCGGACATGTACATTGTTTATTTACGAGGGGACTGTTAGTCTCATCGCGGACATTGTTTATTTACGGGGGGACTGTTAGTCTCATCGCGGACATTGTTTATTTACGGGGGGAATGTTAGTCTCATCGCGGACACTGTTTATTTACGGATGCGGGTCGGGTAACCATATATACGAGGAAGCCTTCCAGAAACCTATAGAAAAATGATTACTGATGCTTCGTATGGCCATTCAACGACTACATGAGGTGGTCAAAGGCGTCATCATTTATACTGATAAACAATGAAGGTTATAAAATATACAAATGCCCAACAACCTTAGCTTATCGCCATAATTATTCATCTGAAATATGGCCCTTACACTAAAAATAAAAACATAAAAAACAGTCAGAAGTAAAATTCAATGATGCTCAGCCATCATTAAAATTGAACATGGAAACAGTAACTCCAAGTGTAACATGTACATGGTAAGTTCAGTCTCTAGGTATAAAGGCATTCAAAGAATTCGACTCATGGTGAGCCTGGTTGCAAGGCGGAGAGAGAGGACTCATTTGCTTGGCTCGCGCTTGGCTCCCCGCTGTCATGTTGCTGTCTAAAGGGGCTGCTGTAATCGGTTTGTTGACGACTGCCTCAGGTGACAGGGATGGCAATTGTACATTTGACATCGGCTGGAGACTCGATGGTTGATCATTACTATCTATGGCTAGTTGACGGTGTGGAAGATATTCAGAAGGTTTGAGGTGTTGTACGGAGTTGTGGAGCGATAAGTCAGCGGCTGCTGGGTTGAAATGCTCGCCTGTTAATGGATTGTAGCGCAGAAAATGAGGGTCCCAATTTGGAACGAGAACTCCACCAGATAGAAGAAGCGAGTTTATATGGCCATCCATTCTGTTCATTCGTATAGTTACCCGTTGCCATGGAGGGGGCACTTTCCGGGGAGTCATTAGGGCCGTTTTTATTGGCACCGACCGAGACTGGGTTGTATTCTGGTGGCGGGAAACCTGGAAGCATGTAGCCGCTGGGGGGTAGGTGGTGGGGCTCCCACATGGGATAATACGGGTTCTCATACGAAGTCACTAAACCGAAAGAAGTTTCTCCTTCCATACCCGCTCGGACATAAGGTCGGGCATTTCCATTCCATTTGCCCGACAAATTCTCCAAGGCAGGTGCGGGGCTAGGGAAAGGATGGGAATGACTGAGGGGAGGGAAATGCATTCCTGGTACTGGATGTGTTATCGCATGAACGGGTACAGAATTCTGATGTTGCATTGTAGTTTGATGTGATGGCACAGGGCTTTGATTTGATGGTACGGGACTCAGATCGGAATGAAACTCGTGGGCGCTATCAGAACGCTCCTTGTACCTGTCCCATGATCGCTGGTTGGCGTTTAAGGGAGAAATCTCGACAACTTGATCTACCGACTGGAGATCATAGTTCTCCGATTTACACTTTCTTGCGATGTGTGTGAAATCAGAGTCATCTCGTTTCCTTTTACGGGCTGCATTTCCCCTTGACGTTGGCGAAGAAGAATCTGATAATCGCTGGGAATGCACGAGAGAAACTTTGCTGAAGTGCATCTGTGTAAAATTTGGGTGAGAGAAAGAGAAAAGTCGCCCTGAGATTGTTTTCCATTGGAAACCATACACTCGTAACTGACGTCTGAAGTTGGCAAATGTTGGTACTTGAACCAGGTCTGGAAATGTGGACATCACGTCTGCCTCAAACCTGTCAACAAAATGATGCTATCAATCATTCATTCAATCAATCAATCAATCAATCATTCATTTTATCGATCAATTTTATTCTCAAAAGAGCAAAGTTAAGGGTACACGAGAACATATCATATTCAATAAATGTAAACATAATATAAAGTGCATAGGTCACTTTAGTGAAAGAAAACGATATTTCGGTTGCGAGTTGCATTGTTATTGATGATGATGATGACGATGATGATGATGATGATGATGATGATGATGATGATGACGATGATGATGATGATGATGATGATAATGATGCATGGTGAATTTAACCTCCTTCAAATGTTTTGAACCATATTTCGTTAAAAGTGCATTTCAACAAAAATCGTCAACATTTCCGGGGCTGAACAAAACTTCATCGACCGATTCCCAATTACCTTGGGAATTTATCACCCGCTATCAGGTGGGATCGAATCCTTGGGAGTTCTCTGGAATCGACTTTTTCAAAGGTAGGCGAGTCTGAGAAGGACACGAATTTGGAAGTTTGTCGATATGTAATTTAACGGATTTAAACTGATGCAGTCATTTGCACGATTCACAGCCATTAGGCGTGTGTGAGTTAAACTGATAACATGATTTTAAAAAATGTCACCCGTTGAACCTATCAACCCTGCGTATTGAAACATCCCAATAAGCTGTTTGATCTGCATCGGTAAGGAATCTCATCTCTTCTCTACATTCCGTATCTTTGTAGAAATACAGTAGAACAAAACGAGCGTTATTCGAGGAGATACAATGCCCCTGCGCGGACGTATAATTATGTTACTGCAAGCCTAACAAACCGAAACAGGACATAATGATTATCTTGAGGGCGGTTTCTTAACATAAGAAGTTTTGTCAAACTTGCGCGTACAACATCCTCACACGCAGGTGAACCTGAATGGGACGAGGAACTTTTCCCAGACAACTTCAGTTCGAACTTCATCAGACTTGTCGGTAAACACCAGGGCGAATTGCCTGGTGTTATCTCAGTACCCAGGAAATGCAGCTGTAACTGCTGCCGAATCGGGCTATTTCCTTGATTACATGCCATTTGGTATTTTCACGCGATTCACGGAAATATTCTCACTTGGATATAATAGTTATGTTCGGCTAGCGATGACGATTTCTACCGTACAAGCAACTTAGAATTATAACCACATTGAGGGAAATGGGAAATAATGCAATAAACTTTTCTCAGGACAGTAACCACAGCGTATGATGAATGCCGCTTGATTTGTAAAGACAGAAGAGCATTGTGACGTCAGCGTTGGAATAGGATGCGGAAGGGGTTTGGGAAGATAAAACGCGACATTTAACTGGGTCACGGGAGATAGGATTATCTGAATCACTTTGAGCGACGGAAGGCGCATAGGCCGTCGTGTCACTCGGAACCTTGATATCGGGATCGGGAACCGAGCTGCGGTGGCTGGGCGAACGATAATATGAGAGCAGCGGTTGAGTGGGGAACATCAAAACAACTCTGCAACAACTGCTGGTGGTTGTGTGGTATCAATGGCTAATTCTGAGGGGCTGTTTCCAATAATTAGCATATAAAGGGGTTATAAATAAGTATGCAAACATTCGTCGATTCAATGATCATATCAATTCAATAAAAATATCACTGAGTTTCAAATTCGCAGCGAGAGGTAGAGAGCAGAGAGAGAGAGGCTGTAAATAGAGTACGCAATTATTGAACCAACGTTAAACTTCTAGTTGTTTGAAAACGTCATGTGTGTGTGGTGTTTGTTCGGTATCTTAGAATGACTCATCCAGAAGAAAACTGGTTACTAGATCAATATTCCGAGAGCAGTGTTTAATTGATTTTGCTTCCAAATGTATTGGTAAGTTGTAATTACATGAAAGCGTTGTAATGAATCATCAGCTATACTTTCAAGACTGAATTTTCGAGCGGAGCTTGTCCTGTGTTGGTGTCCATATTAAACGGGTAAGATGTACATACCATGATCATTTATGTGTTTGTTTGTTTGTTTGTTTGTTTTTTTACACAGAGTCTGTCCAGCCCCATATTTGTAACAAGGTTGTCCAAGAAGCTGCTTGACAACCGCATTCTGGAAACCAAAAGTTTGAAGTTTTCAGACTTTCAGTCCCTAGGCGGCGCTGCGATCTCAGAAAATTTATCCTTACTTCGGCTGTCGCCATGTATGTTGTTGGAAATTACCTTTCCTGCTTGTCGGTCTAATTTGTGCGCAACGATGCCCACAACTTAAATTAATGAAGATCTGAAGAAATCTGCATTTTGTAACCAAAGTGGAAGGTAAGGTAAGTCTAGGGTTTAACGACACACCAACACTCATGTAATATGGCGCCAAGAAAGGTTAATAGATATGATTGATCTGATTAAGCAGCCGCCTTCTAGGATAAATGAAAATGGAGATGGAAATATAAAAATGGAAACGATTATTCTAGGGCAAGTCACCACCAACCTCTCGTCTAGGTGAAATCTGGGCCAAAGTGGTGTGTTGCAGATATGGCCCGCAAAAGGACCGCTCTACTCAACCACATGTATCCCATTGTCCACCGACTCGAGTCGCAACCCACGACCAAAAGGTTGCCCCCTATTAGTCACCTCCCACGACATGCAGGAGGGTACAATGAGGCTATTCTAACCCCCGGACCCACAGGAGGAATAACCTAAGTGGAAGTATACACATCGATAGCGATGTAGTTATAGAGCGCGTAATGATTTACAGCTAACATTCGTGTGCTTCTTTGTTTTAGGGAGGCACCGTTATCGATGGAATGACGCAACTAAATAAAACAGATTTCCACAGAACATTATGGATATTTCCAGTAAAATAATAATGTTGAAAATTGATCTCCATGATTTTCGATCAAGTGAACTTTGCGGCACAAATTAAAAGATGGCATTATTCATATCTGCGTTAATGGTAGTTATGTATTAACAAAATGATCCCTGAGTGCCCGATATGGGGCTGAACAGCCTCTTTAAGCAAAATCTGAACTAGTCACTGCATATTTTGACACATTTTGCAGCAACCACCAAGATTTTCTTAATGTTCGGTATCAAAAAATGACTATGTATTAAAGGGCCACTAAAACGGGGAAAAAAATCATTCCATAAATCGAAAGATTCATGTACGAGAAAATGCTCTGCCACAATGCTCCATCAATCTCATCAAACTGATGAAGAAACTGAGATTAAACCGTATCAGTTTGAACCGGAGCACGAAGAGCATCCCGGCGCATTGATGTTGGCCGAGCCGTCAAAGGAAGACTCACAAGAAGAAAATCGACTGCAGTTGTCCATCGATGTGTATGTGTTCGTAAGTGTATGCGTGTATGTATGCGTTTATTGGGGGTTGATAATAGCATCATTACTTTTAACTTTAAGTAAGTGAAGTATATTTGTATATGGGAATATACTCTTAGGATCTAATAGTGGAGTTGAAATCCTTCCATAAGGTTTTTGTGAAGTTTACTGGTCAAAAATACCTGTACAGCAAAAAATTCTCATTAAAATTAGCGCTGATAAATTGTTGTGAGGCTCTCACTCCAAGAGGTCTTTGTGCTAAAATAAGGCCTAAGTTGCACTGATAGATACTTACAATCAACAACAATAGCCTTTATTAATAGATTGTATCCTTTTTTTTGGGGGGGGGGGTTAGAATAAAACAAAATCGAAAATACGTCAGAAATGGAGAAAATGTGCGAAAAAGCAACCTTTTGGGCCATCAAAGGTTTTTAAATATTCAAATCAGTTTTTAGATAAGTAGCATTTGATTTGCAGACATAATAATTTGCAATATATATTCTTTACCATGCAGTAATTGGGCATAAGTAATTAAACATATAGATTATACATTTTGCATTAAAGTTGTCCAAAATAAGGCCATGGTTGGAATAATGGCTCCAGAGGCAGAGCACAAAATCGACATTTTGGCTATCTTTATCACTAGTAATGATGTGGATTTCGTCGTATATAATTTCTTCAAGGAGGCTACAAATAACCCAATTAAAACTTTACGTTTGAAAGTTATTGTTTAATATTGACATTATTAGATTTACACATTAAATGTTCCTCATAGTGGAAATAGTGGAATTGCAATCGTTTTCTGTGTCCAAATAAGACCCTAATTTTTGACAACAAAAAAGGCAGTAACTTCGTAAATTGATTCGGGATGCATATAGTGAGCTCTATATAATTAACTATTAACTAATGCAACTTTTCATTGACAACCCCACTAAAAGTACTCATGTTAACATTCATAAATGCATATGTAAACACGCTGGGGTAAGATCCACAACATTAACAAAATTACAGACTAAACGTACGACTGCAAAGATCGTGACAACTGATTGACAGGACTGAATATTCTCTTTTTGCTCTTTTGAACCAAGTTTGAGAGACAGTGTCCCAACAAGATATCCGATCCAACTGTTGGTCTACTATTAAGTGATGGGTAGACATGCGTTTGAATTCGGGGCAGATACATATAATGTGGGATTTAGCATAACGCCTGGGGCCTAAGACGTGATGCTATGTGGGATTATGATGAATAATAATAACTCATGTCATCTCCTTATGTTAGTAGAAAGACATTTGAACTCGCCTGTCACAGTTGACGTCAAACGACAAACCATCGTCAGACCATTGGAGAAGCCCGCTTGAACTTCCCACTGCGTCCCACAACTTCTCTGGAAAACGTCGCTTCCCACTAAATTTCTTGGTCGCCTTCATTTTGCAAGATCCTTTATAAAACACGTTCCGTCAGCGCTTCCGTGACGAAACGTTCGCTATAAACGTCCGTATATTTGGGTGAACGTCGTTATAAAAATGACGTGACCGGCGTGGAAGTGAAATCGACACTACTGCACCACATGGCATGTTCGTTTCGCGGGAAAGTAACGGACATGGGAAAAGACACGGGCGGGGTTACTCAGCGTATTCAATAAAAGAATATCTCACCAAGGTTTTTTCCCCCTGATATCTGCACAGATTATGCATGTCATGGTCATGATTTTCGTCACTATATTCACGAAGTAACAGTTAAATTAAGGAATTGATTTGCTGAACTTTCTCAATGGTTTCGTGTAAGGCAAATCACCTAGTTTGTGATCCACCATTAGTCATGACCTCGCGTTGATTATTGATGTCTTTAATTTGTTAATTGCAATATGGTGGTTAAACGTGTGTGGATCATGGCGTTCGGTTTTGATCGAGGTTTCCCGTGGGGTATGCTATCAAGTTCTGGAATGACGTTCCAGCATGTAAGCCGACGATGACAGTGTCTTAAATTAACACGAGCAGTGAAATCGTACACGACAGAGTCGCAGTTCCGAATGAATGGATTTAAACACAACAAAATAAGGGTATAAGAATGACTGAGAAATGCCCGTTCACAGACGGAAGTAACCAAACTGCGAGAAGCGGCCTGACGGCTGAGATGGTTACGCTCTGCTGGCGCGCGTCTTGAATCGTCAGCGACCGCGGCCTGAGCAAGTGGGGACGAGATGAAGTGGGGTAAGGCTGGTAAGCGGGATGGTTCTTTCAAATGCAATGCTGTTAACCGCATGTTTATGTTTAATTCCATAATAGAATCATATCTTTACCAGAATCATGCAACATGGGTTAAACATACTGTGTGGGTTCAACAAGATGATACACAGGAGTTACATAACTAAAGACTATTGGTTATAACTCCTTGATGATACTTAATGATATTTGGAAGTAGATCAACTACATATCTTATCAATCTAGATTATAAGGACAGAATTAATCTCTGTAAATGTTATTTGCTGGTAGGGTTGACAGAATCTGAATAAACTTACAATGCTACATGAAATCAGCATTGTGTTTGCTGCTATTAAGACTAGAATTCCGAAATGAAGATGGGGAAAGTATGTTATACTGTATATGTAATTAATGCGGGGTATGTGTTGCATGTTGCTAGCTTTCAAATTGTAAAATATCTACAGTAGATGATTTCTTTTTGAAGCGTGCACTCAGTAAGATTGTCATCATGCGTGTTGCAATTGTTGACGTACGGTACGCTACATTACTAAGATCAATGATAGCTGGGGTTTCTACCGAGCAATGCCATGTCCCTATCTCTTTCAATTCGTTGTCCTTGTTGTGGAGTCGGTTCTGGTTCAATTTGTGGTCATTCGCATTAGTTCAGGGTGTTGATTTTGCGTATAAACTGGGTGGACCTCAGCTACAGATGGAAAGAAGCAGTTACCATAGCCACCAACAGATAATTATCCTAGCATACCGGCATCCATCAATATTTCGTAAGCTACGACATATCCGCTCTCTCCTCAGTGTGGTTCTGACCACAGCAGCGAGCGCATGTCAGTTTTTGTCGCTATATTTTGCAATGACTTCTTCTGAGGAATATGCGTCCTTTCACGGACCCCTTTCGTGAGTGGACGCTTAAGTCTTTCCCAATCCACCCATGACCTACTCATCCACCACGGGTTCCACAGTCTCCGGGCAGCCAAAGTTCTTCAACCTGAGGACATGACCTTCATGGACGTACAACCTTTGGGCCAGTGCCGACTTCTTGAAGCTGCAATTGAAGAATCCAAGCATGATCCTCAAACCTCCAGTCAGAGAATATGCCAGCACATGGCCATTCCAACAGGGACTAGACCACGGGCCCACCGCAGGGGTAGCAAGATTTCGTGTCCTGCTCAATGACAATGACGAGCAGATTATTATTAGAGGAGGGGGCACCAGGATACGGCTCGACCAAGTGTCACCTACTAAGTGGGTGGCAGCAAGCCTCCGCATCCCCAGGGAGCTGATCACGCGAGGCGACCTTGCCTCAATAGACGCCTGTCTGTACCTTTGGTACATATAGCAGGTTAGCGATATCGCAATCAAGTACACATTGTCATCGGTGATCACCTGCGACCGCGAGTACAGGGAGTGGCAGACCCAGTCCCACTGGGGAGCCGACAATCAGTTCCCAAACCGGACGGTGGAGTACGACTTATTCACGACTGCTCAAAACCGGTTGGTAATTGCCAAAATGACCTTTCTCAACTTCAGCGGTAATGAGCGCTCTACCTATATGAAGGACACTTGTCTCCCACTAGGTGCGCGCCTATCGGTAGAAGTATTCCATAGATTCTCGAGATCATCCCAGCGTATATAAGCATGGCATGGCATTACTGTTGTTGCGTACCTGGACATTGCCTGATTATCAGCAACACGCGAGATGAAGCAAAAGCCATCTCAATACTAAGCATATTGGGTTTTTCCATCGCCAACACACAAGTGGAAAGAGCGTCACGTGTATCGCCATAAACACATAGTCTCTCCATTTACCGCACAATAAAGTCCTAGAGTGTACGTCATTACTGCAGGAGTTCCGGGGACAACCAATGTTGTCTTTAAGACAGCTTCAAAAAATAGCTGGGAAACTAGCATGGGCTGCTTGCGTCATTCGCGGAGGTAGAACTTACCTCCAACGTGTTTTCGACACAATGCGTCCGCTTAAAAAGCCGCATCATAAAGCCAAGCTCGGGCCAGATGTTCAAGCCGACATCAAATGGTGGTTGGAATGAATGCCACTATTTAACAGCGTAAGCTTTGCACCCTCTGGAATTTTGACTTGCCGCAACATACCGGGGAAACTCAACATCTTCAGCGACCCGTCAGCCGTCTGCGCCAGAGTGGCCACTTCATGTTCTGGTGCTCCCTCTTCAGCAATGGACGACACATGACGTCATCTTAATTTCAGCTGTTTGTTTCATATCATATGTCTGTGAAGTGCATGTTGTATTTTGTGTCGCGGTTTCGCCGCCTGTTGCGCTGGTGCCAAACTTAGACGCCCAGGTGGCACGCTACAAATCTTTGACGTTTGAACGTTCCTACTCCACCCACCCAATTTCGTACCTTGCGTTTTTCTCAATTCCACAACTCCCGTTCCCTCCCCTACATCGCTGACCATCCACTGTGCCCCATGAAAGCTTTATACCGGGTACTCCTACTTGATCCAAACCCCTTCTGACATCCGCACCCTGTCTCATGTTAAGTTCAACAAACTTTTGAAACGTCACCTCCAGGTAGCTGGTGTACCAAGTGCCGACTGCAGCTCTCACAGTTTTTTTCGCATGGGCGTAGCGACGGCCATGTTCAAAGCGAGGCTACCCGGAGAACTTATCCAAATGCTAGGAGACTGGAAATCTGACTCCCACAAATTATACATTGATCTTGATGTCCCTACCCACCTAATTCTCTACTCATCTGCTCATATACCACCTTTGTTGGGTATGGAATTGCGGAGGCGGTACTATCATAATGTATATTTGGTCGTTATGATATTACGTTGTTCACTTCGGACTACTGTTCCTAAAACAGAATAAATTTCGAATCGGTAAATTTACAAAATCGAAAGATGCTCCAACATTGTCTTTAAAATATAGATCTTCTATCAACATAATTTCCATATGAGAACTAAATAGACTTGTGTCACCCTCTTAAAGCTTCTTTCATACAAGTTAGCCCACCGGTGAGCGATAATAGACTCGCGCGAGGATATGGAATTTCTAAATGATATGTGTTTAAGTCTTCAACATGAATGACTATTGCCTATATGGAGAAAGAGTAATGCTAGAGTATGCAAATATTTTTGGTGAATCTATGCATGTAAAGAAGAGCGATGACGACCTTAGCTAGTGTATCTGTGAGCGCTGTAAGGTATTTAAGAATACCAAGGGATAGTTCATCTTTGGATGTCATTCACTTTTAAAGTAAGTGAGATGTAAGTTTTGGTTGGACATAGTGCAGGACCTGACAGAGAGTCAATGATTGTTAGGTCTTTTGCACAGGGCATGGAGTAATAGGTGAGGGATTATGTACATGCCAAAATTAAAGATTATCAGGTTGTGGGCCACACAGGTACTGTATCGCCATCTGCAGCTAACATGTGACTCAATTGTTAACTGGGTGATATCACCTTTCCATTGATTTCAAGCCAGCCAATTATAGGTTGTCACATTTTCAGGGACGACGAGTTGCATAAGCCGTTCTCAGTGCATAGAGTTTGTAACATGCCCATGAGTTATATGCAAAAAAGAAATTCCATATTTCTCGACAGATTTAAAGGTGTATTTCATCAAAAAATCATAGAAAATTTAGTATGTATAACACCAAACTCCAGTCAAATTTGTGACCCTGGCTATTTTTTTGTCCATTGTAAAGTCAGTTTTCGTATTTTGACAGGACATGTATTTCAAACCATATATGGCACACGGTAGAGGCTATAATGCTTACGAAGCTGAAAGTTTGATAGCAGACATGAACTTTTGATAAGGGGTTCCCCATGTATCAGTTTGAGGGCCTTGTGGATGCATTATAATATGCTTGGACCCAAATTACTAGGTGTCCAACCAGTGGTTCAGTGCATGCGGGATGCACTTAGGGACGCTTTCAAGTGCTCTTTGGCATTCGTCAGCTAGAAACCTAGATTCTATCCTCATTTAATACTATAAATTGCTTTGATGTTTGGTTTCGTCTTTTCATTGTTTCATGACAGCAATGTCAACAGGATGAGTGAGAATACCTTCAAGTTCCTTGATGAGCAGACTACTCCAGACCCATATTATGAATATGTAGAAAGTCTGGCCAGCTCCAAAGTACCTGTGGTCATTGACAATGGTGGGTACTTATTGATTACATATCATACAGTGACAGTTGGATTTACGTTATGCTGTGCCCCCGGTGATTGTGGTGATTAGCCGATTGCGTATCATTGTATGGAGAATGATATTTGAGTATGAATTATGTATCGTTAGAACTAGTTTTGACAAGCTCTGAATAGTTGGTTGTATTTGATACTCATTGGCCTATTTATTGCACTAACTATAGTGTCAATAACACGTTTTACTAATCCATGAATGCTCACTACAGGGCTCTACATTAACTTTTTAACCAGCTTGCCCATTCGGGCAAGTACTTAGAAAATTAACTTGCCCGGACCAAGTTCCAACTTGCCCAAACATATGGTATATCTTACAGAGGAAAAAAGGCTTTGATATGTCAAGATAACTAAACATCATGTTTGCTTTATTTCTGATCGTAACAGTTTAATTTCACACCATCACATAACATGATAACTAGTCAATGGCCATCACATCCTCATCCTGGTATTCGTTAAACAGGGGTCTTCTCATTCGCTGCCCTCCAGTGTACCATAGGTTCAAAGCCCTTGCACAGTTGTACTCGCCAATTGGTGGTCCTGTAACAGAGATGGCCATCAGGTAGTTTAGCATGTCTGGTTTGAGGGAAGCCCTCCAGTCACACTTAATTCTTGACATGGCTGAAAACCCTCGCTCACAGATGGCGCTGGAAGTTGGGATGACAAGAACTATCTCCACCAGCATGAGAATGTTCTTGTACCTTTCCTTCAGGTTTTCATCAGTGAAAAGCTTCTTGTACAGGGCATCAGTGGATTGATGCCTGTTCCTAAGCATGTGAGCTTTGAGAGCAGACCACTCTCTCTCAATCTCATCCACATGACAATCCAATCTGTCAAGATGGCTTCTGAAGTACTGGCTCAAGTCATTTATTTGCTCCTCCCCATATGTTGCTAGGTTCTCCTCAGTGTCAGGCAGATTCACCATGAAAAATATCTGCATAGCCTTCAATACAGGTGTTGTTTCAAGATATTTCAGTCTACATGTTGTGTGCTCAATAACAGCATCAAGGAGAGCAGTTTTCTTCTGACTGAGCTGTTCTGCTGTCAGTATTGATGGAGACAGTTGTATGCCCTGGTAAACGTGACCATCAGTTGTATCTTGAAGGAACCCCAGCAGATGTTTTCCTGGCCTTTGTTGCAGTGCAATCAGGCGAAGACAAGCAGTTTCAATGGCATCCAAGGCATCTGGTATAGAGCAGGTATCACGCTGAAACTGTAGAGACAGATCGCTCAACACCTCTAAAACATCCCGAAGAAAATACATGTAATGCAAGAGTTTTTGGCACTTCAGATATTTGATGACATTCTTCGCACGGCCCTGTACATCGGCACTTCCTTTTCCACCCTGGACTATGTCTTCAAAATGGGTCACAAACACACGGTATGTGTCAGGTTTCAGCAAGATGGTGAGCGACCTACTCAAATGGGGCATCCACATTGTACCATCGAGGTTTGCTGGCCTAAACGTCTTGAGCTCCAATGTCTCAGCCAGACTTTGCAACTCCCGCAGTGCTTTGGCAGAATAGTGGTAGTGCTTGTGGAGATGGAGCAGTACTGATTTGATGTCAGCAAACACTGATGCCTCTCGCTGCTTTAGAGCATCAAGAACCCCCAACTCGAGCCTGTGGTTGATGCAATGTATGGCAATAAGCTGTGGAACATCTCTCTTTAGCAGAGCTGTTACACTGTGCCTTTTGCCAAGATTCACACTTGCTCCGTCACAACCTGTTGCTACCAGTCGCTCTTTCCACCCATCCACGTTAGACATGGATTTCACAATTGCCCCCAAAACACCTAATGCGAGGGCGTGTTCCACTGCTTCCATGTTGACATTTTTATGTATTATATGTTTATTTTCTTATGCAAAGTTTTGGTTTCCCAGCCTTTTCTATAAATTACCCATAGGAAATCCCCCTCTCCATTCATAATCCCGCGTGAAGTATTTTACGTCATCGCGCACAGACTGGTTCTCGATTAGAATGAAATCAACGTACACAAAGACACTGCTCAGCTCTTTATTGATAACGAGTCATGCATTGGCGGAAACTGAATTGAATTGGCTAAAATTACATTACGCGTGTAAACAACGACTTCGGAGATTTCGATCTTGTGTAGTAAGCTGAATGAATCTTTTTTCGTTGGTTTTTCTATTCTATTTATTTACGGTATGCAGATTTTATACTTGCCCGATCGGGCAAGTAAATTCAAAATGAACTTGCCCGAACCCAAGTTTAACTTGCCAAAAACAATCGGACAGTCGTTAATGTCGAGCCCTGGCTCACTATATAAGGCTGTTTTCTGCCCTGCAGGAAGTTACAAGTGTCGGGCTGGATGGGCATGCGATGACAAGCCAAGACTGGTCTTCAAGAATGTCACAGCTAGACTTCGGGCTAAGAAAGAGAAGGTTTGTCGGTTCTGTTGCTCCCGCAAACAACAGCAGGTAACTGATGCAGACATATTCTGCACGAAACAAGCAGCTGGTGTTTGTGACTGGTTCAATATGAGATGAAATGCTCGCCAGTATAGTCCATCAGATGAGATGGCTAAGTTTGCTCGTCATTCATGAATTATGTAACAAAGGAGTAAGATGGCCACCATGTTTGGATGTAATTACACAATTATATGTATTATATGTGGAATTATATCAATGAAATATTTCACGAAGGGAAAGCGCTTGTATCTGTAAGATGTAATTAATGTGATTTGTTTTTCAGTGCATCCTCTACTTTATAATATTATATTCAGTATGTTTCATCTCAGGAAATGGATGTACAAGTTGGTAATGACATTTCTAACATTGAAGTTGTGAGAGGTCAGTTGAGGTCACCGTTTGAGCGTAATCTCGTCACCCACTACGAAGCTCAGGTGCAAATACTTATTTATCAGTTAGTGTTTGCCTCAGAATTAAGGTGTATCTATTTGAATTTGGATGTAAAAACTTGTTTAACTCAAACAAATGGATGGTATAGAAGATTTGGGAATTGCCATATAAATGTTATAAATACTACATGCTCACTATATGATGGGTTGGATATTTGCAGGAGCAAGTACTGGATTATGTGTTCAGCCATCTTGGCATCAACTCCAATGGACAAATAGAGCATCCTATTGTCATGACCGAGGCTGTGGCAAATCCTAACTACTGCAGGCAAAGTAAGCCAGTCATCGTCCCGTCCAGCAATCGCCCAAATAGTGCATAATTTTGATATTTTTTGTTTATGGAGCACTTGACTTGACCTACCAACTGGGCACTCGTGTCTGAAAGTGCCCCCATCTTTCGTCACTTTGATATATTTTTTCATATTGAGCATTGTCCCATTGAATTGCTGTAATCGTTTGGTGTAATTGTGTTAATGCTAGTGATGTCCGAGCTACTCTTTGAATGCTATGGTGTACCTGAAGTGGCATACGGTATCGACCATCTCTTCAGTCTCAACAACAATCTCTCTAATCTAGGTACCAAAAACTACTTGATAATTTCAGTGATTTCTACAGGCATTGAATAAAACCTTCCCTTTGAGCTCTGATTTCAATGTAGGCAAAGCTAATTAGCCTAGCACATTCCAGTTTCACTTGATTTGATTGCAAATATTTCCTGATGATTTCACTGGCTAGCCTCGTCAAGTGCTCTGGTTGTTGGTTGCGGGTACAATACCACACATATCATGCCAGTGCTGCACGGCCAGGTCCAGACAGAACACTGTCGCAGAATGAACCTAGGAGGCGGCCATCTTGATTCCTACATGCAACGGCTGCTTCAGTTAAAGTCACCAGCTCACATGGCTGCGGTCAGTCTGAGTCGAGCCGAGGTATGCAAGAAGGTTGTTTCTGTTTATTCTGCTTGTTAAGCTACTGATGCTGTGTGGGCCACTGGCTTCTCAGTTGGAGGGTTGCTATTTAAACTCCTAATGTGATGCTGTGTGGCCAATAGCGTTAAATACACCACCTGCTCATCATCCTCATCTCTATACATAGCGCACATGAAACACATGCCCTAGAAGCTGGAAAGGCTTCTTTGCTTATCTCCTTTTCTTTTGCAATTCTTGTATGCACATTATGAGAAGACTGATTTGTGTGTGCTAATCAGGAGTTGGTTCAGGGTCGCTGTCAGATGGCGACCGATTACCAGAGTTCACTGCTCAAGTGGTCACACGATGACTTCTACTCCAAACACGTTCACAAAATACAGCTCCCCTATTCACAGGTACAATGGCTCCTCAAGCCAAACATGAATCAGTTGAACTCTTGCCTTTCTATTGGATGCCATCTAAAGTAATGCTCAAGCATGGTGGTGTGATGTTGCATGTGTGATCAGACCACCAGTAATGTTCTGACAGCCACTCAACAGAAACTTAAACGGGATCAGCAGGTTCAGAGGCTGAAGGAGGTCAATGCCAGGAGGCGCGAGAAAAAGGTAGAACAAAGCTCCCTTGTCTGGATCAATTATAATCCTGAATAGCTATGAATAGATATTTACATAATCTATTTTTTTATATTGGCAATTCAGTTTTTGTTCATGGATAAAATGCTGGAGTAACTAGCTAACACCTCTACCTTTAGGGCCTAAATACTGATTTTTTTCCAAATTAAGGCAGGAAGTTAGTATCAGAATACTAAGTATGCTTCTAGTTGATTCAGCTTTGTGTAGTCCATATTGTGTATGATGGGTGTGTTGTCCATTTCGTGTATGACGGGTGTGCAGTCCATATTGTGTATGACAGGTGTGTAGTTCATTTTATGTATGATGGATGTGTACTCCATTTTGTGTATGACAAGTGTGTAGTTCATTTTGTGTATGACGGATGTGTAGTCCATTTTGTGTATGATGAGTGTGTAGTCCATTTAATGTATGACGGGTGTGTGGTCCATTTTGAGTATGACAAGTGTGTAGCCCATATTGTGTATGATGGGTGTGTAGTCCATTTTGTGTATGATGGGTGTGTAGTCCATTCAGTGTATGGCAGGTGTGTAGTCCATTTTGTGTATGATAAATGTGTAGTCCATTTAGTGTTTGACAAGTGTGTAGTCCATTGTGTGTATGGCGGGTGTTTAGTCCATTTTACGTATGACGGGTGTGTAGTCCATTTTGTGTATGACGGGTGTGTACTCCATTTTGTGTATGACAAGTGTGTAGTTCATTTTGTGTATGACGGATGTGTAGTCCATTTGGTGTGTGATGGGTGTGTAGTCCATTTTATGTATGCAGGTGTGTAGTCCATTTTGTGTATGAAGGGTATGTGGTCCATTTTATGTATGCAGGTGTGTAGTCCATTTTGTGTATGACGGGTATGTGGTCCATTTTATGTATGCAGGTGTGTAGTCCATTTTGTGTATGACGGGAGTGTATTCCATTTTGTGTATGCCTGGCGTGTTGTCCATTTTGTGTGCGCCTGGTGTGTAGTCTATGTCATGTCTGGTGGATGTGTAGTTGGCCGAGGAGCAGGACAGACTACGGAGGCTGCTACAGATACAGGAACTAGGGGAGGATGAAGATAATGATGACTTGTTCATGGTAAGTATCATTGCAATGTTTGTAATGTACAAGATTCACTCCATACAAGGGATGCATATACTGAGTAGCTCGAGTGAATATCGTTGGAACACCAGCTGTTGATGACCACCAGATGGAAGATGTGGATGGTTTGGTTTGAATATCAAGTGCAGTGGTTCCATGAAAGCGATGACTTTTCAATGATGATAAATAATCGTTTTTCTCTCTCTTCATCATCTTGTTACAAAGAACATAACACTGATGTCCTGCGGTTTCTGCTTGCTTCAGAGGACACTTAAAAAGTTAGACATCGAGTCCGAAGAGGAGTTACAGGACATCATTAACCAGGCCAACGCTTCCATCCACCGCATCCGACAGCGCATACTCAGTGATGAGATAGAGGTAGACGTTTACTCATACCACTCTAAAGAATCCTGCTCATTTAACCCTCCTGTATAGAGATAAACTTGACTCACACCTCTCTATAGACTCATGATCATTTTATGCCGTTACATAGAGGTCAATATTTACACACACAACTTTTATTTTGACTTATAAAGGTAGGCATGTATTTGTACCTACCCCTCTCAAGAACAATGTTATATTATCCTGCTATGTAGAGGGAGATCTTTGCTCTCACCTCAAGAGTCATCTCATTCTTTCCTGTCATCTAAAAATAAACACACTGCTCCTAATACACGTGGGAAGCATTTCTTGCACCTCGATCAAAGATCACACCAAATAGCTTGTAAGATATGAGGGCATTTGTGTATAAAACCTGGTTGCTGATGTTGTGATTAGCATGCTTGTGCACCTGTATATTACATAAGGTACAGAGTTGGTAATAATGGTGTGGAAATTGAATGGTCTGGTGGCCAAAGATTTTGTTCCATGTTAAAGCTGAACCTCAGCTTGCTGCAAAGTGGCATGCTTAAAACAATGCAAGCTGCATGCAAGCCACTATGGTGGTAGCACTTGAGTGTACAAAACAAACATGCAAGCCACTATGGTGGTAGCACTTGAGGGTACAAAACAATGCCAGCTGCATGCAAGCCACTGTGGTGGTAGCACTTGAGTGTACAAAACAATGCCAGCTGCATGCAGTGTACAAAACAATGCCACTATGGTGGTGGTAGCACTTGAGTGTACAAAACAATGCCAGCTGCATGCAAGCCACTATGGTGGTAGCACTTGAGTGTACAAAACAATGCCAGCTGCATGCAAGCCACTATGGTGGTAGCACTTGAGTGTACAAAACAATGCAAGCTGCATGCAAGCCACTATGGTGGTAGCACTTGAGTGTACAAAACAAACTCTGTATTCAATAGTCAGGTGTGTGTCTTGATTAAAGCGACGCGAAGCAGAATTGGCCTCCACTCCCGATGAACACCTTTCTAAGGAGCAACGGGAGCAGAAACGTCGCGTGAAGAGCGCCAAGGATTCACAGGCCAAGAAAGCTCGCATGGAAGAAAAGAAACCCACTGTAAGCTTGTCCAACTTACAATGATTTTACCACGTCAAAAATGTATACTGGTAGCATATGAATATTAAGGAACATCTATCCCTCCTTACTGCAAATGCTGATTTGCCTAATAGGCTTGTTTGCATGTCAAGTTCTAAACACAATTTATGTTTAACATTAGATATTAACACTAACCCTACAGTTTAATGATAATCTGATGGTAGGGCATTTCCAGCTTCCTCTTTGAATGTTAAGTAACGTTTGATTATAATATCTTTTCCCCTTCACAGCCATCAGGCAATCGACCACCCCTTGAGGACCCACTTGCCATGGAGGCTTGGCTAAACAAAGTCAGACAAGATCGCCTGCAGCTTCTTGATGCTCGAAACGAACGCAGACAGAAACGGACGGACATGACGAAACGGCGAACGGAGGCCTCCCACCACCGCATGAAGATCCTCACCAGTCTGGCTCAGGGGCCCAAGAAGAACAAAGTTGACACTTTTGGCAAGAATGATGATGATTGGGATGTGTACAAAGCCATTGTGAGTTGTCTACCCTTAATTCATACAATTGATCTTAGCACCTTGTTTTTCCTAGAAGTTCTCATAAAACTTGTCAACCCCAAAAAGCTCTGATGATAAATTATTGTGGAATGAATATTTATATTTTTTTACATATCTATATATATATACAGTATATATATTTTATTATGTTCTATTTATGTTGGTTGGTTCCCAGAATAAAGATGCCGGGGAGAGTGACTCAGAGGCCGAGCAAGAAAAACTGGAAGACCTTGAAAATCTGCTGCGTCAACATGATTCTCAGTTCAAAGAGTATGTCCTAACTTTTGATATTTTATTTCCTGGATTTTTCATAGGCTGTTCCTTGCTCCAATCGGATTCATCTGTGTTGGCATTATATACCATTATCACAGTTTATGTCATTTGTGTGGACAGTTCACAGTTAGCACCATGTCACAGACATACTTGAATAAACACATAAACACAATGATCAATTGTTATTGTAGGAAGCAGTTCTATAATTTTGGGTTGGTGCGTTTCAGTGGGAGTGAAGCCGAGGTGTTTGATATAGCAGAATTCTACCGACTTCATGTGGCTGTGGAACGAATAAGGTGATCTTTCTTCTGCTAATCATTCATCAAACATCAGGGTTGTGTCATAAACTTCTGTGTGATGCCATCCCACATAATTTACTCCTGAGAAGAATATTTCCCACTACCAGGCTTCTCACAAATATTCTTCCCCTTTACATTGCATTTTTCCTACACGGTAATCTTGTTTAATTCGATCTTTGTATCTGCATCAGTCACATTGATCCAAGATTGTTTGATCTCATTCGTGTATCTGCATCAGTCACATTGATCCAAGATTGTTTGATCTCATTGATGTTAATCTAAAGCATATTTCCCTCATACACATTTCTTTCCTTGACAAGATGGTATCACTGGCTTGTCACCTAATTGTCTTGTCATCAACGACACAGACGTTATACCATGGTTGTATTACAACAGGGTCCCCGAGCTCCTCTTCCAACCTGCCATGATTGGCATGGAGCAAGCAGGAATAGCGGAAACCATGGACTTCGTCCTCAAGAAATTCTCTGCTGAGGAGCAAGAATCTCTCACACAGGTAAGAGGCTATTGTTACAAACAACCAACTAGGATGAACTTTGTTCAAGATTAAGTTATAACTGAAGTCTGAAGACTGCAGGGCTGTGACATTGTATATGTAGATAGTTAACTGACATATTCGTTCACAATAATATTTATCAGTCCAATTTACCCTGGAAATGTTTAGTGGCTGTTTCCCCTTTAATTTCATTTGATAATACACAACAGGATTTTCCCCATTTTGTCACATCACATGATGACATAACTGCTGATATATACTTTGCTGGTCTGTTTCAGTGTGTCTACTTGACAGGGGGATGTGCTCATTTCTCTCAGTTCAAGGACCGCTTGGAGACAGAATTACAGCAGATGTTACCATTCCGCTCCAAATTCTCCGTGTACGTCGCAGCCAATCCTTCCCTCGATGCTTGGTCTGGTGCCCGTAAACTCGCCAACTCACCATCAAGATGCAGCGGCAGTATCTCAAAATCTGACTATGAGGAGAAAGGCGGGGAATATCTCAAGGAACATTTCTGTTCCAATCGCTTCTTCCCGTCAGCTGCTGACAATAAACAAACCGTTGTGGAGGGGATGGAGGTTGCTGAGACAGGAACACCAAGATGTGATGGGGAGGGGAGTCAGGGGGAGAGTACCACTAATGGAAACTGATTCAATGCAAGCCAAATATCCCTCGGTGTTCCGTACGCCTCATTATTAAGTTACATATATTGTTGAGAATGTCAGGTTATGCAGTAACTGTATGGTGATGCAAGACTAGAAACCAAGTGAGTCTGTACACTGATCAGACACAAGCACTGTGGTACAGATGTTTGGATGCTAGTAGGCAGAATCACCAGCGTTAATGTAGAGCTGAAGTTAATCAGTCAGTCTCACTTCTTGGTCTTCACATCTGATGTCAGGAGGGTAGGTACCATAGGTGAGGGGGTTGGGTTCCAGCTCGGGATCTATGACTCTAGCTAGCATCGGACATAATGAATAAAAGTAACATAATAGTTATTTTATTTTTTCACTTTAATCGCAACACAAGCCTTATTTCTAGGTTAACATACACACCACAGATTCACATAATGACCAGCTGTCTTCATGAAAACACTTCAACAGATCACATATCAGGGTCAAGGTCACAATACATTCAATAACTATTTGACCCAAGGAAGATCTACCTGCCCAATCTGGATGGTTAACCAGCATGGAAGACGACTGAACTCGCACAATAAACGTTGATCATACAGAGATAATACTACCAATCAAAAGAGAAACAATTTGTGCAAAATATAACATTGCATAGACAGCATGAAGACTAATGAGTTACCTTTGGTTTGGTTTTCTTTATCGGAGGGCAAACCACTCATTGATGCAGATGGAAATATCGATATTTGAAATGGCAACAACCCATTGCTCTGTTGAACATGGGTATGGAGGCCTGCATACTATGATACAAGCACTTTAAGAGAAAACAAAATAAATCTTCTTGATCCCTTCCTGCTGATCCCTTCCAGCTGATCACCATCACAATATCAAATTTTGCTTACAACAAAAGCAAATACAAAGTATATAAAAAATATTGATATTCTCAAAAACATACATACTTCAAAAAAATATCAACAACCAGAAGTATGCAAATCATGTGTAACTTCAACAACAAATACAATTTGCATTGACAATTGCATAGCATAAGGGCACTGTATCATGGGGAACTGTATAATGCAATAAGACTAAATGGAAACCAAGTGAACAGGCCATATCTTAAGAAAATACTGGAAATTACCCAAGGATTAAGTACAAAATGCTGTCTTTTGAAAATAGTAGTGTGGTCATTAAAAGAAAAATTCCATCATAATCTATAGATCTGATGATTTTATGAACGGGGGAAAATTTAAATGCGGAAAATAATGTAAGACTGAACTAATTGAAAACTTGATAAAAGCATATAAAAAGTACTTAACTTTTCAGATCATTTTACAGTTGTAACAACTTGCCATAAACAAAGCCTCAGAAATGTGATCCTTTAATCATTGACAGGACATCTGTTGAATAAAAACCTTCAACATCCCAGAAACTGTAGGTGTTGTGTCCCAAACGAAGCAATAAACAACACTTTCAGTTCTTTTAGCAATCATTAACTCGGTGCTAAACAATTCCACACATTAGTGGTATAAAAACAAAACATCCAAAAGTGGTCACATCCACAGCAAGACTCGAGGCAATGACCAGAGGGAAGCAAGTAACTGTTTGATTGACACACACTGCAGGTTGACACAGAAGTGACCTTGACCTTAAGAGGGCTGAACAGGGGAACCAGGAGGACCCTGATGTTGACCAATTTCTTCCTCCTCTTCTTCTTCCTCTTCTTCCTCATCTATGAGGTCCTGTAGAGGATCCTGGAACTAATGGATATACAACATAATCAATGATTCTGAAGGAATAGAAATTTATCTGTGGGAAGTAAATGCATTCAAAAATATATCTACCTCGTCTGATGGAGTGGAGCCAGGTGTAGCTCCTTCTGAACCAGCCCTGGCACGACGAAAAGGCCTCCGTATCCTAGCAACAGGCTCAGAGGTCACTGATATCCTTTCTTCATCTCCCTCGTCTGAAAGTATTGATAGTTATATAGTCAGACCGATAAAAGAGACCCTTTACAGACACCTAGAAACCAATAATAGCAATGGCTCCTCCAAGCCACACGGGCGAAGATAATGTCACTGGATCAAAGTGGAATATCACCTGAATCGGACTCAATAAAAAAGTTTGGGAAGTCAAATGTCCTTGAGCGATTATCAATCCTTGATATCAGCTCGGCAAGATCTGTGAAGTTTGCCTCTGCAGGCACTTGACTCTGTTACCCAAAAAAAATTTACAAACAATTTTTCAATGAGGATGTTAACTGCCAAATGATTAGAATGATTTCAAAAACTCACTTATTTCATAAGCCTTTTTAATTCAACTCACTTTACATGTAGTGAAAAGAGATTGGTTAAGAGGTATTATACATCACCAAGAGTGACACATGAGTGACACAAGAGTGACACAAACATTCCATGAGTATTTTAACAATACAAGGAGTAAGCATTATAGTATACCTTGTGGATGTTAGGTTTCATCTGGTCATGTGACTTCTCCACAAAGAGGCCCTTGACAAGACCTTGTTTTTCCCACATGCTGAAGAGAGTCTTGCCGTGATTGTATCCCACTTCCTGCACAGGGTTACACATTGCATTTACCGGAGGTTACTGGACTACAGTAACAAAGTAGATTAAACATGCCTGGATCACTCAACAATAACCTAGTAGAACTCTCAGCCTATATTGACAAATATATAAATGTATGTATATATATATATATATATATATATATATATATATATATATATATATATATATATATATATATATATATATATATATATATATATATATATATATATATATATATATTTGCATGTGAGTGCATGTGTATTTCCATACTTACAAAGATTTCATCAAAGCTTCCAAATTGTAGAGTAGCATATCTGTCAATGGGAGGTCGAACATACTCGCAAACATCACTGTTTTTCACTTGGTCCAACTGCTGCACACATCCCACATAGGCCAGTCTAGACTGGATTTCAGCCATGTTGGGTACCTGCAACCAATACATACATAGAGAAACAAGGTTTGAGTTGCCAGCATCTCTGCCACAAGATACCAGTCAGAATACCTGCATATGATGTGATCCCAATAATAGGTCTCTTAATCTTGTCTACAAAATACTTACCAGGGTGTTATAAATAGATTGCATGATTAGTAAAACATAAGCCTGATTGCATTACTGAAATAACTATTGTCTGACATAAATACTGCTTGGATAACCCTCTTAAGGGGGAATTTACTTTTAAAACAGCATTATTGTGAAATATGTACAATGTCTGCTCATTTGCCTAGCAGCAGTAAGAGTTACCCTGACAGGTTTAGCCCAACGATTCCACCGTTTCCACAGCAGCCACCAACCAGACAGCTCGTCGCCGTAGTTTGTGAAGTCATACTGGTCTTGTGAGCCAACATCCACTGCAAAGATATTCTGGGACCCTGCTGACTTCATAATGTCGGCTGGAACCAGCATGACACAGAACAAGGCATCCATTACCCCATACAAATCAAGTTATTTTTAATCTTGTATTGATTAAAAACTTTCTTTTCTAGACAAGATAATTCAATGTTTAATCATTGATAGAACCTCAAAGCAACAGTAAATCACAACTGCCTAACAGTAGTGGGAGTATGAAGTAATTCAACAGAGAACGAGAAGGGGTGGGGATTGTCCTACCAGGCAGGTTGTTGACGTAGCCTCCGTCTAGAAGCAGGTGACCATCGATAGGGTCACACAGTGGGGGGAGGTAGCCTGACAGAGACATGCTAGCACGCACGTAACGCCACAGGCTCCCTACACACACACACACACACATACACACAACATTAACTCAAATCAAATGCAGCTGGCAGGTTAAATATCAATATTGTTGAATATATACTGTATTCCAAATAATATATTTTCAATATTATTTCCTAAAACAAGGGCAATACTCCTTTGCTGGTTACCATGAGTGTGAACGCGCATCTTGGAAGCTGTTATATCAGTTGTGACACAGAAATACGGGATCCACAAGTCTTCAATCTGACGATCACGGAACACTTCTTCAATTCCACGATTGAAACTACCACCTGGGGTTCATAATGCAAATGGAATATCAAATCAAGAAGACACAGTGATTTTTATTCATACATTGTATTCCTGGTACAGAAGTAACTGTTTATCACTTTCACATCTCAAATAAGTTTCCATTAAAAAAACGCACACAAATCCCAACAGAGTAGTGAAAATGGGACCATTTGTATGGTCATTGGTTATGAACAGACCCGAAAACATGGCAGTCGCCGGGTAGGTGAGATCATAGAGCTTCTTCCAGAGGGAGGCCATATCCTGTCACACAGAAACACCCACAACGATTGTCACAGAGAAACACCCACAATGATTGTCACAAGCCAACATCCACTATGATTGCAACACAGAAACACCCACAACGATTGCAACACAGAAACACCCACAATGATTGTCACAAGCCAGCATTCACTATGATTGTCACAGAGAAACATTCACTATGATTGTCACAGAGAAACACCTACAATGATTGTCACAAGCCAACATTCACTATGATTGTCACAGAGAAACACCTACAATGATTGTCACAAGCCAGCATTCACTATGATTGTCACAGAGAAACACCTACAATGATTGTCACAAGCCAGCATTCACTATGATTGTCACAGAGAAACACCTACAATGATTGTCACAAGCCAACATTCACTATGATTGTCACAGAGAAACACCTACAATGACTGTCACAAGCCAGCATTCACTATGATTGTCACAGAGAAACACCTACAATGATTGTCACAAGCCAACATCCACTATGACTAACATCTCCATGGCCTAACTAACACACCCACTTTCTCTAGCAGTAAGATGTCTGCATGGCCTAACTCAACACACCCACTTTCAATGTCAACGACAAGGATACTTTGCACCCCAGACCACCAGCCTGTCAATTGTAACTAAGTGACGCAATCTATAAGGTGTCAACGACAAGATACTTGGTCTGTTGGCAATTTTTGATCTCTCATGCCTGTCTAAACGGGATAGGAAGATAAGAAGGAAATAGGAAAATTCCTGGCAATTGTGGTATTGCCATGACAGCTCATGGCCTGGTCAGCCAACAACCATCACTGTTAATTCCATCAATATGAGCCCCAGCCTGATGATTGACTTTGTAGTCATAGACCTGACCAACAACAAGGAGTCAGTGATACGCTTCATATTCTGGGCACCATTTCCAAACTGCATGTATGGGATGCACACCCATTTTTTCTATTGAATTTTAGTCTAAAATATTGCCAACTACACTCCAGTAAATAAAGTAAATATTAAAACAAACAAAGAGAATAAAGATTAAACATTGGTGTACAATACACCATGGATAAGTGATATAAATAGTGTCATTATTCTAACACTTACAACCTATTGGCACTTGACACAGCCAGTGGCGACACTCACCATACAGTACTCTCGGGCCCGCTGAGTGAAGCGAGTTACGTTGAGCTCGTCAGCCCAGATGGCGCCCATCATCGACCCGATACTGGTGCCCCCGACCATGTCGATCGGGATGCCCACCTCTGTCATGGCCTTGATGATTCCAACATGAGCAATACCTCTGTAGGCAATACAGAATGCTGACGAGGATGTATGCTAGAAATCTCAATTCAATTGAGGCCTAGCAATAGATGTGAAATCGGTTAAACGCAAACTGAGGCAATGTGTAGGAAATTTGACTTGAATCAGGTAGCAGGCAGTATATTTCATAAATATTGATTTCCATTGATTAACAACTTTTTACTATATCATGACTCATAAATAACATCACTTGATTCCTATATCAGTGACCACCTCATAAATAACATCACCTAACCTAGAAGTTCAATCAACTTTTCCAACAAACAGACTTAGTCAATAACAAGTGCAAGTCAAGAAACCCTAGCAGTCGGGAAAGTCAGACTGAAGGCGGTCAGGGGTTGTCTCTCAAAAACTCAGAGAGGCGGTCAGGGGTTGTCTCAAAAACTTTGCGGTAAATGTCCATCTGAAATAAACCAACCATTTTGACAGTTAAGATATTTAAATAATTAGGATTGAATAATAAATGATAGCTTAGAGAAGACAGTTTCTAATGATTGTCTTTTTCAGTTGAATGGTTTTACCAAGATATTCCAAGACGTAAAGCTGTAGTTAAAACTTGAAAAAATTGACCTTTTACCAAGTAAATGAGAATGTATTACCATCTTGGCAGGTGATCTTCGTGAGAGGACTCTCTTGGGGCAGCGGATGTGATGGTGGGATGAACACCAATCACGCAGGTTAAGCCACTCAGTGGTACGGCGAGGGCGCTCTGCATTCTCCGTGTGCAGCAAAATCAGCTCTCTGGGCTCGTACGGCTAAATTTTCCATTTGCTTCTCAATCTATAAAGAAAAAAAATCTGTAACTGTTATTTCTCATTATTAAAATTAGTAATTATATGGCAAAATATTTTGGTAAAGGATACTTAACATTTTGTTGAAATTAATTTCCCTCAAATTAATCCAAACTACATACTTATCACCATAACTTAAATATCTGATTATTTACTCATTTTCTCTATCATTTAATTCTTGCCAACACTTACTAGTCCCCATCACTAACATGTCCCCATCACTAACAGGTCCCCATCACTAACATGTCCCCATCACTAACAGGTCCCCATCACTAACATGTCCCCATCACTAACAGGTCCCCATCACTAACATGTCCCCATCACTAACAGGTCCTCATTACTTACCTGCCACTATCATTTACTCACCCCCATCACTTGTACCCATAACTTACCTATCCCTATCATCACTTACTCATCCCCATCATCACTTACTCATCTCCATCATCACTTACTCATCCCCATCATCACTTATTCAGCCCCATCATCACTTACTCATCCCCATCATCACTTTCTCATCCCATCATCACTCACTCATCCCCATCATCACTTACTCATCCCCATCATCACTTACTCATCCCCATCATCACTTACTCATCCCCATCATCACTTACTCAGCCCAGCAGCACTTTCTCATCCCTATCATCACTTACTCATCCCAGCAGCACGGGCTCATCACCATCATCACTTACTCATCCCTATCATCACTTATTCATCCCATCATCACTTTCTCATCACTATCATCACTTACTCATCCCCATCATCACTTACTCATCCCCATCATCACTTACTCATCTCCATCATCACTTACTCATCCCCATCATCACTTATTCATCCCCATCATCACTTTCTCATCCCTATCATCACTCACTCATCCCCATCATCACTTACTCATCTCCATCATCACTTACTCATCCCTATCATCACTTACTCATCCCCATCATCACTTACTCATCCCCATCATCACTTACTCATCTCCATCATCACTTACTCATCTCCATCATCACTTACTCATCCCTATCATCACTCACTCATCCCCATCATCACTTACTCATCTCCATCATCATCACTTACTCATCTCCATCATCACTTACTCATCCCTATCATCACTTACTCATCCCTATCATCACTTACTTGCCCAACTGTTGGTTCTGTATCAGCCAAAGCCACAATAAGAATGCAGTCAGCCTGTGTGATACATCGCTTGGTCCAGAGGGTCATTCTGGGGTCACATTGGTAGAGAACCATGCGATGGATATCCTCTTGTTGCCCCAGCCAGCTGCTGAGGCGGTACTCACTCATTGCATCAAGCGCGTTGGCTCCAAGCCTGTTCTGGATGATCTCACTGTTCAGCCTCAGAGTGGCACCTGGGGTGATGGAGTGGGGAAGAGACAGGTTTATTGACCAGGTATGATATTGATTACAATAGACATATGTTTACAGGTTTATTGACCAGGTATGATATTGATTACAATAGACATATGTTTACAGGTTTATTGACCAGGTATGATATTGATTACAATAGACATATGTTTACAGGTTTATTGACCAGGTATGATATTGATTACAATAGACATATGTTTACAGGTTTATTGACCAGGTATGATATTGATTACAATAGACATATGTTTACAGGTTCTTGTCTTATACTTGTGACTACCAATACAGACCATATTTCAGCCTGCTTGGTTTGATATGATAAAATATGCCAATAAATTGCAAGGGTTGATTTGGCTTAATGGGACCAATGGCCCCTAAACATCCCTCTTGGGTCCTAAAGCTGCTGTTGTAGGGACTCATATTAGCCACAGTTATCTTAGGCAACATTAAGCCATTATGGGTTACAAATATGCACAAGGCAAAATGCCAGGTGGATCCGCATTACCACAATGTTTGTGTTTGCTTTATGTTAATTTGACAAGATGGCTGCAAGATTTGATCAGTGAGGCGCCCAACTGGCCCCTGGACCTAGTGGTTTATTTCTAACTCCACAATGCATATAGTGGCTGGTATAAAGAGTGGTAAAGGGGCGTTACATAACTCACTTTACTACAAACAGTAAGACATGGGTCACTGTTCACGTCACATTTATATAACCCCCCAACGAAAGCATCGTGTGTTACCTATGGACTGTAGAGCATGCTGGAGTTCGAGGGTGAAGTTGGAGAGGGGTACATCATCGGACACGGCCAGTACTGCCACGGTGGCCAGGTTAGCCACGGCAGGCCGCGGCTCTACGTTGGGGTGCTCTGATCACACACATGTATAACGACTATCAATAAACAATCAGTATACCACACCTCATAATATATAGTAAACACACAGTAATAATCCAAGGGATTATTCAATGCGGAACTTAATACAATCCACATTGAAGGATTTACATTTGTGTCCTAGCCAGGATGCCCTAACTGCCTATCCGACCTTTCCCACCTCAACACCAACCATCCTGCCCACACCACACCACCCCATAACCCCACGTGCCATAGAAAACTTTATCTGACGGAATCATATTTACCTTGGACGCTATTGAGTAACCAGCGTGCTGTGTAGCTGTTTGTTTAGCTAATTTTTTGTAGGCGGGCTGGGAAGCGCGAACGGTAAGGCGGGTGGACGGGATGAAATTTGGTGGTGGGGAAATTACAGCCTGACCTATTTTAAAATCACCTGTCCATTGGACGGGTCTCTGGCTAACAATGACAACATTACACATTGAAAGCTAATATCTTGTAACATTAGAACCACACTACAGGGAGGAGAAGGCCATGCTGTAGGTGTTCGTAATATATGAACTTGAATACCAGAATCGTGTCAAAATATTATTTGGAATACTTAGTTCATTCTATCAGACGCACAGGCCTTACAAGACGTGCATCCCCTTTCCCCCCCATAAGTCAATCTCATCTCCCACCTGTTTCCAAGCTCACCACTCTCGGCTGGCCAGCCTCTCATACATCTTGCACTACACTGTCTGTTCAGACAGCGTCTTAGGCAACGGAACTTCACCATTGACAGCGTCCACACTGTTCACTACTTTTTGATCTCTCTGTCGGTGCAGTATATGGGATATCAGACTGTAGACCATTAGGGGCCAGGTAACAGCTTGCACATTGAGCTCATTCCCATGTTTGTGTTGGTTGTTTCTCCCGCGACAAATTTTACAAAGCCCATTTAACTTGTTTCGTGTAAGCGCTACCCTTAGTAGCTCACTGCGCGGCAACCATCTATGACATGATGACTTTCGCGCACTTCTTGCCTGACAATGAAAAAAATTGATCCCCAATAAAGGAGCACCCTTTTTCTTTGTACTTGTGCAGTGCGCATCTTATAGGATGAACACGTTATGACAACATATATTACCCATGAGAGAGGACTGGTAGGAGGGCCGGTTTTGGATGGATCCCAGGATCCTCTGACCCAGCAGGTGGATCAGACGTGTCACAATCTGAGGGTAGATCCTCTTGATCAGGTTCAGAAGCTCATCTGGAATCTGGGCCAGTTCTGTGTCCCTGTCATTTAGCATAAAGTCAACAAGTGATAACTAAAGAAAACAATACAGCAAATATACATACCAGTAATCTTATTGGTCTGCTCAGCGGCTTCTAATCGACTTTACTGTCAACTCAATTCAGACTATTTAAGGTTAATGCAGGGCTCAACAAGTTAAAAAAAATATCACTAGCCTGGTCTGGCCAGTAAGCAGCCTGAGCTACTGGCCTGAATCTAAAATCGGCTAAGAAAGGTTGTTGATTACAGAGTGGAGACGTTCATTATAGCTTAACGGTAAAGCACAGTTAATTTGTATCACAAGGCTTGAATGGGGCGTTTCTCATTGCTGTTGGTTTTATTCATTACGGATCAGATATCAACTGCTCTATCTCTTACACCCAGCTAACAGTGTCGACCATCTGAGTGTAATAAATTTGTATTACCAATGTTTTATCTTTTGGTGGCAATTACAAGTGACCGGGCGGTTGATACTTACAGGAGATAGCACTTATAACGCGTGAATGACATGATCTGACGTTCATTGTCGTGCGCTGACCAATGATTGGCTGTACCATACAAATTTGATTAATTATTCATGAAGCTGGTCACAGACGGCAAAATCAAATGGGCGGTCACAGAAAAAAATTCCGGCCGGCGAAATAATGCATAAGCCCGAAAAGGGCGATGATAAGGAAATACACTGGTCCAAATGGCTGGCTTACTGGCCCGGGGTCATCAGGCTATCTAACTTGTCGAGTTCTGTAATGTACAGAATACTGTTCAATGTCCACCTGGCTTCCATAAACCCTAATGGTATATGGTGAATACAATCATTATATCATATAATTCCTATATTACCAACAAAGGGTTCAATATGCCCCTTACATCTCAGAGTTATATTGAGGTAGCTTTATAGGGGGCATGATGACAATAAATGAGGGTTATGATTTCAGGTGCCCTCAACAACTGAGATCCTACTTGCTGCTAATGCTAGAGAGAGTCAGTTGCTTGGCTTGGGTGGCTGGGTGATACAGACCTGACAGCCATGATGGTAGTGGCTCGCTCAGTCTGCGTCAACACCTCCACAATCCCCACCAGCTCGCCGCGACCATACTCCCCTACCAGTTCCTTCTTACCACTGCGCTGAGTGACGACGGAGCGCAGACGTCCGTTCAGGATGATGTACAGGCAGTCAGACTGCTCCCCCTGCCTGTAAACCACAGATACATGGACTGTCTGAGGAAAGGTTCATAAGGACGACAGGACACCGACACATGGATGGGTATAAATAGTAGAGGATGGGCCACTTTAAGCCAATCAAACCACTGCAGTGATTCACAGTGTTGACTACCAATTACACATTTGATGAAGAATAAAATTTATTAAAATATGTCGATATTGAAGCATACAAATTAAAGCTGATCTGTATATATTGGTGCCTGACCTGAAGAGTGCCCTTCCTGCTTCTATGAGCATCCAATCAAGAGCGAAGTCAATCTGGCGGACGAAGGCAGAGAGGCGTCGTACGACGGTGTGTCCCACGCCTAGCACTACCTTAGGCTGTTGTTTCATCAGACTGGAATACCATCATACATACAGGGGGGTGGGTATAGAGGTGGGTGATAAACATAGCTGAGTCAGGAATTAAACACAAAGATATTTACAGAATCAGTGTGAAGTAAGGATTAACAACTCTATTCAGCACCACAAGTTATACTGAGAGGGTGATGTAGGATGATGATGATGATGTTTATGATGATGATGTTTATGATGATGTGTATGATGATGATGTTGATGATGATGATAATCAATGGTAATTCACCACCTTAGATAGCTATAATCATGGAGCTACCCCAGTAATGAACTAAAGATCAAATGATAACTTGCAGCTGTATATGAATAGTAACAGGTAAGCTTTGCTACACAACTTATACAAGACAAGGGATACCAGATGGTAATGTTCTCAGGACAGAAGGAGCAGACACCCACGTGTAGAAGTTTGACTTTGAGATGATGACGACTCTTGAATCGTGGTGAGCTTTGATGGTGAAGAAAGAGGGCTCTCCAGTCAGAACAGCTAACGAACCAACAAACTCTCCGGGTCGAACCACAAACAACGTCCGCTACAAACACAATGTATTCATGGTCACTAACATAATTTTTCATAAAAATCAACAAATAGCGATTCCACAAACTGGAACACAGAAGATGCCAGAATCAACCATCCTTGGCCGACCACAACCATTGTATCCATGCACCATTTATCTTAAAGCACTGACAACTGTTTGGTTCTGTAACTCCCCAAAGCCAATAAACAATGGTAAACATGGCTTCAACTCTGTTGATTCAAATTTATAGTCATCTAGACATGGCATAAACAATGACCATACAACTTCTGATTGGGGAAGGAACGGAAGGTAAGAATGAAGATGCAGCTGCCATGGAGAGCCTGAGTCAGCCCCACCATTACCCAAATTCAGACACAACCAACCCTGGCGGCTATAATTTGAGTTGATGGCTGTGATAACTGACCTCTTCTGACTCGTGGCCAACCACCTGTTGCTTGACACGCAGCTCGCCCGTCACCACAAACAGCAGGTTGGCATCCTGTCACACACACCACTTCATCAGGGGACCAATCAACGCACCCTCTCTCCCCCCATGTGTGACTATATACCACAGTATATGTTGTAAGAAGAAGAGTGAGGTCTAACCTGATCTCCCTGTTTCAGCAGTGTGAAGCTATGTCTGATGTGTCTCATGTAACACTTGCCTCGAAGGAGCTCCACATTCTACAACACCGTCCATTCATTGATACTTAACACTCACAATTATCAGGCTGGATTATAAACGACTGAACATGCAACTATTTATTGACGTAGAACGTCGGGTCTCAGCATATTCACACCACCCACAGTATTCCATCACAACTTCTCATGACCCACTGACTTTGTCATGAGTCGACCTCTGATAAGATCCGTAAGGGGCCATGACCTCAAGCATACCTCTAAGCCAAAGATCTTGGCCATGTCCTCCATGGCTAGTTCCAGCATCTCGTCATCAGTAAGTACATCTCCCCACTTCTCCATCGGTGCTGATGGGATGATCTGCACGCTGTCTGTGAGCACAGCCTTCTTGATAGACCCTGTACGTCTACTGGGGGTGCCTGCGCCGTGCATGTAGTCATCCATACTCTATAATAAAACCATGCCACATTCTCCCGTGATGTGAGATGAAGAAATTATGATATCCGTAACAGTGCAATGTCTGTCCCTTATTATTAACGTCTTTTTAATATCACTATAACCATTTAATATTCAACAATATAAGCCTTCACTGATGCATTGACTCAACAGATACATAAAGGAAGTTAGGTGAGATTGAACATACAGGTAGATAAATCAGTGATGAAGGTGAGACAACACACCCTAACAGTGGGAGAGCCTGAGGTGAATGGGTCTTCATCAAGAACTCCTGCACGAGCCCGTGACATGGCTACGTCAAAGTCGGAGACAGGCTCAACATCTGGTAGATTGCTGTGTCGCATGCCACGCGATGCTTTACACAGAATCGAAGGTGAAATAACTGCTTTATAAATCCCCATTTGAAAGAGAGGGTTAAATGTTGGATATAGAGTGATTATTGATTGTGGTGTATTGCTACAGCAAGCGTTATTGGGGCTGTTGCCATGACAACAGCTGCTGCATCTTCAGATCATGCCCTTCATAATGTTAATCCTGTTACTGTCATCCCACAGTGTGACATGCCACATCACCATCTGTCATCCCACAATGTGACATGCCATATCACTGTCTGTCATCCCACAGTGTGACATGCCATATCACTGTCTGTCATCCCACAGTGTGACATGCCATATCACCGTCTGTCATCCCACAGTGTGACATGCCATATCACCGTCTCATATATACAAGGTTCAACAACTAGAAGAGCATCAGAAGAAAACATGGCCACTAAACATAACTACAAACGCTATTTGTACCACTTCACAAACGATAACTCAAAAGCAAACAAAAAAGCAGCTGAATACACTAGAATAGTGCATGAAACAAGCGGTCAAGCCGAAAACATTCTTTATCAACATAAAAACAACTAGAAATCAGATAAACTCCACCCCTTCCTGATTGCCTCCAAGTAATACAAGGTTTAGTAAACAGGTCGCTATGGCGCCTACCAGACATATCTCCAGGACGACGGGGCACGGGAATAGCTCGCTTCTTCATTTCGACAAGCTCGGCAGAACTTCTGCTACCATCTGACGGCCAAGATAGACATTGCAGGAAAGGCTATACAGGAGTTATTCTGCAGTTTATGATTTTGTAGCCAGTAAGTACTCATTTCTGACGTAAGTTAACTGGATACACTCGTTCTGGCCCACATTGTGAATCATGGATCAATAGAATTGGTGAGACTGGAAAGAGTTAATTAGGGAACCCATATACAGAGAAGAAGGATACATAAGTGGTAATTGTCTTAGATTTAGAACGCAAATATGAGATAAATGATTGGATGAGTAGCACACAAGGACACAGCACACACATACATATCTAGAAATACATATACACATACAGGCTGCTATTGCAACCAGCATGGAAGGTGGATGTCATATTGACAGACAAGTTGCAAATTCTTAAGAAGCATTGCTCAAATTAATGGAAGCAATCATGCTAGCATATGATATGCTCATCATAATTCAATCTGGGCATGTGCAGCACAAATATATACTGTAATGAGCACATACTTTTAATCAAGACCAGAGGTATATTTACAGGTAGTAATAAGCACATACGTTTAATCAAGACCAGAGGTATATTATACAGGTAGTAATAACCACTTAGTTACAATCAAATTGCACATTCACCTCCTCTCTCCTCTGACTAATTACGCTATGTAATTAGGATATTTTTCATAATTAATGTTATAGCTGAGGAGTAGAGAGAGTAACAGCATCTTGTGATTTCAAGCAAGAAGGTCAAACAGTTTAAATATGTGGCATTAGCCCTAATGATACCATGACTATCTACCTAATGATGAAGATTCCTCGTCCTGTGTACTCGTCGGAGGCTGAGATGACGGCTTTTCTCCCTCTTCCTCCGTCACTGACCCGCAGGATTTCACCTTGATTGGACTGCCGTGTGGGGTCAGGCCAATGGTGTGGACAGAAAAGGACTTGTCACTTTGAATCTCCTGTAAGTTTACAACATATCAGATAAATCTAATTATCAACCACATCACCATAAGACTGTTATTGTGTATAATAACAAAACTTGACAAGACTTAAGGAATGACCACATATGCAGGTCAATAAAATGCAATAAAAATTATATTACATTCACTGCATGATAATGATATATTGCAACTCACAGGGTTCATGAGTTCATATCCAAGACCAAGGTAGTTATGGAGAGCCATGAATGTCACACGCTGAAGTCGAACCATGATAATCTGCAAACAAACATTTCAAGCATGATCACAATTTGTATCAGCAGAGCTTACAACAAGGAAATCTCAAAGGTAAAATATCAGTCAGTCAATATCACACGGCAGTCATGAGGAGACTTTACCTGAACAATTCTAACCATGGACTCAGGAAACCTCTCCAAGACTATCTTGAATGCCTTGACAGGCAATCTGTGAAGGATCACCACAAGATCAGTCATGCAGGGTCAATATCACTGATAATCTATCAAACAAAGCTTTTCAAAATGACAGAAATACAACCATTAAGCAGTTATAAAGATCAAATAACACTAAATGAATATAAAATGTTCACCCAAGAGCAGGGTATGCAGCTGAAAGAGACGTGCGTACCTGAGTATGGCAGCGTCACTAACAGCATAGGCAGACACAGTCTTGTAAGTGGCTGGGTGACCCTGGTACACCACAAGGTCAGACAAACATGTCAACAACTACCACACATGCTGCATATGCCTTTTGTCCCTAAAGCAGATTCAACATTTAGTAACATCAAGATTTTAGAATTGGACTTCATCAGAGGTATGCTAATAGAATCAGGTACTGTCATCAAATGTTATGTATTGCACACAGATCAAGAAGATTCATTGACGGTACAGTTTATGGTTTTATGATAATGACGCAAGAGAATGAGCCGCTGACCGTGAGCACATCCATGATACTGAGCAGGCTGTGAATGCTGTCGCCCTTGTTGACTTCCTTCACTACATGTTCCACACCTTCCTGCCGGTTCATGTCACAGACAGACGATGACGTGTCATCATTGACACAATACAAGCAATGACAGTCTTATCAGACATATGATTTAAATGGACACAATCTCAAATATTAAGTTTATCCCATGGAAGATGGAGACATGCCATAACGGTGAGGGGACACCTGCTGACGTGAACACTTTATCTCAGTCCAATGGATTTGAAAGACAGGTTTTATAGAAATTTGATACATAAATTGTTCTAAACAATCACCAAATTAAAAAGCAATGATATTATGAATAAAAACTGATGGATGATTTTAAAAGATCTGTTTGTTTAGAGTACACAAGTTAATACACATCTGACAACAGGTGATTAATGGACTTACCTGATCTGCTATACAAACATGGACTCTCCCAGACTGAACAACATAGATGCTGTCATCAGGGTCGCCTACTTTGAATAGGTAAGCCCCCTGGGGAACAAACCTGGACTCCATGAAGCGGCACAGCTCAAGGAATATGGGCTTCTCAAAGTGACCAAGTACTCTGCAGTGTATCACCGAAATATGTGCTTTATAAAAGATGCTAACGGCAAAATTTTATGCACGGCTAAACAATAAAATCTACTACTGCTATTTCACTCATCATGTCAAAAATTGAAAAAGAAAATAACCTGACACTCCTCAACATGTACATGACTTCTGCTGGAAGTCTGTTTTCACTGTGTTCTAGCTCGGGCCAGTCCACTTCCAGAAGGGATGCCGGCGGTTCTCGCACCTTAAACTGTGGTACCTTTTCCTTCTTCAAACTTAGTATTCTATAAAAATCAATATTGATTAGAATTATGTGAAATACTGTGTTATATCATCTATTGTCCACCCTACTGGTTCCAGTGCTTGCTCTTATTTGCAAGTTATGAAGTGAGTAAAGTGGAAGATTAAGCTTTAAAAATGAACTTTTCAGGGTACATATTATTCATTGGTTCAGTGTGGTCATACAAAGAAAAGGTTTCTCAGTAACTTAAGACTATATAGAGACTGTCAATGTTTTTCGCCTACTTTTTAGCAATATTGTACACCATCTTTTTCTTTTTGGAACCACGTCTGCTTGTTGTTGATATTGAATTTCGAGCAAAACTATGTACCTGTCATACAAAAATACTACACTTAAAGAAAAATTAGATCCTTTGAAAATGAAAGTTGACAATATCTCAACCAGAAAGTAATTACTTAATTTGCATTCTTACCCTGCGCAACATTTTCCTTCCATAAAACATGACTTTATCTCTCTTTCTGAATCGAGGTTTAGATGATCCTGAAACTAACTTTGACAATACTGAAACCAGACATATGTTTCATTTTAGTCATTCTAATTATGATCATCCAACCAGCAGAATATCCTTGGAAAAACATTGAATATGGTACAAAACATCACAACAGGATTTATCCTTCTGATGTGGAAAACAATGACAGGTTTCACACACACAGACTTGTTGAATATGATGTATAGGAAAAATATGATGTATAGGAAAAATAAATTACCTTGGGTGCCTTTATACTTCCATGTCCAATAGTAAAAGATCAAAAGAATTGTAACTGCACCAATTCCAACGGTAATAAGAATATTCTGTAACACAGTATCAATTTTATTGAGAAGGCAGTACTGAGGTTAACACAAAAAAGGAAAATCAATGCCGGTTGGAAGCAATTATTGCTTTGACTTCACTTACATTGGCTGCTTGTGACACCTTATCTCAATGCCCAAACTGCAGGGGACTTAAGTAAGAACAAAATTCCAGGAAAAATGCATAATAACCCAATAATGCTTGGGCTTTCAGGGTTCTCCGCAGAAATAATTTAAGGAGTAGGGGCATATGACGGGGGGTGGGTACGGGAGGGGGGGTACCCCCTTCCGTGTAGCAATATTTTTTTTAAAATGAGTATTTGTAGACCTCATTTCCTGCATTTTAATGTCTTCTTTACCAAGTACCTTTGGGTAATTCATAAACAATCACAAAGTATCATTTACAGAACCACTCTCCTTGGTCCAGCCTTGAACCAGCTGTCCACAACAGCATCAAAATCAACTTGGCCACTTGTAAACAAAACGGTCCCCAGCAACATTATGACGTGTTGCCGTAGTCAGCCCACGATTATTCATAAACGCGGCGTTCCATCCCAGCATCATGCCTCCTATAGCGTCATAGCAATACTCTGAGCCATGGTTGTAAACTGTGGTTTTAGCCCGGAATCTGCTACCCACTAATGGCTCTCCGCATTGATCAGTTGAACATGGAGGACGAAAAGCCAGTGAACGGTGAAAATAACAGTTCAAACTCCAATAACAGCCACCAAGAGGAACCAAGAGACAACCAAGAGACCACAAGTAGTCATTCCGTCAACGAGGCAGACGAAGACGCACCCGAAAGAGAAATTACACGGATGGTAAAATCAATACACAGTATACCAAAGCGTAGCGGATGGAGTTTAAGGCATAGTGCTGTATTTAAGAGATAGCGGCTTATTTATGACTTTGATGAAGGCGTAGCGGTGCCGCGACGCTTAATGGCCCTGCGGAGAACCCTGGCTTTCGAGTTGCAACCAAGATGATGAGGCCATTTTGTGGACATGAATTGTTGGACCAATCTTGAGTAATGACCATTTTGACACAGCCAATTGATCACTGAAAGTGAAGACCAGATTAACTAATGCAACCTTTATTTACATAAAGAATTTTGGCTGGGTCATTCACACTTGTTGTCCTGTCCTGGTAAAAAAATATCGGTCAATAAGCCTTAATTGTAAATGCCACCCTCTAATTTCAAGTGTCAAGCTATATCCACTATCACAAAGACAGTATACCTCAACTGAATTAGTGTAGGGAATACAATCTACTCAAACGAAAGAAATGTAATATTTTACATCCATAGTTAGACCTTGCCCTTTTATCCCTTCATCTGGTTTTTTTTAGGTCCAAACCATGTGGCGACCCTAATCACGATGTGTTTTGAGCTAACAATGGGAAACATGGCAACAACATAATGTTTCCCAGCTCATATATTGTTTAGGACCCTTCATACATAACAAGAGTCCACGACATTTTTCTTTGTCCAGCAGATGAAAATAGGAATATTGCTAAAAGAAATGCAGCTATTGGACTAGCCCTGCAGGACGTATTGTTCCAATCATACAAGATGCACACACAAAGCGTACATGCAAAGAATTAATTTTCACATCAATGAATGTTGAGTAAGGCCACATATGAGACTTTGTAAGGTCACATATGAGACTTTGTTGAAGGCAGTTGGATCCAGCAAGAGAAACTTAGAAAGTTCACATATCCAACGTTATGTTTGCATTAGAGCAACATGGCGTTGCTGTGATTGAAAGTTGAGATTCTCAAAGTTTAAATGACAACTGGTGACCAATCACACAGCAGCGGATAACCAAAATAGTACGAGATGTGAGATATTTATCATGAGTAATCAGTACCAATGATCAAGGCTAGCCCTGTAGGACGTCTATGACTATGTAGCTGATACGAATGCACAGGGCGAGAATCCACAGATCCAGACCAGGGTCACACAAAAATAGCAGACTTGTCAGTTTTAACCTTGTTGACATCTTCTAAATCTTACCATAGTTATTTCGAAAGTAGACAAAGGTTCAGTGAGACTTTCTTTGAAGTTCTTGAATGACTCAGCCATGTTTGTGTTTGAGGAGCTCAAAATAAGCCAAACAAATCAAATTTGAGCGCTGGTTCGACCTGTCAAAAAAATACTAACAATAAACTATCCATGGATAACCATGCTAACACGCAATAAACGTATCATTGCGTACAATACATGAGATTGAATGATGCGTTATGATACACATAGACACAACAACGACGATTGTAGGTGCTTGTTCAATGATTGCAATTAAGGTTTATGGTGATATCATACTTGACACCAAATTAGCCAACTACACGACACATTCTACATGGACAAAATAAATCATCCCTGCTCAGTGAGATTTGTTCGGACCCTACTTTGTAGGCTTTATCATTCAGTTCTTTCAATACCAAGATCAATTTTTTTAGCGACACAATTGAAACATTCTCCGTCTGGTTTATTGTTAATGCATCGACTGCAACTTACAGGCCTAGTGCACTATAATTTGTATAAGTCGGCAATGATATGCGCAGCGGCAATAAAATAGTGATGTAAAACTTATCGTGTCTTCATTTGACATTTTACCATTTCCGGTAACTAAACGAATGGTATCGTAACAATCATCTCACTGCTTACTTATTATCACTAGCAATCACTGTTGCCTTACCAATGTTTTGAATGAAAGTTTTTGTCTCCTAACACGGTATGGATAAAGCATAAACAGATATCGACAATATTGACTTGAATTGTCTATCGACTGTAAAGGGCGGTTTGTTTTGGGTAGGGCCCCGGTCGGACCACAGCGTTTGGGAGGGCAGCGTCGGGTAGGGTAGCATCGGATCGGGGAGCGGGTCGGGTAGGGTAGGGTACGGTAGCATCGGTAGGGTAGGGTAGGGTCGGATAGGGTAGCATCGGGTAGGGTATGGTAGGGTCGGATTGGGTCGTGTGTGATAGTAAGCTACATCTGCTACTCAATATCATGTTTGTTCCATTGTGTATGTTTAAATAACGTATGTACGTACATACATACATACATGAATCACACACAGTCCGGTATTAATCTTAAAACTTGGGTACGAGTTGGTCTGGGTACGTGTTGGTTTGGGTACCAGTTGGTCTGGGTACGAGTTGGTTTGGGTACGAGTTGACCCGATCCCCACAGACACAGGGATTCGTATGATATATATCTTTCTATCTTCAACCTACCTTCTGATACGACGTATCAGAAGTTAAGTTGAAGATAGAAAGATATATATATTTATCGACCTATGACCCTGACATGGTAGAACAAAGAGAGAAAGATTATATAATCGATCTAAGTCGCCATTTGCCTCTTTCTTTCATTTTTGCAGGATAACCACACTACTGACATACGCCGGCCAATGGGAGCACAGGACCAAATTTGCCATGGGGAATATGGCGACTTCTGTGAATTGATCTCTGTAGTTCTGGCTGAAGTTACGAAAAGTGGTCAACTATGTGTTGAAAGGGTCTGCTCTCGGCGAGTGAGTGTGTTGAGAATAAATATGGATGTTTTCCCACCTAACGGAGCGTAGTTTTCGGAAGTTTTCTCCCTTGTTTTTTTTAGTTGTACCAGGGTCATTAGATCAATTATATAAAAATTTCTCTCTTCGTTCTACCATCTGTCAGGGTCATAGGTCGATATATATAGGTGAATATCTTGTGAACATCCTATTTTGGTTATCCACTGTCTTGTTATTATTTAGCAATGCATTATCACATATGATGTTAAATTACGCAGTTTCAGTTTCACTTGCTATGTGGCTGCGGGTATCCAGAAGTGGTTTTTTTTTTAATTGTCAAGGCGATAACATTGAATACATATTCCCCCTGTAAGGTAGGTATGGCCAAATGATAATCATTGACAAAATCACACGTACTTAAGTTATAAAATTCCGAAAGCAACGTTCGCTTGGGAAGAGCTCTGTCTGGGAGTGTGCGCAGCCACCGTTTTTGTTTTCCAAACAAACATGGCGATAAGATGTCAGAGATTCGATCTTTTTCAAAATTGGTCTGGCCGGATACAAGGAATTAGCTGTATAAGCAGCTCATTAAAAGACAAACAGCGACGCAGCAAGCTGGCTGCTCATCTACTATCAAAATAAATACTGTTCTGTTTGATGCTTTTTATGACGCATGGGGTTTAATAAGCGTCATAATACTCGAACGATGGTGAATGGAGTTATGACCAGATTCGCCTCCTCACAAAACAAGGTCCAAGTCCATGTCGATGATAAACCTTTTCTAAAATGATACACAATATGTTCGAGGTTTGTAAGAATAATGACAGCTAGAAGGGTGGCATACATTGTGCACAGTCGATTGGAGCATCATTCTGAAATGTCGCTTTTCCCACGGGGTCGGTTAGGGTGGGGATGGAAGGGCAGTTTTCAAATCCTGGCTAAGACCCTGATTGTAAGGTATTCCTTTAATGATGCTGACAATATTGGAAATGTTTTCTTTGCACGTTTATAGCCAATTCTCTTCCTCTATGCAGGTGTGTCATTCAGACTTGACACACGATGAAGCCTCGTAGGAGAGAGAAGCTCCTCCGTCTGATTGAAGACGATGACTTGTCACGGGTGAAGGCATACATGAAGAAACATAGGATTAATGTCAACGATGTTCTTGATGAAAATAACTCAACTTTACTTCACACAGCATGTAGACTGGGCCATGATGTGATAGCAGAGTAAGTACTGTCAAAAGACGCTAAGGAGGGGAATAGGGAGACCACCGGGTAATTAAATAGCTGTTGTTTGCAAGGAGAAACTCAACTGTTTGCTAGGACTAGGACCAGATATGAAGCTTTCAGAATTTATTAGCAAGTAATTAACATGGGTTGTAATACAAAATAAATTCAGATTAAGATGAGTTAAATGAATTGTAATGATACAAAATATCCTTTGTAAGTACAGCTGTCCAGCTTGTTATGTGTTGTGATAAGCTCAATGTATTGTTGTGATTAGCTCAGTATATAGGTGTGAAAAGTTTTTTATTGTTGTGATAAGCTTAGTTTATAGTAATGATAAGCTCAGTTGAAATAGATAAGTTTATTGTTGTGGTTAGCTATTTGTTTGTGTGAGCGTGTGTGTGTGTGAGAGAGAGAGAGAGAGAGAGATTTGCTCAGTTCATGGTTGTAATGAGTTCAGTTTATTGTTCAGATAAGTTCATTTGGTTGTGAGTCATGCCATTCTTTGTTAGTTGAATCTCTTTCCTGTACAACAATCTATTTTTCTTTTTAATGTTAGCTTCTTGCTGAAGCAGAAAGCAGATCTTCTCCTGCCAGATATTCAGGGATGTCTGCCTCTCCATCTGGCCTGTACATATGCCCTCCAGTGTAAGGGTACATATGGTGAGTGTTACAGTCATCAAATCCATGATTAATAATAAATTGCAGTAAATTGTCTCCACAAATGATTGATTGATGGCAGAATACCTGTTTTCTGCCATAATCAATGTTACTTATTTGTGTTGTTCTAGATCTTGAAACACTATGCGGACCATATTATGTCAGCTGGAAACATATTACGACGTATTGATGAAATTTGATATAATGTTTGACTGGTTTGATTGCAGTTTACACAGACCTGGTGCAGCCACTGATACAACAATGCCCTGGTAGTCTAGATGTACCGGACTGTAATGGGGTGAAACCGCGACATATGATCAAACACATGAACATCCCTCGTGCTAGCCAGGAGGTATGTGGCAATGTAACAACTGGATTGATGGGCACGATTCACCTGTAGATATTTGCAGTGAAACAGAAGTTGACAGTGCTGTTTTACTGAGACTAATCATCATGTGAAAAAACTGTACTGACACTTCTTTGTTCTAATATGTAAACTAAAGTGACAAGTGGTTTTCTGATAGCTATATGTGCCATAGTGTCTGAATGGTTAATTGAGGGATACATGAATATATCCAGGGCATGAAACTAAGAAAATTTGCAACCGGCCAACCTGGCTGGTAGTTCCTAAAATCCACCGGCCCAGAAAAAATACCACCATCCAACAAAATTCAACACAAGTTTATGTATATTTACGAATACTTAACCCATAACCCGCATAATATAACTCACAATATACACGAGCAAAAAATAAAGTAAAATTCCACCACATTCAATCACTTGATATACACAGCATGAAAAACATGACACTCACGTAAGGACATATAGTACACACAACAATAACACCCTACTTAACAACAGTAATTCTGGTATGTGGCCTCGGGCCCCCTGGACAGACCAATGTAAACGCAGTGCTCTTCTAGTCCATCCTCCTTTTCACTTTCAAATCGAATGTTTTCCTTGTAACTGGGGCATCGATACCAGGTTCCAGTAATCTGCCACAGTTCTGTTAGGGGTTGTAGTCAGCGATAGGGGTGACACAAGTAGCACCGTCATCAGGTCGTTGAGGGAGTCTGCGCCAAGACTGGACCTCCAGTCATTTTTTATTTGCTTCATTATGTTGAATCCTCTTTCACACTCAGCTATAGAGGCAGGAAGGTTCAGAATGAGGTCCATGAGGGCTAATACATCACATGAGTATGTCCTATGTGCCCTGTTGTTGCTTGCCCAGGACATCATGTCAATTCCTGGACCTCTGCTGCTTTCTTTGAGAATCTGCTTAAGACATAAGCATATTATAGGCAATGATTATTTACATAACACAAGTGATAAATAGGTTTATTCAGCATCAGCTCAGCATTGCCCTCTGGTCTGGGATATATACAGTGTCAACACCTGCACCAGAGAGCACAATACTGAAATGTTCAACGAGTGTGGCTACTGCCTGATCATCAAAATCTGAAAGCATATTCAGACAGCTGCATATCTTTGGTTGCATATGTTCTGTAGCAATCGCAATAGCTTTTCATCGTGTCGCAGCCAACCTCTTTCTTCTCCGCAGCCTGTTTTCAGCCAGCAAGAGTTCTTTTTTTCCTCATAATCTTTACTTTGAAGCCTTTGCTCTTCTAGAAGCTTGCGCTTACCCGGCTGGGGAGGCTTGCCACATAGTGTAGAAAAATTGGTGATTTGGACGCTGACAATTTGACTTGGTCGATTCGTAGAACAGGGCTTGATGATTAATCATGATCAAACGAAGCCTTGTCTATCCACATAAGTTCACCGAGACCCAAAAGCAACGCGCGACGCTACGGAGCGAGCGACGTTTCGCGCATGCCATTACGCGAAACATTGACAGCACGCGCCGCATCGTGACGCATTGACCATTGATAGGCGCGAGCTCCTGTCACATCTTCTCAAAACCCGACTCTAACCTTACATTAGTACCTGAAACAACAACAATTAATTGGCACATCCTGGCCTACAGCGACACATGCAAAGAATAACAAGCACTCCAATACAATTCTAGCACAAAAAAAAATCACGGCTGCTCGTGAGGGGTGTTTTAACTTCCGAAGTACGGAAAATATCCTTACGATTTCGGATATAGTAAAGGAAGAATGATATTGTTGGAATAAAACAAACACAGTTATATTATATAAAGACCAGAAATCATATGAATGAGGATGCGTCATTTAAGTATAACCGTCACATTGCAGCGTTAGTTATTATCTGAACAAGTCATCAGCTAAGTGAGCGACGGTATGTTAGCGCCCAATTAACAATACCAACGGGACATCCGATAAAGTCGTATAAGGTGTCCAAATCTGTATATTTAATACTACAATAAAGACCAGAGACCCTATAAATAAATACTCGCTGCGTTTGGAGTAAACAATCACTGGCGATCTCAGTCGGGGTTCGGGACTTAAGTGCGTGTTAAATTAAAGGTCATGCGCTTCAGAACGTGCTGCGAACGGGTGCATCATGAAAACTAAATACAGGTGATTCGTTGACTCGCCATACGGCGACCAGTTTCATAATTTCTACCCGCCTGGGCCAATTTTGACTCGCCATTGGCGGGCGGGCAGGCTTTAGTTTCGAGCCCTGAATATATCTATCGGTTATTTAGGGATGCATAACTGTGTCAATTAGTTCTAGAGTATTTGTATGATTAATTTTGGGAATATAAATGTTTGTACATGTGGGTACACTAAATAAACCGATATGCATCAACATTGAGTTGAAGCGATCCCACGTGCTCCCTATGTTGTCATTTCACAAGAGACCTCAAGGTATGGACACAAAGCTGACAACTACTAAGTGAAAGCTGATGTAACTCCATATAATGTGGCTGTTTACAGGAGAGTCAAAGTGATGCAGATGCGAACAGAAGATGGAACGCCAGGTTAGCCGAGGAAATGAGGGATGACTACAGTGAAATGTATGGCTCTTATCATGATGGTATGTGTATCTTATCCTTACTGTCACCAATCTTTTTCTGTGTTCTGTGTGGAAACAGAGGTCATTAGTTACATGGCCAAAAGGCAAAAAGAATGATTGTAGGTTTTGTCATGGTTTCAATTTTCTTGCTAAGTGCGATCATATAATTATGTGGCTACGTCAAAATGTTTTTTTATCATTGCAGAATCCCTATATGAAGACCAAGAACCTGACACATACGATGCATGGGCAGACAGAATGTCTGATCAATATTACATGAAACGTAATGGACATACTTCAACTTATCAGAAGTCACGCCAAAGGTATGCTAAACGAAAGACACCACCTGACCAGGCTGATGAATCCAAAAAGCCCAAAATATCTGACAAAAAGAAAGAGGCATTCCAACAGAAGTTGATGGAGGAATATGATCAACTAAGGCAGCATGACGCTGAGGAAAAGAAAAGGGGAATGAAGAAAAGACGGGAAATTTACGAGGACAAATGTGCCGAAATATTCAATTCAGACAGCCTTGACATGGTGTCATTTAGTGATATACCTTGGCCCCATGATAAAACATTCAACAGAGAATCTGTGGAGGAATTTCTCTTCTTTGATAAAGAAGAGTCTATAGTGACATTCAAGAAGTACTTGAAAGAACAACAGGTGCGCTGGCATCCTGACAGGTTTCTACAAAAATGTGGGAGTAGAATTGTGTTGAAACATAAAGACAAAATTGATCAGAAGGTGAAAGAAATTTCTCAGCTCCTCAATTGTATGAATGATAATGGTTCTTGACACTTGTGGATGCTGGGCAAAACGGGTTATTCACTTAATAAATGGACTATGTGTGGTTCTATTGTGTACTGTTTGTGTTCCATTGCACTCTGTAGACTTTGTAGTTGATTAATATTGTGTGATAGTGTTTGCTGAAACAAGACAGTCATGCTAGGTTCTCTTGGTGCTGTGTTGTATGAAAAGAACTGCCAGGGAGACTCAAGCATATCTATTTATATTTACGGGGGGTAAGGTTTGCATGGAGGAGATTAGTGGAGTCAGTTCACTTATTTGGATATGGTCACAATGGGGATTAGGGTTACCATGTGGGGGTTGATGAGTCAACAGCAGGGTTTAAGGTGCCAAGACATCTTGTTGCTGTATCTTGTTAGCATATATATATATATATATATATATATATATATATATATATATATATATATATATATATATATATATGCATATATATACATATATATTTATATGTATATATATACAATTATATATATATATACAATTATATATATATATATACAATTATATATATATATGTGTATCTATTTATAGATATATATATAGACATGTATATTTATATGTATACGCACATATATATTTATATAAGTATTTGTGTTTACCACCCGTGCTCGTGTGCGTAGTGTGTATGTATAGTATATATAGATATATATATATATATATATATATATATATATATATATATATATATATATATATATATATACATATATATACATATATATTTATATGTATATATATATATACAATTATATATATATGTATATATATATACAATTATATATATATATATATATATATTATATATATATATATATATATGTGTGTATCTATTTATAGATATATATATATAGACATGTATATTTATATGTATACACACATATGTTTATATAAGTATTTATGTGTTTACCACCGTGCTCGTGTGCGTAGTGTGTGGAACAATGCCAATTACAATTTCATAAAAATATACACGCCTTTACTAGTCAACAGAACCTTCTGAAAGGTAGTCATGCAGCCGCTTTCACTCCCACATCTGGAGCCATTATATTTCTAATCCTCTGTCTTACGTAAGCTCAGTAGGGGGTAACCTATAAACACAGTGACCCAATTTCATTTTAACTCCGTGCCAGATATCCTGAATAAGAGCAGTTGTTAATAAGCTCGGTTTGTTATGATGAAGAGTTTCAGTGTTGGTTGAAAGCGAAAGTTTCATTCAGGATAAAATATGTGGAATAGTTTCCCTTCTTCTTGGTTATGAAAACAGTTGAAATGCCAGAATCATTGATCCATGTTAATCGATTATTATCAGAGGACCATGTCACTTCGATTCTTCATCTTGGAACAAGCCCTTCATTCTCACTAGTTTCATGATACTGACGCTGCTAAGGCTGACCCATATACTTAGCATTTAAACGTTATTAGTGTGTTAAATTTTGTACTCAAATTTGGAATGGATCGTCAGTGCTCCAATGCTGGCAAAATATAAACCACGTGGGTTAGTGCAACAGCGATATCTTATTGATTAAATTAAACGCACATAAATATATCTTTGGTAAAAGTTGTGCCCCAGAAAGCCAAAGGTAGACCCAATAAGGTCAGTTGGAGCTAAATCAGACCATATTAAGTGGGTTAATCTATGCCACCATGACATGTAACAGATGACGGAACTCATGCTTTTAAGCCTTTCACCTATGAGTGGTTTAGTGTGGGTATCGGAAGTACATCGATGTACTGAGCTTCGCCGCCTGAATCGATAAAATCGAGGCTAGACCCTATAACTTGTCAAATCGTTTGCTCGTTTGCTTGCGTACACTCATCTCTGACTATAAAACAGTCAATTTTAGACAAAGTTAAAGAGGTCAACTAGCCATATATCCTATCTCATATTCGGACAGATATCTGATGGTATTCAATCAATACATATTGCTATGGCTGAGAGCATATGACGTTAAGAATTCTTCATATATTCATGTAAATAATTGGTGATCAATCTTGTCCATTGCTGAAAGCACGACCAACAAGAAGGTCTGCTAACAGAAAATATATTAATTTCTAGCAAACAATGCAAGAAAACATACTTGAGTTTGTTGACATAACATTACACCAAGATGATAATTTGCAACCAAACATTATTGTGCCCAGACAAGGTGTCGATACCGTGACCAGGCAACAGCGGTAAAAATACTGACAATGCGAACACAGGTCAACAACATAACCTCATTGATTCTTGTCATGTAGGGTGCGTTCATAAAAAAAATTAAGGAATTATCAACCAGAGACGTAGTTCAGATGCAACATTACTCTTGTTTTGCGTACCAATTCATCATTCGATAATTATCGTATTGATTGAAGTCAGACTTTATAAATATCTGAACACAGGCACCCAGCTCAATATTCCACTCAGCGAGTGCCCCCTCTGTCATTCGGGAGAGTTCAGGAGACAGTCTTTAGCGCTCGTGGGTCTGAGTATCAGATTATTCATCAGTAAGGATTAACATAATAAGATCGGCTGCTCCTTCAATCGATCCACAGGTATTTGTCTCTATTTACCAGAATCTGTCACCGTCAGTCAATGCGAGGCAGCCCCGAGCCATAGCATGATGAGCACGAAGAATAGCCTCGTCAATCGATGGAAACCCTTTCCACATTACCTATGTATATGATCGGACCCACCATTACAGCAAATGTATAATTTCACTCTGTGGTCGCCGGGGTCCTCAGGGAACATATGTAAATATTTAATGTGTTTACGGTCGATTTAATTGGTAATATATCAATGTTCTCATATACATTTATTGCACCGTTTATTGGGACAATTCGTTTCAGTGCGTGTTTACCTCCTTCAGGAGCCATAGAACCGAAGTGATATTTCATGCCGCCGACATTGGCTCTTGAAATACTTTAAACCAAGGCCATTCTTGCAAAACGGTTTCTCCTTACTGAGGTAGATTTGCTATTTGGCTGGCCATGTCTCTAAGGCCATCTTCTTTTGAGTAATTTTAGCGCTCATCGATCCCACTCCCAGAACATTCCAACGTCGTTTGCTTTGGCAAAGTGACAGGATCATTAATGTTGAATGCGGCGATAGCTCAAGTGACATTTAATTATGAACGCAGATAGAGCTGTACATAAGCTTACAACACCCCCTTTGATTGGCAACGCGACCTCTTCAGAAAAGCAGCTTTAATTCCTGCCTTCACATTCTCGGGTTTCCCTCGCGGCCGCTAGGAGGGCCACATTCGCGCACAGCGATTTTGACCGGAACTGGGGGCATGTTTCTCTGCCTGTCAAGCTGTCAGCGCTTTGTTCGCGCTTTACCATTTGCTGTTTTAAGTTCCTGAGTTGTTCCGTATTCTTGTTGCGTGTGTCCATTGCTGTTAAGGACATCAAAGACGTCGCCGAAGGTGTCAAGCGCATTCTGAACTCATGAAACTCCCGTCATAGCAGAATGGTTGCAAAAAAATATTGAAACGTAAGTCACTCACGAGATAAGTCTTTGACTGAGCTGGTACGGTAAGTTCTTAATCGTAAAATACTTCCCATGAAAGAAAAAAAGATGGATGCTTGTAATTTATTAATCTGTTTATTAAGGCGTATAGCACATTTCACAGCTTACAGATTTTCAAGGTATCCCACAGTCTTGTTACTTCTACGTGAGAGTGGGGTTCATTCCTACCAAGGAATAAGAGTCGGAAGGGGTTGGAGTGTGACCTTGACATTAAATTAATAAGGCTTATTGTGAGAATGCACAAGCCTGCATGAGGGTTTCTTGTTTTTTGGTTTGAGAAGCCATTCTATGATTATTCAATACAGTTGATTGTTTGTGAAGCTAAGTCCCGTAGCACCGTCCTGTAGCACATGTTTTGAACGTAATTATTCACAAAAAACCAGGCACACCAGATGCGCGAAAGAAAAGGGATGAACTTAAACAGTTATAAACAGTCTAACATTAGCACACATTCACTCAAATATATACATCTGAACGCAATTAAACAGACAATACGACACACATATTAGAAATACGATTATTTCTTTTCATAATTACAAATCAAATAAATTCGATGCATTTTTCTTTTGCGACACCATTTATACACCAAAATAGCTCAGCGTTTATACTAAAATTTAAGAAATAAACACATAATTCATTACGATGACCGGCACCTAAATTTACGGAATCGCATGCATTTTATCATATGTGACACACTGGATGATGAGGACTTAGAAAAAGTTATCATTTAAAATATCTTACCGTAAAACCAATGCTCCTCGGTTAAAAAAAAAAGCTTACTCTATTTGGAGTCAATTAACCAGAACGATAAGCTCCAGGTGGCGTTGTCATAGTACGTGAGCCTATCATCCCCAGGTGGCGCTGTCATAGTACGTGAGCCTATCATCCCCAGGTGGCGCTGTCATAGTACGTGAGCCTATCATCCCCAGGTGGCGCTGTCATAGTACGTGAGCCTATCACGAACGAGGGAGCCATTACGGAAATTGCAGACAGATAGGAAACGCTATTACTGCTACTCATCACCAACTGATGGGGAACCAAATTGATGTCATGACTATTGTTCATGTATGAGACGATGATGTGTATCTGCCGTTCCCCTCTTCATCGACAGGAACTGTAAGTGACTTGGACACAAGCACATGAAATCCAGTCCATCATGGAGCTTCCTGAGTGTCCAATAAATGATCATATCATTGACTGGGGTCATTGTTGCTAATGGTGGAATGATTTGAACGGTCATTGAAACTTGTTTTATTTTGGTCCGTTGTTTGGTCGCGTTGTGCGATGCGTTCGCTAGGTGGTGTTGAAGCGCCCTGGGATGCGTCTGTGACGTGATATGACGTAGATGGCGTGATTTCACTAATGCTGGCCGCCCCACGCATCGAATCTGTGACAAATCAAAATAAGCTTTTATCGTCACTTGGAAACAAAACCATTTTCCTAACAGAATGTGATGTTAATAATTAATGAAAGAGTATCTGCAAATATCTTGTCTGTAAAAGCCCACTGAACAAAAGCTGCTAAAGCTACGAGCACATTGATTGCATCGAGTTTCAGGAGACTACACGCATCTGTTGCTCATTCATAATGAAGCATCATTGACAGCTTAATTGATCATCGGTGCATCCTTGATATCAATGACCACATCTCCTCACATTGTTGCCCTTTTAAAACCCAGTCGATAGCAGCATATTAGATCGACCTTTAAGGGTCTAGATTGCCCTTGGTTCTAGACCTACTGACGACAAGAAAGAGTTGATAACGTCAGATTATTGCTAAGTGATATTGACAACAGAGTGCGTTTTGAGTGGTAGGAAATCATAGAAATGTCCAATTGCCATCGCCGCCGTTCCCTAGGACCGTATCGCACCCGCGGTAGGGGGTGCTACTCCGCTAGATCATCTTGATTGTGCCGGTCAAGAGACATGCGGTGTTGGATCGTGGGAGCGCACGAGGACAACAACGCTTTACAATAGGAATAAATGGCGGCTTTACCATTAAGTGGCCCCCAACCCACGGCTAAGCTGATGCATGATTGCAGTCATGTTCCAAATTCGCTTTGCAGCAAAACCTCTCCAACGGAGAAACCCGAAGACCTACCAATAACTGCGCTGTATGCCGAGTTCGTGTTACAATCAATTACTCCCCAATGGGCTCGGAGTCAAGTATTAGCCTGTTTGCTGTACTGAGGCAAGCATGCACAAGCGATTAACGGAACTCCATCTTAAGCAGGTAGTGAAAAAGAGGAGCAAGTAGACGACCACCTGACATGATCGACCCGCAAGGGTTAAAATGAAATGCTAATGCGCCCCCGTCAAGTACACACTGCTACCGTTGGATGAGTTGCGCATTTAAATAAAGAATGTGGTAAAACTGCGCAACAGACACAGGAAAAGACGCTCACCTCTACGGCCTAGTTTGGGGTACGTGGCTCTAGATGTTGCTCGTGACCGCGATGACGTCAGAGATAAGCGTTCTTTCTCCTCCATGACCCTTGTCCGACATTTCCTTCACAAACGAACGCCAGAAAATAAAAATAAATCCATATTCATATATTTTAAAAACGGTTATTCATATAGGATTTCACAAACAGCCCATTAACTAGTCGACGCTCTTGTCCTTTTTGTCTTCAGTCGCGGGTATTTGCAGTGTATCTATTTCTATTCATGATCAAAGCCAAATATCTAAATTGACGACCGGGAAATGCAAATGTCAGCCCGAATCAGGACATAATATATAAACTTAAGACCCCGGGAGGGTCACTTAAGTGTATAGAGGCAGTATGTATGTGCCGCACGACGGTTTTTTCGGTCTCTCGGATAATACGACGGGTTTTGTTGGCCTCGTACTTGTACGAAGGATATGTTTTTCTCTTCCCATCTGTATAGCGGGTTTAACATATATCATGTTTCAGTATGTCGAGATTTTCTCCCAGGTTTCCCACCGATCGTTGAAACAAGACAGTCATGCTAGCTTCACTTGGTGCTGTGTTGTATGAAAAGAACTGCCAGGGAGACTCAAGTATATCTATTTATATTTACGGGAGGTAAGGTATGGTTTGCATGGAGGAGATTAGTGGGGTCAGTTCACTTATTTGGATATGGTCACAATGGGAATTAGGGTTACCATGTGGGGGTTGATAAGTCAACAGCAGGGTTTAAGGTGCCAAGATATCTTGTTGCCGTATCTTGTTAGCATATATATATATATATATATATATATATATATAGATATATATATATATATATATATATATATATATAGATATATATATATATATATATATATATATATATATATATATATATATATATATTTGTACACATATATATATACAATTATATATATATGTATATATATAATTATATATATGTATATATATATATAAATATATACAAATACATATATATTTATCTATTTATATATATATATATATATGTATATATATAGACATGTATATTTATATGTATACACACATATATATGTATACTTATATTTTTATATAAGTATTTATTTATGTGTTTACCACCGTGCTCGTGTGCGTAGTGTGTATGTGGAACAATGCCAATTACAATTTCAACTTCATAAAAATATACATGCCTTTGCTTCTCAACAGAACCTTCTGAAATGTAGTCATGCAGCCGCTTTCACTCCCACATCTGGAGCCATTATATTTCTAATCCTCTGTCTTACGTAAGCTCAGTAGGGGGTAACCTATAAACACAGTGACCCAATTTCATTTTAACTCCGTGCAGGATATCCTGAATAAGAGCAGTTATTAATAAGCTCGGTTTGTTATGATGAAGAATTTCAGTGTTGGTTGAAAGCGAAAGTTTCATTCAGGATAAAATATGTGGAATAGTTTCCCCACTTCTTGGTTATGAAAACAGTTGAAATGCCAGAATCATTGATCCATGTTAATCGATTATTATCGGAGGACCATGTCACTTCGATTCTTCATCTTGGAACAAGCCCTTTATTCTCATCAGTTTCATGATACTGACTCTGCTAAGGTTGACCCATATACTTAGCATTTAAACGTCATTACAGTGTTAAATTTTGTACTCAAATTTGGAATGGATCGTCAGTGCTCCAATGCTGGCAAAATATAAACCACGTGGGTTAGTGCAACAGCGATATCTTATTGATTAAATTAAACACACATAAATATATCTTTGGTAAAAGTTGTGCCCCAGAAAGCCAAAGGTTGACACCATTAAGGTCAGTTTGAGCTAAATCAGACCATATTAAGCTGTTAAGTGGGTTAATCTATGCCACCATGACATGTATCAGACGACGGAACTCATGCTCTTAAGCCTCTCAAATATTGTATCAATCAATTAATGGTTTACAATTGAATCAGTTTTGTTATTGGTTTGTTGTGATGTTTTATTTGTCACTGCGATCGTGCATTAATTTAGTAAACCGGATGTAGTGGAGCGGACGTTTCATGGGTTTCACGCCGACATATGCTCGTTTGCTTGCTTACACTCATTTCTGACATTGCCGACATTGTCTTAATTTGATACGACTATAAAACAGTCAATTTGAGACAAAGTCTAAAAGGTCAACTAGCCATATATCCTATGTCATATTCGGACAGATATCTGGTGGTATTCAATCAATACATATTGCTATGGCTGAGAGCATATGACGTTAAGAATTCTTCATATATTCATATAAATAATTGGTGATCAATCTTATCCATTGCTGAAAGCACGACCAACAAGAAGGTCTGCAAACTGAAAATGTATCAATGAGAATGGACGAGGAATATAAAACCTCTGATTTTCTATTCGACGTCTTCCATCGCGTGCTTTATTTAGCAGCACATGCCTTCCGTTGGCTATCGATGACCGACATTTCTAGCAAACAATGCAAGAAAACATACTTGAGTTTGTTGACATAACATTACACAAAGATGAGAATTTGCAACCAAACATTATTGTGCCCAGACAAGGTGTCGATACCGTGACCAGGCAACAGCGGTAAAAATACTGACAATGCAAACACAGGTCAACGACATAACCTCATTGATTCTTGTCAAGTGGGGTGCGTTCGTAAAAAAATTAAGGAATTATCAACCAAAGACGTAGTTCAGATGCAAAATTACTCTTGTTTTGCGTACCAATTCATCATTCGATAATTATCGTATTGATTGAAGTCAGACACCCAGCTCAATAATCCACTCAGCGAGCGCGCCCTCTGTCATTCGGGAGAGTTCAGGAGACAGTCTTTAGCGCTCGTGGGTCTGAGTATCAGATTATCCATCAGTAAGGATTAACATAATAAGATCGGCTGCTCCTTCAATCGATCCACAGGTATTTGTCTCTATTTACCAGAATCTGTCACCGTCAGTCAATGCGAGGCAGCCCCGAGCCATAGCATGATGAGCACGAAGAATAACCTCGTCAATCAATGGAAACCCTTTCCGCATAGTTCATAGTTCAGATCAATTTATTAACCAATTGAACATATATACAATGAACAATTGATAAATTGACTCCAACTAAGGCTGGTAAGCTGCTGCTGGAGCCACCCTGACATAATGATAATAAAAATAATTATAATAATATAAAAGAAGAAAAACATAAAAGATACACAAAACATAGTACACAAATAATAAAAGTACATGAGGTCACATCATCATGTTACCCGAGTAAAAAGGCACAGAATAACATTTACATAGACATAGGGTTTTGGCAGGAATTTGGTGACATGAGTAGCACATTATGAATTTATATAATAACAAATGACATTTTTGCTTGACTAGTTAATGTGGGCAAGTACATGGATAACAATTGGGAGTGGTGCACATATACCTGTATCTATTGATAAACCAATATTTTATGTAGTTGCAGTATCCTTTGTAAGAATGAGAGAATATTTTTGTTACTATTATATTTGGGGCATTGTTGATGAATTTTGGAATGCTGAATCGAATGGATGAGACTGCAAAAGAGTGTTCTACTCTTGGGATGAAGAGATTATTGTGATTTCTAGTATTGTGATTATGAATGTCAGATGTTTGATTTATTAAGTTTATGTTATTGTAATACGAGGGTAGATTGTTATGACAGTAATTATAATAGAATTTATATCTGGACAGTGAAAATAGATCTTCAATTTTCAAGATCTGTAGTTCTTTAAAAAGAGGATCAGTATGAGCATTGTAGGAGCTGCAGGTAATGATTCGAGTGATCTTTTTTTGAAGTTTTGCAATTCTATTACCATGTTGACCCCAAAGTAACAAGTTGTAGCTTAGATGTGGTAATATTAGTGAGTTGTAGAGCATTTTTTAATATCTAAGGGGAGGATGTGTTTTAGTTTACTTATAATGCCCATTGTTCGACTAAGTTTGCTATGGATTTTATCAGTATGACTTTTCCAGCTGAGGTGCTGATCGATGTTGAGACCCAGGAAGTTGAAATATTGCACTTGTTTGATTTCTGTGTTATTTATAAGGATCTGGATCCTTGAATGGATTTTTTCGGTGGTTTATGAAAAATCATGAATTTGGTCTTGCTTGTGTTAAGGGACCTATGTATATGATCAGACCCACCATTACAGCAAATGTACGATTGCACTCTGTGGTCGCCGGGGTCCTCTCGGAACATATTTAAAGTGTTTAAGGTCAATATAATTGTAATATATCAATGTTCTATACATTTATTGGGACAATTCGTTTCAGTGCGTGTTTACCTCCTTCAGGAGCCATAGAACCGAAGTGATATTTCATGCCGCCGACATTGGCTCTTGAAAAACTTTAAACCAAGGCCATTCTTACAAAACGGTTTCTCCTTACTGGGGTAGATTTGCTATTTGGCTGGCCATGTCTCTAAGGCCATCTTCTTTTGAGTAATTTTAGCGCTCATCGATCAAACTCCCAGAACATTCCAACGTCTTTTACTTTGGTAAAGTGACAGGATCATTAATGTTGAATGCGGCGATAGCTCAAGTGACATTTAATTATGAACGCCGATAGAGCTATACACTTAATATATGTTAAACTGTACAGATGGGAAGAGAAAAAACATACCCCGTCGTACAAGTACGAGGCCCAACAAAACCCGTCGTACTAGCCGAGAGGCCGAAAAAACATACCCCGTCGCACGGCACATATATATTGCCTCGATACTCTTAAGTGACCCACCCGGGGTCTTAAGTTTATAAATTATGTCCTGATTCGGGCTGAAATTTGCATTTCCCGGTCGTCAATTTAGATATTTAGCTTTGATCATGAATAGAAATAGATCCACTGCAAATACCCGCGACTGAAGACAAAACGACAAGAGCGTCGACTCACATCAGGATGTAACTAGTCAATGGGCTGCTGAATGTCGTCAGGGGATCGGACGTAACGCACATTCCAACGGCTTTTACTTTGGCAAAGTGACAGGATCATCAATATTAAATGCGGCGATAGCTCAAGCGACATTTAATTATGAACACCGATAGAGCTGAACATAAGCTTACAACACCCCCTTTGACTCGACAGCGTCACCTCTTCAGAAAAGCAGCTTTAATTCCTGCCTTCACATTCTCTGGTTACCGTCGCGGCCGACCTTCGCACAGCGATTTTGACCGGAACTGGGGGCATGTTTCTCTGCCTGTCAAGCTGTCAGCGCTTTGTTCGCTCTTTAAAAGTTTTAAGTTCCTGAGTTGTTGTGCATTCTTGTTGCGGGTTTCCATAGCTGTTAAGGACATCAAAGACGTCGCCGAAGGTGTCAAGCGCATTCTCATGAAACTTCCGTCCTTGAAGAATGGTTGCCAAAAAGAGATTGAAACGTAAGTCACTCACGAGAGTAGTCTTTGACTGAGCTGGTACGGCAAGTTCTTAATCGTAAAATACTTCCCATGAAAGAAAACAAGATGGACGCTAGTAATTTATTAATCTGTTTATTAAGGCGTATAGCACATTTCACAGCTTACAGATTTTCAAGGTATTCCATAGTCTTGTAATTTCTAAGTAAGAGTGGGGTTCATTCCTACCAAGGAATAAGAGTCGGAAGGGGTTGGAGTGTGACCTTGACATTAAATTAATAAGGCTTATTGAGAGAAAGCACAAGCCTGCATGAGGGTTTCTTGTTTTTTGGTTTGAGAAGTCATTACATGATATATGCAATACAGTTTATTTTTTGTGAAGCTACGTCCCGTAGCACCGTCCTGCAGCACATGTTTTGAACGTAATTATACATAACAAACCAGGCACACCAGATGCGCGAAAGAAAAGGGATGAACTTAAACAGTTATAAACAGTCTAACACTTGCACACATTCACTCAAAGTTATACATCTGAACGCAAATAAACAGACAATACGACACACATATATTAGAAATACGAGTATTTCTTTTCATAATTACAAATCAAATAAATTCGATGCATTTTTCTTTTGCGACACCATTTATACACCAAAATAGCTCAGCGTTTATACTAAAATTTAAGAAATAAACACATAATTCATTACGATGACCGGCACCTTAATTTACGGAATCGCATGCATTTTATCATATGTGACACACTGGATGATGAGGACTTAGAAAATGTTATCATTTAAAATATCTTACCGTAAAACCAATTCTCCTCGGTTAAAAAAAAAAGCTTACTCTATTTGGAGTCAATTAACCAGAACGATAAGCTCCAGGTGGCGTTGTCATAGTACGTGAGCCTATCATCCCCAGGTGGCGCTGCCATAGTACGTGAGTCTATCATCCCAGGCAGTAGAGTATTGGAATATTGCCTCCAAAGGAGAGTGAACGAGGGAGCCATTACGGAAATTGCAGAAAGATAGGAAACGCTATTACTGCTACTCATCACCAACTGATGGGGAACCAAATTGATGTCATGACTATTGTTCATGTATGAGACGATGATGTGTATCTGCCGTTCCCCTCTTCATCGACAGGAACTGTACGTGACTTGGACACAAGCACATGAAAGCCAGTCCATCATGGAGCTTCCTGAGTGTCCAATAAATGATCATATCATTGACTGGGGTCATTGTTGCTAATGGTGGAATGATTTGAACGGTCATTGAAACTTGTTTTATTTTGGTCCGTTGTTTGGTCGCGTTGTGCGATGCGTTCGCTAGGTGGTGTTGAGGCGCCCTGGGATGCGTCTGTGACGTGATATGACGTAGATGGTGTGATTTCACTAATGCTGGCCACCCCACGCATCGAATCTGTGACAAATCAAAATAAGCTTTTATCGTCACTTGGAAACAAAACCATTTTCCTAACAGAATGTGATGTTAATAATTAATGAAAGAGTATCTGCAAATATCTTGTCTGTAAAAGCCCACTGAACAAAAGCTGCTAAAGCTACGAGCACATTGATTGCATCGAGTGTCAGGAGACTTCACGCACCTGTTGCTCATTCATAATGAAGCATCATTGATAGCTTAATTGATCATCGGTGCATCCTTGATATCAATGACCACATATCCTCACATTGTTGCCCTTTTAAAACCCAGTCGATAGCAGCTTATTAGATCGACCTTTAAGGGTCTAGATTGGCCCTGGTTCTATACCTACTCACGACAGGAGGGTGTTGATAACGTCAGATTAGTGATATTGACAACAGAGTGCGTTTTGAGTGGTAGGAAATCATTGAAATGTCCAATTGCCATCGCCGCCGTTCCCTTGGACCGTATCGTACCCGCGGTAGGGGGTGCTACTCTGTTAGATCGTCTTGATTGTGCCGGTCAAGAGACATGCGGTGTTGGACCGTGGGAGCACACGAGGACAACAACGCTTTACAATAGGAATAAATGGCGGCTTTACCATTAAGTGGCCCCCAACCCACGGCTAAGCTGATGCATGATTGCAGCCATGTTCCAAATTCGCTTTGCAGCAAAACCTCTCCAACGGAGAAACCCGAAGACCTACCAATAACTGCGCTGTATGCCGAGTTCGTGTTCCAATCAATAACTCCACAATGGGCTCGGAGTCAAGTATTAGCCTGTTTGCTGTACTGAGGCAAGCATGCACAAGCGATAAACGGAACTCCATCTCAAGCAGGTAGTGGAAAAGAGGAGCAAGTTGACGACCACCTGACATGATCGATCCGCAATGGTTAAAATGAAATGCTAATGCGCCCCCGTCAAGTACACACTGCTAATGTTGGATGAGTTGCGCATTTTAAATAAAGAATGTGGTAAAGCTGCACAACAGACGCAGGAAAAGACGCTCACCTCTACGGCCTAGTTTGGGGGACGTGGCTCTAGATGTTGCTCGTGACCGCGATGACGTCAGAGATAAGCGTTCTTTCTCCTCCATGACCTTGTCCGACATTTCCTTTACAAACGAACGCCAGAAAATAAAAATAAATCCATATTCATATATTTTAAAAACGGTTATTCATATAGGATTTCACAAACAGCCCATTAACTAGTCGACGCTCTTGTCGTTTTGTCTTCAGTCGCGGGTATTTGCAGTGGATCTATTTCTATTCATGATCAAAGCCAAATATCTAAATTGACGACCGGGAAATGCAAATGTCAGCCCGAATCAGGGCATAATTTATAAACTTAAGACCCCGGGAGGGTCACTTAAGTGTATAGAGGCAGTATATATGTGCCGCGCGACGGTTTTTTTCGGCTAATACGACGGGTTTTGTTGGGCCTCGTACTTGTACGAAGGGGTATGTTTTTCTCTTCCCATCTGTATAGCTGGTTTAACATATATCATGTTTCAGTATGTCGAGATTTTATCCCAGGTTTCCCACCGATTGCTGACAATACAAGTGCAATGAATGGTCCCTGTGTGACGCGCTCGACCGTGCAAAGCGCGAAGTTCATACAGCATGTAATCAGAAATCAGCTGATCAGATTTTCCCGACATATTAATCCTGCTTACGACGTACGACGGGTTATACATTTGCATATACCTTATACGACGGGGTACGCTTTTTGCCATTTTCACCTTGTACGACGGGTACGGGTTTTCGAGGTCCCGCGGCACACCCCTACCCGGCATAAGGCCAAGTGCCTTTCCCTGCCCCCCCGGGCTTAAGACAAATCTTCAGTCATTGCACACCTTTTGTCTGAAGCGGTGATTACTTTTTTGATCGAATAAACAGCCTGGGGCATGGAACAAAACCCAAGAGCTTGGGAGAATAAGGCTAGCTTTCGAAACAATTATCCTCAGAGGGGAATTGACCAGCCCGATAGCAAGGGGACGATGGTTCGCAATCAGAAGCCAGAACGAGAACCTATCACAATCATTTACCAAGGGAGGTTTAGTTTACGGAAGAGGCTTATTCATTACAATCAAGTTAACTAACCAAACAAGGCTCCTCCAATAACCATCACCAACAGTTACAATGTTTTCTGCAGAACTTTCTCGTTCAGCAAGCGCTCGTAATCGCAAAGAGTTTGCGCGAGCACGTGCTATTCCGAGCTGGAGTGACACGAGATAACTGGACTGGTGCTAACACATCCATATCTCCTCTGCTGATCTCCATTAGGATAAACTCTGTGTTCATCACATGGGACCTAGCTTAGGCTCTCGAACAAAACCAAAAACTATTAACTTAACTTCTGTTCTGAACTTGGGGGTGGTTCGCGCGGCGGGTCAGAACGTTAGATACATATAGGATCTAGCCAAACAGACCAACAGTCGATCGGGTACTTCCTTGTTGGTCTAACAGGAAAACCCTCCTTTTCGGTAGATTGACAAACATGCTTAACTTATCATCACTTATCACGTTAAAAATACGTACTGAGAATAATTTAAAGCCACCAACGGTGAGAGTATTGACTGAATTTAAATGCTACGGGTTTTTTTTACCCAATAGGAGAACACTTATTCGATTAATTCCTAGCTTTACGGCGCAATTCCACACCGAATTCTAGTGGGAAGAATTCCCTGCAACTTCCGGTGTGAACAACCGTTCGCTTGCATGTCGTTGTCGTAAGCGACCGCGCGGAATTTGCTGAGTTGTTATCATACCATAATTGTCATCATCTGCCTGCTAATATACTTCACAGGTGAGTCAATTAATACTAGATTTATACCATATAACTTTTCGACCTAGATGCCCTTTCTTCTCCTTTATTCAGCCTCATAACAAGTCCGTTTCCAACCGACTTACGTTGCGCAATCTCGCCGCCACACTAGGTGCGCTCGATTGGTCACGCCGGCGTACGCCGAATGCGCCGATCTTGAGCGGTGCGCCGGGTGGATGTTTTTGACACCCGGCGAAGATGCGCGCGCGGCGTACCGGCTTACGCCGACTGCGCCGCGCCTTGAGGCTCGGCGGAGGGCGGGGCATCACTAGCAGACGACGATAGACGTCAACATCCGGTGACAACAACAGAGTGTTTTGTAGCCGCTTCGTAGTTTTTCCGCTGATTTTTGTAAACAGTGCCAACATTTAACCTTCAAATATGTGAGTAAAGTATAACTTTGATATAATAGTTCCAAACTAAATGTTTATATTACCGTACCCGCAAAATTTCAAAAGTTAATCGCTTGGTGGCGCTGCTCGTGCGCCGCAAAAGCCACAAGTGAACATTCGCTGTTACCGGCGATCGGCACACGCCGCCCACGTGACAGGCTGATATTCGGCGTACGCCGGCGTGACCAATCGAGCGCACCTACTGTAATTTAGTCGGAAAAGATAATCGCGTCGCACATTTTAGGCGATTATGCATATTTACAAGTTTTTGGGCTTCCTGAGACTCTAATGCTATACATAATACGGATTACTTATTAAATTGGACCAGTTACATCAAGTGGACATTGTGAAGGCATGGTCTTATGAGCGAATTTTCTAGATTGGCGACGACTTTCTCAAGAACCAAGAGAGAGCGTAAGCTCCACTTGGTTCAAGTACGGAAGCCATAATGGGCAAGAGTCAATAATTTGTGTCATCGAACGAGCTCCATGCAGTCAATGAAGTCAGCACATTTTAGAAAGTTCCAGATGAGCGTAAGGGTGGACACCATGTTTGGCCAACATGTGGGTGCGGTAACCCAGGGATACTCAGTCACTGGCTCAGTTTGAATCGAACAATGTTTGACAAACAGTAAATCAATAAAAAAATGGGTCTCTTATTCTGGTCCATTGTTAATTTAGCGAGTTGAAAGCCTGTAAGCCAACTGGAACTACAATGAAGTCAGTCAACCAATTTGTTAGGTAAACAACCGGTAGTTTTCAGCCTAGGTTTATCACGTCTGGCACCACGGTAAAAGTCCGGGACAAACCCTTAAATCGCCAACAACAAACGAGTTCACTCCTTCCAAGCCAAATGCTATGTTTATCGCTGGCGTCTGGTTTGTCGGTAGTTACTACATTGACCCTGTGCTGCGGTAAAAGTGAAGTCAACTCGTTCGATTTGGACAGCGGGCGTCTGATTTGCCTTACGAGACCCTGTTTCGTTACAAATGATGTCACCCAGCCGTAACATATTTTACCGTCTGATTTTACGCCAAATTTATCATAGCCAAAATCAAATACTCTTGCACAACAGTTGCACCGGGACAGACGCTCCGCCCCCATGTCCACCAGAGTTCAGGAAAGAATTTCAGACTTTAAAGTGCCCAAATTTTACAGAACCGGGACTTTTTTACAGGGCCGAATTAAAATTTATCATTTTGCGAAGTCTCAAGATTGGTCGTTAGCATAAGAAGAAAACACATTATGTTTAGGGTAAAATTAGTTTATTGTCAACATTAGAATTTAAATACAATATCCATGTATGCTAAGAACATCCTGACCAGGAGCTTCAGCTGGCTGCAAAATCATTATTATCATCATGTGGTCCACTCATTTTAAGCTGTACAGAACATTTAGCCATCTTTATATTCTAACCATGGTCTACCCCACCTCCCATGAATTTGGATATTTTCTAGGGTTTTTTTCTCTTTCTTCTTTCTTTTTTTTTCTTTCTCCTCTTGGGGTGGTCTCCTCCCAGGCCTTGCTCCCTCCTTGTACCGCAGTAGCACCAACATGTCACAGGCCGGGAAAATCGCAGTTCTCCAGCGAAGCACAAAACCCGCTAAAACCTTGCTACTAATAATAGCCTAAATTTAGAAAACGAAAACACAACTTTCGCTCTCCCAAATCCGCACACCACTGCTCACTGTTCCGGTCACTTGTTTGATTCGTAAAAGTGGGTCCTTACTATAGATTTCGCTTTATTATTATTGTTCGAATATTGTCGGCAAAATGAAACGGCGACGCTGGTTTCGTAAGATGGCTATACAGTCCATATTTCTCTATTTTTGTAACATAATTGACGAAATAAACTGTCGGACACAATGACCGATGGAAATGGCTTTATTTACCGGACCAAAGAGAAAAATACCGGATATGTCCGTGGTCCGACGTTCTTTCCTGAACTCTGGGCCACCCATACCACCCGCGCACTTACAGTTTATAGAAATCCATACTCGAAACATTACACACCAAAACTGTGTAAATAATAACAATATGGTCTACACCATTCATGGTAACCGTTGCTAAGGAAAGCAACTGGACTAACACCGACTAATATAAAATTAATTAGCCCAGGTGTGTACATACCTGAGCCAGCCGTTCCCGCTTTAACAATCGCTCCCTCAGCTTCAGTTCCCTTTGAACCTTGGCATCGTTGTACATAGAAAGATCCCCTTTGATAATTCGATTCTCTCTCTCTTTCTTTTCTTTTCCCGAAGTATTATTTTCTGATGATTCTGTGACGATGTGGCCATTACTTGTGTTGCCATAGTTTTCATTTATAGGATGAACTTTTGAAGAACTATTCCGTTGTGGACTGTTGGTTGTAGGTAAAGGAATGTTTCTGTGACCTTTCCCGTACATGAGGTTAGGGTCTGAGAACAAAATCAAAACGAACTCCGTAAAGCAACCTGACCATTTAACCACACGTGAGATAGTCAACGGAAAGGAATGTCGTAACATTGAACATCCTTAACATTTTCACGGTAAATGCAACATTGGTTTGGGGTCAGGTAATGGATGCGCGGACAGAAAATACAATAAGTGTTAAATGATGCGAAGATATGCGTTAATATTCAAGTTTACCAAAACATAGAATGATGCTTATTCGTTTCATGATAAGCCCGCGTTACATGGGATATAAGAGAACGGATATAGAATTATTTAGTTTCTTCATTCCTCGTGAATTACACCTGAATCTCGCATGCGTTGTGACGAGCGTGTGTTTGACGTGAGTTAGCTATTAAAGGTGGAATGTCGATTAAGAATGTGGATTATAGAGTAGGAGAACGCATGAACTCAAGTGTGAAATGAAAAGGTGAAGATAAGTCATTATTGTGTTATATAAAAGGTTCAAAGTTCAGCAAGTGTAAGCCAACCCATGGCGCACCTGAATTGTATGAGATAAAAACCAACCAACTGACATGAGCTGGTTAAGATTTACATGATCAAACACCCATTCCAGAGGGGGAGGGGGGCGTTGGGTGGGACATCTACCGTAAGTCGACCTCGAAATATCATTCCAGCTTCGTTGAGATCTCATAGTCAAGATCAAACACCCAATGTATACCATCAACTTCCCGCCCAACACTCCCTAACAACCCAACATGAAGTTGTTTGAAACACGTCACACATTTGTATAAAAGGATACGAACGGGTTGTTTGATGAAAGTGCCGTTGAGGAGTATCACGTTTCTGAACGGGACTAGAGACAGCGAAGTAGCGCGTTGACTTCGCTGGAAAGTCAACACAATGTTATATAGGTCAAAAAGGTTCTTGGGACATGACGCCTCTGTCAGTGCTATTTCTGGTAACACATTCATAAGATAAATTCGTAGAGATATGCTACAAGAATAAGAGACTGTTGTTGATGAAAGTTGTGGGGTATTGAGCTTGGAGTTAAATGAATGGAGAGGAAATGGCATGCAATGAGAATACACAACGTACTACATGAACCCGTGATGATGCGAATTGATCCAATTATGAACCCGATGAAGGGAAAAGAGCTACAGGTACAGTTTGAGGTTTTATTGATGTCACTTGCAGCAAGGAAGATACATCAATACTACTGAACAAAGGCGACTCCATTGATCGGGCGCTGTCGACAACAAGCTCTATGTGTAATCATGGAACGGGTGAATGTGTTAGTGTTCCCCATGAACAATATCTATTGCACACTGGGCCTGATTCGTAAAACATAACGCGTTTAGGTCCTAACTGTCGTGTCGTCACTGTTGTCTGAGTCTGCTGACATCACGGTGTCATTTGACGAATATTGTATGAGCTCCTTATGAACAGTCTGTGATTGAGTGTCTGGGTTGTTGACAAGAAGGTGACTTTCAGCAGAGAAGTGGGGTGTTCTCATCTGGTGATATCTTGTAACATGCTTTATTGTGCTCGATTACGGCTCAGCCCATTCAATTTTATTGCTCCTTGATGATAGCAGTGAACCCCCCACCCAACCCCCTACACTGGTTTGGGTGGGGTGGGGGTGATATTGCCTGACGAAGATACTGACCTGTCTCTGAAGACGAAGAACACCCCATGGTCCTAGGACTGTACACGATATCCACACGCACAGCCTGACACCGTCTACTCTCCCAACGTATACACTACCGGGTCTTATATGCCATTTGACATCGGTCACATCACCGAGGCAAGCGGCATCATTATATTAGTCGCAGAGTGTTACACATCCTATGCTTGGGTATCCGTGTGATAAAAAAAAACCCCAACAACACTGAATCTGTTCCTGTTCCACAAAGGAAATAATCCGTCAATGAGTTATCCCTCGTTTTGAGCCCAAAGCCTGTCAGCAATTCCCCCGGCTTTGAACTACACGGTTGGCAGTGAGTCGTTACAGTTGGATCTTGCAAGGTTTACGCTGGTAATGATTCTAGTCCAACTGAGGGGCCGAAGGTCCGGGATCGGGTTGATTGCGCTGGGCAGGTGAGCAGTGCCAGGAGAGGCGGGGGTAGCGAGAGGCGGGGGAGTCACCCCGGTAAGGCGTGGGCGGGGTTTAGGCGGGGGAGTTGCCCCGTAAGGCGTGATCAGGGTTTAGGCCGATGAGCAAAGGGCTGAGATAAACGGGCAAGCTGGTCTGTATAAGCGTGTCGCATGGTAGTTAAGGCGTAGCCAAGGTACGCCCCGTGTAAACATCAGAGGCGACCACTCATATATAGCAGACTCATTAGCATGCCTCGTAGTCATCCACCGTTAATCAAAAGGTAGACCCACAGGTGCCACACCGACACACAATTAGTGACCCCGCTGCCATTAAACAATGATACACAAATAATTTTTGAGCTCCACAAAAGAGAACTTATTGCCCCACCCCCCAAATAGAGATAAGAGTGAACACGTGTGTATATGTGTATTTATGCCAGTGTATGTGCATATATGTATGTACGTATATATGTAAGTATGTATATATGTATGTGTGTGTATGCATGTATGTATGTACGCATGTATGTACTCATATATGTACGCATGCATGTATACATACATAGACTTGCATGCATATTTACACACAAACATACATACATGCATACATACATTCATGCATACATACATACATTCATGCATGCATACATACACTCATACATACATACTTACACACACATACATACATACATACATACCCACACACACACATTCGAAGCCATCTCTTATGAATGGGAAGAGTCCCCTTCGAGACAGAGATACGTTGTCACGCTAGCTGACCAATTCATGGTGATCCATTTAATTTGACTCTGTTATTCAAGTAAATAGATCCGAATAGTGTTTTTTCGCTATTTACCAATGATGTAATGAAGGTATGCACAATTCTAACATTCAACTGAGATAAAGGAAAAAAAAAAAACCCATCCTCATTCATAACATTACGAATCATAACGGTAACATCATAGTGTGTTCTATACTGAAAGAAGGCGTTTTGAACATTTTCAACACTATAGTAATCTTTAAGAAACATCACATTTATGCGTGTTGTGATTTATTAAACAAGTACAATGAAACACAAGTATCAACAATACTGTAATTGACAAGGATAAATTGTTTATTAATCAGTGACATTAAGGGGGGTGCAGACAGCATATCCAATGACTACGAGAGTGAACTTCAATTACAGAACATCCATCTCAGTGATTGCTTTGTATTGATATTTCTGCCATTAGTCTTTAGCTGGATGGAGGTGACATGTGCTGTAAGGTGGAATGAGAGGTGACGATGATGGTGATGTGGTGTGTGGTTGCGGAGGCTGGCATCACTGGTAGTAGAGCTCAAGGTTCATGCCATCGTGAATCTCATCTACACAAAGCTGTTAAGGAATCCATGATTGGCAATGTTATATCAAGTAGACATCTGTTAAATTGAGTTTATATGTGACACAATTTGTGAAAAGACAAACTATTAGCATGACTATACAGGCGGATGAAACTTGTGTTTAACAAGAGGCCAACAGACCTTGAAGCTCAGCTTATTTTGACATGGTTTCAAAAACAAGATATAACAAGATTAAGTCATGCTGCAACATCATGGTTTCAATAGTGCACAAGATTTCCAATAACAATTCTTTTGAGCTTAGTAACAGAGACAATATTCAACAGCAAGGATACAGTCACCTAATGTCACATGGTCCTTGAAGATGGGTGTACCTGACCACACACACACACACAACCAATCAATTCATTTACTTCAAAATATATATAAAAAAGTGCTAACTCAACTTTTGATTGCTGGCCAATCAGCAAACTAACTTACCATTTTTTAAGGACGATCTTGTCATAGCGAGTTCCAGTTTGGGCTGAAATCAGTTTTTTGAGGTCCCCAATTGTGTCATCCGAACTGTTAGCAGTCAAGGTTGAATGGAACCTATTTTCTTGTTGAATGTGACATTATCATTATACTAACTGGTCAACGCAAACCCGTGTGACTTATGACATAGTGTCACCTGCAACAGATCATTTAGCTGGGGACCTCAATTTCACCAATTTCTTACACTTTTAAATACTTATTTTTAGTTAGTTTTAGAAAAAGAAAATAATATGAAATATATTTGGGTTTAATGCGTTATTCAACAAGGAGGTGAAAATCGCTTTGCTGCTCTGGTTTGAGGAAAAACCAGTTTGTGGACTTCATAAAAAAGGATACTTGCACTTGACGCGAACTTTCTTCCCCAAACGATCATTGCATGTTATCTCAATCATTTTGTGTCTTGGTCAACTGAAATCGACCAAGGATGAGTGGATTGAACATGTATTTCAAGACATTCATTTTAAAGGTGTAAATTATTAATGTAACAACAATCATATGCAAAATGAAATATTATTTACTATCCACTTGATGCCAACAGAAACTGTGGTAGAGCTCAGAAAGGATCATAGATAGTTTTACGACATTTGCCTTTCTCTGGCACTCCTAGTTGCAGCTTGAAAATACAGCCTAGCAAATTAAACGGGTCTGCCAGCAAAACCAAGATGTGATTGGATTTACATAGCATTGGTTCTCAGCCAGTAACTCAGGTTACAAGACCTCAGATAAAACCACATGTTTCATCCTACACACTCCATCTAGAATATTAATGTATGTGAGAGAGAACACATACAGGATGAATGTCAAAACTGCATGGTTATTTAGAGAAAGTTATATGGAAGATTCATCAATCAGAAACATTATATAAGACCAGATGCCAGACGTCTCAAGTCTTTGTTTTGTATAGCAATGCTATAGTATAAGAACTATGACAGTACTTGAAACTAAGAAATTTTGTTAGTTTCAAGCCACTCACTCCTTGGCTGTTAGGTTCAGTTTGGCGGTTTTTAACCCATAATTTTAACGTTTAGATGCATCATCACCATGCAAGACGTGTTGTTGACGTTGTGCGATGATCGCAACCCAACGCGCGGTGATCGATACACTGATTCTAATCATAAACGATACCCACACAAATGTACAAATGTTGAATGATTTTCACATGCATGAATGTTTATGAACAAGTTGAGATGAGTTGTCGAAGGCGATTTAATCTGGCCAGACAAATTCTGAAAAGACCATGTTTATTTTGAATGTGCAGACAAGGTTCTTCGCAAACTTTTGCTTTCCGAAATTTATAATTTATGTACACGTGTTATTTTGGCAATGATTATCATTTGGCAATACCTACATCAGATGGGGAATATGTATTCAACGATATCGCCTTGACAATTAAAAAAAAATAAAACTTGTGCCGTTATGGATACCCGCAGCTCAGGGGGTCACTTAGCCTTGTCCTGAGTAGGGGTGTGCCGCAGGACCTCAAAAACCTGTACCCATTGTACAAGGTGAAAATAGCAAAAGCATAACCTGTCTTACAAATACAAGGCACAACAAAATCCGTAGTAAATGCCGAAAGGCCAAAATACATACCATGTTGCGCGGCACATGCATACTACCTCTATACACTTAATAGCCCTACAAGACGTCTGAGGTATATATTCATACTACCGTTCGACCGGAGCTATACACTTAAGTGCCCCCCCCCCCTGCAGTCTAAAAGTTAATGTGACAATTGCTAAACAATCACGAGACAGTAGATAACCAAATTAGAGTCGTTCAAAATATTATCGTCTTAAATCTCGACAAATATAGATACCTAAGTACACAACATTGATGAGAAGCTACGGACACTCCAAATATAACGCTCATCGCTCGTTGGGTTGCGCCTCGAGCAGAACGGTATATATTTATCGGTTTATATTACCGTCCGACTGGGGCTAGTTCCAGGCTAGCGCTATTAACAGATTAGGTGGGCGATAAACCGGTCAAACAAGTTTTGATGTGTGGAATGACGCTTCCCAGTGTTCAATATATAATACCCATAAAGTCTACCTGCTACACTAGAGAAATATAGTGAAGACTGTATATCGCGTCAGAAGTGTTTACGCCTAAAAATATTTTTCCAGGACGAAAAACGATCTGAGATCGCAAAATATCCGAGTATTCATGCGTTCTAGTGTACGGACTAAGACGTTATGAAATTTCTGCATTGCCTTAAAACAGCAGAGATTATACGACGCTATGAGGGCCCACTCCGATCTGCGACTCGCCACGCAGAGTGGGGTCACTTCCGACAAAATATATGTACATGCCCTCTGTGTTTAGCACGTGCTTTGTCATCATGCCTATCATGGAAATGGAAATTTTGAGGCTCGGTCACCTCGACCAATAAGATGTCCCCATTACTTCAACATAAACATCAGTCCAATGTGCTTATACGGCACCCGGGGAGGTTCTCTCCCTAGTAAAGGGTAGGGGTGAGCTGCGATGGGAAACAAAAACCGGACCATATCTATACCAAGCCAAAGTGAGAAAGGGGAACCATTTACATACCAAATCCTCTGAAAAAAGACCCATTCATATACAAAGTTTTTAAAAGGGTCACCAATACATATACCAAAATTAATGATTCCAAATCATATCTAGACCACCTCGAGGAGCTACAAGGGATCCATCCATAAACCAAAATAACGATTCAGAAAGAAAAAGTACGTTTATTAAGCTTCGCAACTTTGCTGATACTGTGGTCAGTTCCAACGATGCTCTGGTTCGTAACGGCAAGGTAGTTAATTAAATAGCGGCCACTAAATAAACAGCACTCTCCATGGCAGACATGTTTGACGCAATGCTAACATAACATAGCGAATCCCAGCCTGCGCAGAAGCCGATGCGCAGGAGATCGAATAAACAGATGTGACTCGGGCCCGCAAGCTATCAACGAGCGCTCCAGGACGTCCGGCTGATGAGGTAGACGATATTGCAGGAAACAGTGAAAGAATTATGTACGAACCTGACCTTTCTGTTTGCTTATCATGCCATAAAACTTGTCTTTGAAACGACGCAACCAGGCTGACTAATTGGGCTGGCCTCCATTGACCCAGGGGACTTATTGGATACCCGTAATCACAAAAATAATATCCATTGCTATAATCGCTGTCAAAAATACGTACCTATTGGTATAACAGGCCATTGCCAAAAAAAACCCGACCCATTGCTATACCTGTCTACAAGAAATAACGACCCATTTGTATACCAAAATGCCAAAAAGCCGACCCAAATTGGCGGCACATCCCCTCTAACCTCCACATAGTGAGAACAACGAGTTTTAATCCGCCGCGGCGCCACGGAGCCCCCCCCGGGATACGGCAGCGGCTCTAAAGGTGGGCGAGCTGGAGATGCTCGCCATATAAGTCAATCAGAGTGAGCGTAGCTTAAAGCTCTCTGCAAACAAGACAAAATCATGACCCACAGAATAATAAAGGCCAATGATGGTTGTCTGATCAACAGTTCATCCATTCCAACCGAGCGTAGAATAATGCTTGGACTAATGAGAGACATCGAGTTTTAATCCGCTACGCGGCGCCACGGAGCAATGCGGTCCCTCGCCTGCTTCCGGTATTCTAATACACACAGTTTACCATAGAAGTTTGCGCAACATCGTTATTTTTGATTGAAACCTTTCGAGTTATATCGTTGGTAACATTGGAGCAAATCATTACTGATGGATAAGTACGGTCGTCTGACCTTACAGCAATTGAAAATAGAGCTGAAGAAACGAAATGCGATACTTAGCGGGCAAAGAATTGAACTCCCAGTTTGGCAGGATATGCAAAGCAACTATCAAAACAGACTTGGTCCGTATGGCGAAGTCGCTGACCCGCGTCAACCAGATTCTGGCCTAAGCATTCGACCAAGGTTTACGTAATGAGCCTGTGGCTCTGAGGAATGTGCAGAGTTGACTGGGACCGAAGTCAAGCCATGTGGGATTGTAGTGTCCCAAACACACCCCTACCTCGCATGCTCACCAGATGGGGCTGTGTCTGATGACATGATTGTTGAGGTCAAGCGTCCCTACAGTACCAGGGACAAACCTGTCACTCCTGTCTCAGTGCCATACCTGGTCAATGAGAACAAACAGCTCACCCTTAAAGCCAACATAACTACTATTGCCAAATTCAGGGCCAGTTGTTTTGCACGAACAGTCAACTTTGTCATCTTGTGATGTTTACGTCTCAGAGTATGGAGATTGTTCCAGTTACCCGTGACGATGAGTTTATTACTACTATGATTTCAAAGTTAGAGGTGTTTTTCAGGGACTATTTCAAAGATGCTATACTTGATTCAATGTTTTTTCACAATTTCTCTTACTGAGTAATCTTGTGCACTGATTTCTTTTTTCTTTAAGGAATCATTTACTTGCATATTGCATGTAGTGGAATGTGTAATTAACTCTTGAAACTTGAAAAGTACAGAGTGTTTTAATTGAATTATAAACAATTAACCCATTTGGGGTTCCACAGGACGTGGTTGTGGTTTTGTATTCAATAAAAGGGACAAACATGGATAGGGTGAATTTTTTTTTCTTCAACAGTATTCACGTGTAGGGTTATTATAGATTACATTATAAGGCAGATGGTATAAAAAAGACTACTACATATCACCTTTCATTGAGATTCATATAATATCACACCCTGAGTGGGATAGACTTAAAAACATACACAGTCACTAAACTTCACCTTAGGCAGTTGTGGGGACGATGCACTGCCGAAAGTTACATAACATATAACAAACAAAGAATATGTCAGCGGAAATTTGGATCTCACAGTAGATCATAGGTTCCACCAAGATTTTGAAGGTTTTTCCCAATCCTATTATCCGCTCAATGTGCACCCTCTTGCTGGAGATCTTCCGGTCTCTCTGCACCACTTTCCCTGTCAGCTGATTCTTCTTACTGAAAAAGGTTGGTATATTTACGGTGACATCATAGGGAGCAAATAAGTCCTGCATGACAAAGCCATTACCTAGTCACCCTGGTCACACATTTCTGGTAGTTTGCTCCTTTCCATCACCTGCCTGTCACTGGTTGCGTCGCCATAAGAGGGAAACACATAGGACACAAGGCCTCCTGGTGTAGCATCCAACCACCACCTTTATTGTGTTACGGTTCTTGTACGTAGAAAAAGTGGCCTAGAAGACTATATACCTTGGTCTCCATGATCTTGACTTGGCCAGTTGTCCGTCGCCGGTCGGCTAGTTTCACAGCGTTTCGGAGATGATGCTCGTCCGCTACGCACAGCGCATTGACAGTGACAGATTTACCCTAAATTTCGTCACCATCAAATATCTCATGACCGCGTGACGTACAGCGAGAAATTTTATTCGTCGAAGTGAAGCAAAATGGAAATGAATCTCTTGTATTTACGCGTAAATCGCGAAGTAAGCGCATAACCTGATACCTTCCGGTCGAGCTTGGGACCGCATTGCTCTGTGCCGCCACCTCTCGCAGAAAACCATGTTGTTCATGTGTCGATGATGTAAATGGGGAATATCTCATGGTGCTACAGCGGGGTTGAAGATTGACATTGGCCGCTGTCAAAGTATTCTTGGCTTTTCACGGACATCTCCTAAGATGAAGTACAAATCTCCGAGCATATTTCTTCAAGACCTAATGGAATATAGAATCATACCGTGAACCTATTGATAACTATGGATTATAATGTTTCTATGTTCACCTTTTCCATTTCTATCTGCCCACATGTCTGCCAGGGCGCTAAGATTGCTCACCCAAGCCTCCATCCGAGCAAATATGTAAAGACACGACATGTGATGCTTTGTCATAGCTTCTCTTAAAACCACATTGAATTATCTGATGAATTCGGAGGCGTGCTGAGAACCGCATTTCTGAACTACCCTCGCGTTTTCATCAGCTGGTGTTGCCTACCTTTCATTATATATCATAATGCCAGTGTAGGGAAATCATGATGCCTCTGATCAGATAACTCCATGTCTTTAACAGACCCCGATCCCCAAGACGCTGAAATAACAGACTCATGGTATCGTCGCCTGATGACGGGCGTATATTTCACGCCCTTTATAATCGCTACATGTCTTGACGGAGTGAACCCTCTTAGCGTAGCAATAAAGCCCCCGAGGGCGCAGCATAAATTTGTTTTGTGTCCTTTCATCCATCTACAGATGTTTAAACCAGAGGAGGAAATTGCCATGGGACAGAAATATATATGTTAAGAGCAGTATAAGTTCGATTGGCCGATTCATATCGGAACGGTTGTCGATGATAGCTTCACTTTGGTAAATAGTAATGCTCTCGGAATGGAACATTATGATATTAATAACCGTTGCTCGTCATATATGGTATTCTATAAGTCACAGCACATTTAATGTTTATTAATGTATACACACACACACACACACACACACACACACACACACACACACACACACACACACACACACACACACACACACACACACACACACACACACACACACACATATATATATATATATATATATATATATATATATATATATATATATATATATATATATATATATATATATATATATATATATATATATATCCATATACTCTAGCGTGTACATATATACATATTTATGTATTCATATGTATATATATATATACATATATATATATATATATATATACATTATATATCCGAGTGAAGTGAGCGAATGGGTGAAAGAGTGTGTGTGTGTGACCGAAGGAGTGAGTGAGTGAGTGAGTGAGTGAGTGAGTGAGTGAGTGAGTGAGTGAGTGAGTGAGTGAGTGAGTGAGTGAGTGAGTGAGTGAGTGAGTGAGTGAGTGAGTGAAAGATTGGTGGTCGCATTCATTAGTGCATAGTCGGCACAGTTGCCGCCAACCCGACATTGTCGCTTCATCAATAACTAGCCTACCCGTTTATACACCACAAATTCACCCCGGTCGATATCGCTGAAATTCTATATTCACATTTACGCGCGACAGGTGTTTCTGTGTGATACCTGCCCGTAACATTTAATGTAATCTGACCTAAAAACACACCAGTGCGTTACAGAACTCCAGCCTTGTTGTGCTTCAATGCCATTACTTAATGAAGTAAAACAATAAATACCTGTGCAAACCGGCAGCACCTTTACCAGGCGTAACCCTTCATCGATTGTTGCCCACGTGATTCCAATCAACTAATGTTGAACAGAATTGGAGTTGGTATATTAGGTCATGTGATCATGTAATACGAGCCTGGTTGTTTTGACAAGCTAACATACAGTATGGTAACACAGATCTTTCTGAGTGGCTGCGTTAAGAATCGGTAGCACTTACCGCACTATAAAATCCCGCTCAGACATCGCCCGTATGATATACAGGGATGTTTGAGACGAATCCTGTATAAACCACATTCTTTCACATAGTGAACATGATGAAGACAATATCTATAAATACGATCATGTATCCGCGATATCCGCTCGGGATCTTGTCTAGTACTTCAAGCAATCAACCTGTGTAAAAGCCTACCACTTTTTCTGGGTTATTTAAATATGTTTTCCTCTGAATCGATAATCGAAAATGAATAAAACATTATAGCTCCTAAGCGTAAGCAAACATAGTGGAACTGAATTTATGTTCCCCATAGGCAAGATTGAAGATGTTATGAAAGACAAGTTTGTGGGCATGAAAAAGACAATTTGACTTCATCGTTAATCGGATGCGTGTATATCTGCGTGTTTCAATGGAAGAGCTTACTTATACACGGAGAGAACCCTGGATGTGCCATTTTACCCAACACCAATCTGAGTGTACTCGGGGGTGTAATGTTGAACACACCCACCCAATAATCTCCGGATCTGATTAGCAGGACCCTGAGATGACAAAACTGCCCTCATGCAGAGTAAGTAGAATGGAAGGTCAGACAATATTCTAGATAATTAGCGCAGATCTGTCTTACACCAAGGGCACTGACCTACGACACCTCCCCCCCCCAACCTCTATCTTCGTATATATACGTCAATGACAACGATAGGGTCACACGCCCTGTACTCTGTCATCTGTTTTATGCCCGGGATTTTTGAATCACAATTATTTTTACAAACACATTCATTGGATTGCTGATTAATTAGATACTGAATATAGTTATTGATCAACGTTCAGCACAGACTGCCTTGTAAATTTTGAAGGAATTATCCTCAATAAATAATACTTTACGAAAATGGGTGGAAACGTTCTGAGGTCTCGTAATTTCCCTCCTCTGGGCGGTCCGAAACTCTCCTATGGGAAGTTGATCTCTTTAATGTGTTTACTATTGCAGTGTAGATGATCGCATCACAGCGCATTTAACGGAAAGCGCTTTTCCGGTCCGCTTGCGTCTGATCCTAAACACAAGCACGCCCTGGTATGGCAGTGAGAGCAGAGGTTAGTTACACGTAAGATTAGTAAGGGGTCTCTCGTGTCGACATTAGCCTGGGGAAGAATTCCATGTTTGTTATGAGAACTTGGCTATCGATCACTGTAATTCGTTTGTATTGCGATGTTATACCTCTTAGCGGTCGATAGAGGAATATCTAAGGTCAACTGGCTTGATTGGCTTAAGGAAGGCTTTTAAATCAAGGATGGAGAAAAATAGTCATTGAGATGTTAGGTAGCAAATTTACTTATATGGAAAGAAAAATCGCCATTAATTTGCAGATTTATAATTTTGTAGCTCTTCAACAATAGTATTGGTTTATATAACTGCGAATATATTTACACCGTCGAACATATCTCAAAATTAACATTTGTGACTGATTATTAGTGCTAAGGGTCGCAAATATACACTAGTGCCCCCACTTACAATGTACACCACACCAATCAGGTATATAGCAGGGCAAGATCTGTGTCAGAAGGTCAAGCATTTCCTGCAGAAATACCCATGAATAGAAGTGGTGCTCCAATATAATCGACCAGTCATGCCTAGCTCCGGTCGAACGGTAATATAAATATATACCGTTCTGCTTCAACATTTTCCGCGCGTCCAAGAAAACGCGTTTTGCTAATGTTCTACATAACGCATCTAGAAATATCAAGAGCCTGTACAAAAAAAGTACTAACGCACCCAAAAACTTAACCCCACTAGACGCTAATCTTCAAGATATGCCATCTATATATCATTTCCGAAAAATCGCGATACGATGACCGCCATTTTGGAAAATATTAAGGTCGCGTGATTTCCCGCGATATCCCGCCGCCTCATCCACATTGCCTTAGCATTAGTCGTCGATGGGTCACATCATTCTGAGCATGCGCGATGCACGTGGTCTTGAACTTGAAAACAAACATGGTGCTGTGTTTCGGACTTTTTACCGCTTCCCAAATTGATCGAACTATAAATATTTACCATGTATGAAATCCCCCACCGAAAAGGGATAAAATTGTCCGTGAACATCATTGGATTCTAAAACTCCATCACTTTGGTATGTTTTGTGTTTGGTAGTTGTCTGAATCGATCTCAAAATTTTTACATTGCGTCGGTTAAAGAGAAAGTAAGACGTCTACTCAGACGTCTTGTAGAGCTAAGTCATGCCTAGAATATGAAAACAATAATCCGATGTAAATATGATTCACGAGAGAGAGATTTATTGTTTCAAAAAATCATCAACAAAGAAAAATACAACACAAACTCCGTCTCGCTTGAAGATCGACTGAAAATATTTCAAAATGTGAAACTTAACACCTAATTCTTCAAGCCAGAGCACCAGCATCTAAAGATCCCCAACAAAACTGTTCTTAAAAGTATTCACGGAATCATGCAAATCACGAAGTTAACGAATATTTAACCAATCGGACCACTCACAGGAACTATTTTGTCAACCGATACACAACCATGGACTGTTCAACCAACAAATTCAAGATTTCACATTAGGTCAAAGAAAATTGAAGCAACGTTAGAACATCTCCAAGAACCTTCGCTAATACCATAAACTCTCTAAAAAATAACATCTGCTATCCGTCTTCATTCACAATGTTGATTTCAAAGCAGCTCAGCAGGTAATGGCATTTAGCCAGACATTTCAAGTGTTTAGTTCAGATATGGAGACATTATTCACCTTAATGGATACAAGCACTGGGAAAAAACCTCAATCCACCTGAAATTATTGATCGAGACTATAAAGTATAACCTTGCCCGTAAAGAAAAAATATACTCATATTATGAAATCGAAATCGCTTATTGTTCTAATTCGCAGTAAAGTTTCAATCAAATTTGCTGACAAGGCGATAGTAACGTATGAAAAGGAAATTACTAAAATATTATGAAATGGCAACCGACAGTAAAATAACCAGTTAATACAGCTTAAAAGGCTTAAAACAAATATATACTTGAGAATACAATTCCGCCCCCCACCCTCACACCATACAAGTAGTAAAAATTGTTAAAAACTATCAATCTTAATATAACAGAAATAAATTACATGAACTATTCACAATGGCTGTCATGAACTGTGAAGAAGAATACAGCAACACACGCGATGACGTGACAGGCACACGAGATCAGCGGACTAGATGGATTAACGATTGGCTTGTTCTAGCCAACGGAATACGTAGACTGAAATGCTAGCGTCAATTCCATTCAAATATTCGCATAAATGGAGCACTTTGATATAGAATGATAAAAGTGAAAGGGCTAGAATAGTATGAAGCTGATGATTTGTTGTGGACGATAATATCACAATTTCTAGTAGATCAACGAAAAAATGAGTATAATGAAAAAGGGGATTATTTAAACGTCATCAGTTTGAAATTTTAATGTGGATAGAAATGTCTATAGGATTTGTTAATGCGTAGATAGAAAGGTAAAACTTTTAGAAATGTCTATAGGATTTGTTTATGCGTAGATAGAAAGGTAAAACATTGCTAAGAGAATAAACCGGGACGCCAGGAAATAAAGCAGCCCGGACTCATAGAAACATCACCTGTACGAACATGGATTGGTGATAACGCTTAACTGGGATTACAGGCTCTGTGTTTCAGATGTAAACAAGCTTACATTATTTTATCAATACAAGCCCTCGAGCGATTTGTTAAAACCAACCCTGTGCACTTTCACACTACGCTGATTTGCTTACGTCTTTCCAATCTCTCTTGCGAGGAGAATATTCACACGAGAACGCCAGTCTATCTGCGTACTTAACTCTGACATGGTCAAGTCTATACTAAGACGATTACTTTGATCCAATATCAAGCCAACAAGATCCCTATTACATAACGAGGATTGTCATCAACCCGTTAATCCTTAATTACTCAATTGATTGATATAATGACGCCGATAGTGTTTGGTTAATCCGACCGAAGACCAAGAGTGATTCCTGTCACATTATATTAGTTATATATTGTTAATTGGAACTGAGATCAATCCCGTTTTCAAAGTCAATGTTTCTCAGGTACCGGAAACTGCTGCCAAATGGATACCCTCCAACAACACAATAAGCTCCCAGCGTGCAGGTGGAGAGGGATAGAGAGAGGGAGAGAGAGATGGAGAAAGAGAGAGAGAGAGAGAGAGGGAGAGGGGGAGAGAGGGTAAGGATATAAACGTTCAGACCACCACATTAACAAAGAGGTTAGTCTTTCTTTAAAAACCAATCTATACCCATGAGAAATCTTAAAATGAACACGGCACCTATACAAGGGGTGCTAACAAGTCTTGCAGACAAATAATATAGAGGAATACTTTAACCAGGGTACACCATACATAAGCTACTAAATGCAACGTGAATCCCACAATGATAATCAAGAATCTCATTCATTTAACCCTTCAACTGCTTCATAGCACACTTCCACTTGAATGAGACATCAAGGCCACTTGTGATACGAAGTCACACACAGAAACATTTACACGGAAGTGTCCAAGCCCAGTTCCTCCATGAGGTCCGGTTTATCCATCCATTCTATGTCCGGGTCGGAACTTGGCATTATCAAGCACATAAAACGTTTTCCTGTTTTGCTATCCACAGGGAATATGGTAATAGGCGTGAAGTGCGCATTCTCGGAAACATAAGCACACAATTTCCTGTATACATCCGGGAAATGATGCCGCAAACTAACGCCACGTTGTCGCAGTTGGCGCTGAATATTAATGAAGCAAACTTCCCGCGCTTTTTTCTCGGCCATATTTTCCGTGAACTCGGCTCCTGGTACTGCAGTAAGGATGAGGGTTTCTGGGTCAGTCTTTGGTTGCGGCGTCTGTCGGGGAGTTCTGGCATTACTCAAACGAAGCTTCATGCATTTCTTAATGGCAGGTCCTTCTCTGCGGGGGATCGGAAGCGATGGAATTAGATCACCAGCAATAATTACAACCTCAATGACATACTTGATCTCGGGATTGTAGGAGCGGCACATATCTTCAAGTTCCAAATGCTGTTCCCCAAATAAGTCCGTATGTGTAATATCTGGCACGGTGATAAACACAGGGGGTGAGGGGAGTGACTCCCATCCTTTCTTAACGAAACTATCAGCCTCTCCTGGTGACGAAAAGACGAAGAGAAGACAGCCGCGCCCGCGTTGGAGATAACCAGTACGGGCTATCCGCGTGAGTTCGGTGGATATCTCGACGTCGTCGTGAATCATTTTGATGACGTGTTTACACAGACTGTTAGCTCGGCTGTAGAGGCATTTCTTTTTGTGGCGTTCCCAGTGTCCTTTTCTACAGTCTCTGCTACAGTAATAGGTGTAGCAATTGTGGCATGACTTGAAACTCGTCCGAGCTTCGTTGAGTTCCGCTTTTGCTTTGCACTTCCTGTTCCTACATTTCACTGAGACAGCTTTCTCGCCATCACTTGGCCCCGGGATGTCACCGAAAGCCGGCGGGGCATACCGTACAGGCGACACATCTCCATTAGTCCTGGGACTTTGGATCAGATTCCCAGCCTTGATATCCTGGATGGCATTGGAACTCTGACGCGGAGATTGAGCCTGTCCAAGGAGTCGAAAAGCCCGCTCCAAGGGCGATTCATTTGAATCCACTGAGGGTGCTGGGTCGGCATGAATCAAACTCTTGGATTGGGGTGGCAATGCTAGTAAACCATCTAGTACCTCTTCTAGAGAAGAATGCGTGGTTCTGCTGCGGATAGTTTCATTGAGAGCGTTGTTGTCACTGCGCTCAGAGCGATGCGATCGGCGCCGAGCTCCCGGAGACTCCTCGTAAGATAGGTGTACGCTCGCAGAGGATTTGTTAAGTGCATCGTTAACGACCTGTGGATTGGAGGTGTTCGGATAGCTGCTGGGTCTCGGCTGCTGTTGCTGCTGCTGCGGTTGGAAAGACCCGTATACGGATGTAGTCTGTATAGGCTGCTCTACAGATCGGATCACTTTATATTGCCGCGGGCGAGAGTTGGCTTCCTCGGGTACTTGCTCCTTGTTGAGCGCGCTTTGAGATGTTCCCGGCACATACACGTATTGTCGATGCACACTGGACGTGTTGACAGGTTCCCTGTTCTGTTGATTCACTACGCTGTCCGTATTGCTATCTCGCGAGACCTCGCCGGACATGTTGATGTTGTACTGAGGTATATGTTGCGAGCGATGCGGTGGTCCGCGTTGGTGTCCCATATTGACGTGACTGCTATCAGGATCATATCTGATGTTGTTGACACCGGGGCTTTGGTAGTATTCCGATATAGCACTCACTGGGGTCTCGGCGGTTGTGGAGATAGTGTTAGGACTGCCACTAGGTGTACTTGAGCCAATCAACGAAGAGCCTCTCGCACTATCTGCTATGGAGTCATTGGCGGAGGGATACATTGATCGCGATTTGTCACCTACAATACTCTGACTGACCCTCCTATTGTATGGTCCTGGGCCCTCAGGTTCATTGGAATATTCTGGCACTAATGGTCTGTAGGAATCCATAGGAGAGGTAGCATTTGGAGTGGACGTACAGAGCGGGCCGGTCTCTTCGCCGCCGGTTGTTGACGTAGCAGTGGTAGAATCAGTCGACGTGTTCAGCGGGATCGTCACCTCGGATTTGTACACGTGCGCTGGCGACTTCGACCTATGCTTCTTCGGTTTCTCTATAGTATCATCTTTGTCACCGGAGGTTTTTGTTTTTGACTTCTTTGACTTCTTGACATTTTTCTTGCTCTTTGAATGTCTGGGTTCCTGTGAGGGTTGTACGTTACCTGGCAAAGACACACTGTCCCGCTGTAGATCCGGTTGATTCGGGCCGGTTCCATCCTGGTCAACGTATGATTCACGACCTATCACGGGATGGGCGGAACTGACAGGTGCATCAACTTTGACCGGTTGCAAATTGAACGTCTGACTTGGAGACGCCTTTGACGTATCACCTGGAAGTGTAGGTGTGGTGGCGTAATCATCAGCGGGCTTTGATCTATCTGCGCTAGAATCAAGTGACTGGTCGCGCATGCGCATATACAAGTCTTTGGCAGTTGTCTTACCTGTATCTAATGACGACGATGATGTATCTATAGGTCCTTGATAAGATTTGACAGGTACTTGCTGATAACGCGGTTCGGATTGTCTCTGTTTTAACTTCGTACTAGGAAGCTCAAATACACCAGCTTGTGACTGGACCGGAACAGGTGCACCTATATAATTAGCACTTGATGGCACCACGTGAGTAGGCTGAGATACTCTGTGCTGAATTACAACGGGTCGAGCATTGACCGGTACTGCATCGGCAGCATCAACAGCCTCCAGTGACACAGGTGATACAGGCGCACGAGCATTAGGTAACGGCACGACCTCCTTCTTCTGCCGTATGGAGGATCTATACCAATCAGGAAGAGAGAGTTTGTTCAATGACCTGCTGATCCTCAGCTCCGACTCCGACTTATGAGCGTCACTCTCCTTATTACTGTCAGTCAGACTTCGATCTTGTATGGAGCTGCTGTTAGAGCTCGTCCCAGTTGGCAAAGCACCCAGACTCCTGTGCTTTTCGAGGCCATTATCATTGTCAACACAGACGGACAGTTGGTTCTCACCTGTCAGGTTGGTAAGGCTCTTGGCTTTATTAGGATATTCATCAAGATTCGTTTCGTACACCAGTGGGGTTTCGCTGACTTCACCCGTATCGATATCCGTCTCATAAAGTGCTGTGTGAGATTTCCTGTCAACAAAAAAACTTCCCGGATCTACAGAAGATAGAGACTTACTTCTGCGGACTACAGTCGCATCTGATGAATCCGGGTCAACATAATCCAAAGGTTCGAATGGAAGGCCTGGATGTCGTTCTAATTTGCCATCAGCGTTAAGATTGAGTCCACGTTCTTGACTTCTGGCAGCGATGAGTTCCCTGGCATTCCACACCGAGTCCACATAACTGTTTGGTGGCGGTCGTGGGCGTGCTCTGGCAATCTTCTGTTTGATCTCTTCTGGGTCACTTTTGTGTCTTGGTGCTTGGTGCGTGTCACTGAGGTCAATATCCACCAGGAAAGGTTTTATTTTGCGAGGGGCACTCTCAGGAATTGCCCCGTTGTCAACACTCTCTGGCGGTTGGGAGCTGGAGCGTTTACCTATTCCCAGGAAGTCAGCACGATAGTTGTTTATCTTAGAACGACTCTCTGGTGTTTCCTTCTCAGGGAGTTCATACTTCCACAAGTCTGATACAGGTGTTCTCTCGTCCCGTACAGGTAGATTTAAAACGGACGTGTACTCGTGAGCAATCCGGCCTTTCTGCATGGAACTCTCGCTTGTCGTAGTGTAAGGTACGAGCCCCTCCCTGCCATTGTTACCTGAAGTATAAGATTTGCTTTGCTTAATGACAGGGGTAGTTATTGATCGCACCACAGCGTCATTATCAACAGCTTGCATTGGCCTGGCTGGAGGGTGCTTGACATTTGACATTACATCGATCACTGGTTGTGTAGTAGCCTGTTGAATGTCCTGCTGTGCATCAGCTGATGGGGCTTCATGGTCCGCACCGACGGGCTTCTTCAGAATACCTTTCAGTTTCTTCTCTGTCCTTTTCTTTGGCTTTGAATCATCAGCAAGGGCGTCTTTTGATTTCTTCTTTTTCTTCCTGTGTTCTCTGAGAGATTCTGTGCTATCAGTTGAACTGAGTACAGCCTCCTGGGAAGGGTGGACATGATTAAGACAGGGTGTATCTCGTGTTTGAACAGTATCAGATACACGACTCGGTGACTTAACTCGATAGGAATTACTTTCCACTTGAAAATTATCATGATATGATGAACGTTCTGATGTTCTGGTCCTTACCAACTGATAATTGCGGTGCCTTTCTGGTGATGACTCAGCATTTCTGTAACTAGAAGGTGTCACTTCTGGGAGCCTATGGTAAACTCTTCTCTCGAAATCCAAACGGCTTCCCAGTGGGGGTATATAGGGCTGGCTTGGATTGGTGGCCTTTACTGGATACAAGAAATGATCCGGCATCTCATGGTCTCCCGATGGAGGTCTGTATTGGGTAGTTCTTGGCTCGTAACTATGTCTTTCTGGGGGAGGTTGATGACTGTGTGATCGGTAGCCATGTTGGAAATGTCGTTCGGGCGAAAGGCTAGCTGGTCTTGGTCTGTAGGCCCCGTCACGAGCTGGACGTCGTCCTCGCATTGTACCGTAACCAGGGGAGTAATCTTTGACTGGTTGATCCACGACATCCTGATGAGGGTGCTGCTTGGATCTGTCCACCACCTTTATCACCTGGCCCTCATCCGGTGCGTTATCATCCTTCACATAGAAGAACTGCTCGTGGGGTGACTTATGGCTGGGTCTCGCAGGTAAGGTAACAATCTCCCTCACCTCGATGGCTTCTTGCGATTCGTCGTCACATCGCTGAAACTTCTCCATGGCAAATACAGCTTGGCGTTCAGCGTAAGCTCCTACAACTTGTTCTGTTACTCTGTGTATCGTGTCATCTAGCTGTCTGGACCAAGCTGTATCTTTGTGGGAGTCACTCTCGTTGTCAATTATCTTTTTTACCGTTGTTTGAATCATAGCTTCAATTTCTGGCATACTTGCGTTTTCTGGAAGCTGGCATTGAATACTTCTCACCTCGGGAGCTTGTTGGTGGCCTTCAGGTTGTTCGATAGTGATTTTGAGATTCCTTCGTTTCTGGTCCGGGCTGGATTGTGTTGAGGCATCCATGATGGCTGCCTGGCGTGGGGTTTGTACCGAGACATTAACACCCTGGCCTGCGGATTGGAGAACAGCCTGTGTTTGTCGAATTACCCCCTCCTTGTCTTCATCACTGATGACACATGATGTCGATATCATCACCGTGATATCCCTGTTTCTGGCACCCGCAGTGCCATGCTGAGAGGAATTCGCCATTGTTTGTGCTGCGCTGGCAGTAGCCACCGTGGCCGCCCTAGCTGACGCCCTGGCAACAGCAATGTAGGGGTTTTCCCCGACAGCCTCTGCTGAAGCTACAGCTGACACCATGGCATCTGATGCCGGGTATTGCCCTCTGACTCCCCCATCTTCTCGCCTTGCTAGAGCCGTAGAAGTCGCTAAAGCTCGACATGACCGATTCTCACCCGCTGACGAGTCCGCCACACCGAATTCCGTGTCCTTCTTATTCACAATCAGAGGTTTCTGACTAACTCCTGTGTGAAGCGCCACGTCATGGCAAGATTCGAAATCATTCTCTGCCATCGCCGGAGTCGCATTCAAGCTGTCAAGCACACTTCCTTCATCAACTTGATCTCGTTTTGATGGCGGTTGTGGCCTCCTGCCAACCTGCTCCTGCGTGGGGTTAGGTACTTCATCAGGGAGGGTATAATGGCGAGCTGACCCCACGCTGGCACTGTTGTAACCCCCATTAGCATCATTATCCACTTCACTTACACGTCTGTCAGGTACTGGCTTCATCCCAGGAGTGACATTTCCAACATGAGGTTCTACGGCGATAGGTATTTCAGTCCGTCTGTGGCGGAACTCACAAACATCTCTGTCTGGTTCCCTCCTTTGTGACAATGCATTAGTAGAAATACGGTTACCAGAGAGAGATGACTTGGGGCTATTGACGGGGTCTGTTACATAACCACTAGGCGAATAATCCCTCGATGCTTTCGCAATACATTCTGGCTGGGTATTGGGAGCCTGAATAGTTGCTTCCCTCTCACTTGCTAAGTGATTTAATAAAGATGGCGAGGATTTGGAAGGGGAAGTGAACTCGGGTTGTTTTAGTATAGGATCATCTTGGACCCTGAATAAAAACCTGTTTTCTTCTTCGCCGGGATTTCCTATTTGAAAGGTCAAATGTTCAGAAAACGTAAGCGAATTACCGGCGGGTGATACTGATCGGTTGCTGCTCGTAGAATCGAGTCGGTCGGTGTTTCGTTGACGATGGGGAGAGAGTGTTTTGATTTCTTGATCCAATTCAGGCTCTGGTTCTCTATTCATAGCTGCTGAAGATGGAAGCGGATGTGACACAGACGCTGCTGAAGACGGAAGCGGATGTGACACAGACGCTGCTGTCTTGGATAGCAGCTCTCTATCCTCATCATAAATGACGCCATTATCAGCGTTATACACCACGTGTTGGGCTACAAAAGCCTCCTCCACACCACCACCCTCATCACACGGAACACTTGTGGAAGCAGTAACCTGGGGAATCCCCACACCTGTGTTTGCCTCTGTGTCCGTGTCAACAAATGTCTGTGGGCGCCAGGAATCACCTGAATTCATCGATGAATCAACAAGGTGGGGGGAGTTACCTGTGTTCTCAGAGTTACCACGCGCTGTAGCGGCATATTGATTACCTGGGCTAGGCACACCTATGGCCATGCCGCTGTCACGAACAGCCATGGCTCCCTGTGAGGTCTGGGAGGATCCGTTATGATGACAATCAGAGGATGAATCACTCACATTATGCTCCCGCCGAGATGATATAATATTGATTATCTGGGATTCAATCGCGTCAAGAAGTTCTAAGTCGGCTGGTTGCGCTTGATCAATGGTAGCGCGTGTGTGGACAGCTTCGTTATCAGCAGGTACAACAGCGTCTACAGCATCCACGTTGTCATGGTGACCATGGCTAACCACTGCGACATCCTCTTCGCCTCTCTCTGGGGACGTCTTGATGACAGGCGCTAAGTTTGATGCAGGTGCGAATGACGTCATTTGGTGTCCGTTTGATGACGTCCTATAAGTTGTCGATTGGCTTACGTCATCTGCATCTGTTTGTTGGCTCCTTGGGCCAAGGCGTTCACACCCGTCGTTATCCCAATTATCAAATTTGTCGTTAGGTGAGCTGTGCCCTGTAATGTCACCGGAAGTGACTACATCTGTATTAGGTATATGTTGCGTTCTTGTATAATCCTCCTTGACTATGATGCAGCTTTCTTTGCCACTCGTAGTTTCGCACCTATCTTTGATATGTTTTTCAAAATGATGCGTGTTATCGATGGTTTCTTCTTCGAAGCTGATCAACGCGTCCGGTGTGGCGTCATTTACGCTAACGCGACGCGTGCTGTGACCGCCAGGCTGTAGCTCGCTGATGAGGAAATTGACGTCAGTTGTTGCCTGGTGCGGTTTTTGCTCGTGACTCTGTGCTTGTGGCGACGGATGTTGTGTGGCAAGTACTGGCCGAGTACCGTCGTCATTATCATTCGCGCTAAGCAGCTGGTGTCGGACAGGTGCGCTCACACCTGCCCTGACCTTATCACCATCTCGCTCTCCTCCATCCAGTTCAGTTAGCGTTAGTGGGTTGAATGTACCTAGAGCTGTTAGCGTAGGTGATATGGAAGTATCGCCAACAGAGTTATACGTTCTATCAATCGCTGATCCAGAGAGTGGAGGGTTAGCGTCTTGGGATGGAGTTTCTGATTGATCACCTGGATTGTTGAGAGGATTGACGGGGCTTTCTGAGTTCGTCATTTCTACAGATAAGGACTCGCCGCTGGTCCATGTGACTCTGTCTCGAGCGTATTGCGAGCTGCGGTCCATGTAGGGACCAATTATAGCCGTGCTAGCTGGGCTCAGAGGCATGTACCGCTGACCTATATTGTCACCAGCGAAATCCTCAAGGTCAGAGAATGTCACTTCCATACTTCCAGCCTCCCCGGAAGAGTCCGTGCTGACATCATCATCTTCCGCCGACTTGCATTGCATTTTGGGGAATTTATAAGGCGTTACTAATGCCGGGGTTTCTGTGTGTAGTCGTTTCAAGTTGTTTACGCCGTGATTGGGCGTATCCATGCCCTGATCATCTTCGCGGCTGGTACTATCATCGTCATCAGAACTTTTGAAATCATCCGAATTCTCCTCAGTTATCGTTTCCAATGTTCGATTGAACAAATCATCCGAGTCAGAACCGGAACTATCCAGACACCCTTCTCGGATGAGGAATTCTTCCAGTATTTCGATGAGTTTGTCGTTGTCTATGGCTAATCTACCACCTGTTGTCACCTCGTATCCGAATTCAGTTTGCTCCAAGTCGCCCTCAGCTATGCCGCCCTTAGCAACCAATGTTTGCAGGAACTTTTGCTGCAATCTCCTAGGCAAAAAATCCCTCACGTTGAATGCCTGTAACGTTGTATTGTGAGAGGGCTTACCTCGATCAGATTCACCTGTCTGTTTCCCTGACAACTGATTATTCCCTCCAGGTGTGACGGGATTACATTTATCAGGCCCGTTATATCCAATGTTATCAATCACAGTATCAGCGTTATCACGTGCAACATGGTCTCGATTCTCCTCGTCGCCCCCGCGTACATTCCTCCGATCAATATCCTCACCTCGTGGACTTGTCTCCAGACTGCTTTCAGCGCTGTGAGTCGAGTCCTGGTCTGAGAGATACAGGTAGGAACTCGAGTTGTATGTGGAATCCATGGAAGGCGACTCCTTCCTGGTACCCAGCCTGGATACCGCTCCATCTCGTGAACTAGGTCCAAGTTCAGGGGTGGAGGTCATATAACGATCGCCCGAGGTGAAGGTCAGCGGGGATGATAACAGAGAGCTGTCCGGCTCGTCTTCGTCGTCATAGCCGGAAAGGAGAGAATCGTCCAGAGCTGTAAGGTGGAGGAAATCGCTCGAATTCTGTTTTTGCTTTGTTTTTGAATTTAGAAACAGAGGCGGAATCGATGGTGTTAATCTGACGTCACTTGGGACTTCCATTTTACGGATGAGTTCTCCTTCCAATGAGGTATCGGCTTCTATTGATTCTGTCTCATATTGGAAGGATCCGTTTGACTTACAGCTGTCAAATTCGCCGCCAGCTGTAGAGCGTGGCGGACCTATAGCTCGGATCACATTGCCTTGGTTACCGGTCAGATCATCGTCATGGTAATCTGACCTGGCTTTGTTAGATTCCCCATTGTCCTGCTCCAACAGTATCTTCCACGAGAAGATAATGGTGAGAATGGTAACTATGGCTGAGGTGAGGAAGCGCTCGAAGGGTCCGTCTGCCGGGTTAACTACGGTATTCCCGACTCGATCCATGGCGGGCAGCAGTTATCCAATCAGAGTCAAGAAACACCTCTCATCTCGTCGATAGTCCACACATGACGTTATCAATAGACCAGCCACACACAACCCACCTGCAACAAAAACAACGCACATTTACATCTGTATATGCCAGGCATGTACAACTCCAACTACACGACAAATTTTCAACGCCATACATGACATATATGAGTAGTGGAAAGCGAGCGGGGACTTGGATGACCCATTGACTCGAGTCACCATAGTGTTGATTTACCCCAACCCGAGAGATAGCGCACATAGCCTGCTTACATACATCTCATACAAACCGCACCCACCAGATGTGCACTTGCGTTACAATGCAAGTCTCCATGAGGGGTTGGGTCATTGCCGACGTATTGACTCAGTGTACAATATGATCAACCCCGACCACACGATTCTCTCTGGAACCCAAATAAACTCACCCCACCCACACGATTTTCTCTGGAACCCCAATAAACTCACCCCACCGGCACCCGTCCTCGACTGGTCCTCAACTCGCAATCATCATTTTTTCGGCTTTATGCTAACCAAATTGGGGTCAAATGCAAATTAGGTAAGGTTGTATGTTAATATGGCTTTAACATCTGGGGCGTTGATCCAAATGGTTGCATTATTGATTGACAAAATCAATACTAATGTGAGCTTGGGAGTTGGGTTTGACTGGCTTACAACACTGCAAACCGGGAAAGTGCCTTGATCTTAATGTACGCGTCGAAGTGCAGCAGACGGCGGCTCCTGCACGCGGAAGCAATCAATGGCATCGTCCGCGCCGGGGACTGTTAAAAAGTAGTGATATAAAGGCATGCTTGTAATTATGGGCTAGCTATCATCCCCCTATAAATGGACACGTGACTGAAACTCACATTGAAGTTCCGCGATGGATCAAAGGACAAATGGGTCCGAGTGATATTGCTTTACACCTGGACATATTAAAAGTGACAATGTCACGATAAGTGGTAACGACGATGAATGCGAAATGAAGGCGGCGATTGCAGCGGCCCCGTGACGGCACGCGTTCCTCCGAACAACTGCTAGGTGGGATATACACAACCACTGTCATAACGTTTACCTATAATTCATAACGCACTTCCATCACAGGCAATGGAAATATATTTACGGTCGCTCATGCACTTCTCGTTCACCACGAGATGAATCCGATTACATATACACATGAGCGACGATTAACATATGAACAGGTCATGACATTAACATAGTTGCGTGTATGACAAGTTTAATTGAAGTGTTTGGGTGAGCTCAGCCAGGTCTCTCATCAAGGTCTCCCATTCTCCCTATGTTGGTGGACATGCTTGACAATGACACAGCGCGATTCTAATCGACCCGTTTCTAACCCTGGTAAATACAATTCTCACCTGATTGATACAATTTTCACTCGGGGTGTTTTCATGTGTGCGATATTGAAAGATATTACAAATCAGTAGAGCCACTTCACAATACACTCTTGTAGCCTGGTAGCACGAGTGCGCCAAGGTGGCGCCTTATATATCGACCTAAACTTACCTTATCTGAGCCTTAGTCTCTCCTTCCTTTTAGTTGCTATTTAGTTTGCTATATTGTAACATGCCGACAACTTGATATATACTCGAATAAACGTGCGCGTTTATGAAAAAAAACCCACCGCTTAAAATCGACTCGGCCCCGGAAGTACAATCAAGGCCGGATGTAGACTGGCACTTACACTGGTAGTACAGCGAAGCAAATTTTCGCTTTAAACTCACTTCCATTGTGAAAAAAATAGTTACCCCAAATGTTTGAATCGTGACAGCTCTGTAAATCCACGAATATCACCTGGACAAAATATCGACCTTTTATTCCGTGTGATGCGAAACACACAGACCATTAATTATCCTGCCATCTCAACTGTGATAGCCTCAATTTATGTCATTGAGAATGGGGTGGGAACAGCTGGCAGTTCCCGTGAGTAGCGCCACAATCACGGTCACACTTATCCATAAAGTAGATCCACGCTATTACTCCGCGTGTTTATCTCCGTCTTTCAGTAGCTGTAAAGTAAACTGAGCATATCCTGTCATTGAGTTAAGTACCCGATCTTTACAATTCCTTCCAATATTTGTTTCACCTTTCAAAATAGAACTCAGAGGGTTGTATGGTTTGGTCCCAGAATGCATTCGCTCCCCTAAACCGCGGTTTCTGTGTAAGTCCAACGTATTTACGATACCATTGAAGGATCTTTGAAGCGAGCCACAGTAGTCAGCTGGTCAGTCACAAAGCGGTGTATTGATTAGTATTGCCACGAACCAGTAAAAGTTGAACATGGCTTGTGTTGAACGATCGTGACGCCATTGGGATATTTTAATAGCATCTGTATGCTCCTCTGTTATGCGTTTTATATTGCATTAAAAGCAACTAACTGCGGATCCACACTCGGGTGGTGATCAAAGGAGGAATGTGGCAAGGGTAAGAGGCGTAGGTTCAATTCGTTGTATATCTCAATGATTTGGGCTATTTGGGGATGCCTGCGAGATTGTGCGTGAGTGCGTGTCCTTATTGGGGGTGGGGAGGGTTTTGCTTATTCAGAGCATGAACAGCTGGTCAAAACGAATTGATTTTTCTGGAGTGGAATTGGACAACACCTGTGCCGTGCACATAACGTGTGTATTAGGATTAACGCGGCGATCGCACTAACGACTAATAAAATGTCAGTTTATGAGAATATTTTTGGCGTCACGATCCACTATTGATATCATACATCGTAGCCTTTGATCGATATACCCACGGAGTTATGTATAAGGTATGTTATAATGCCATGATGTCTCAACAGACATTACGGACAGAACCACGTCTTTATATTGATATATATTCCCCCCCGTCGTTCTACCAAGCCCCATTTTGCTTTTCCTGCTGCGGCAACTAATGTTCACCGCGTCAACACTCCCCCCCCCCCCTCTACCCACCCCAGCCTTTAACCCCGCCCTCTACCCACCCACCCCAGCCTTTAACCCCGCCCTCCCTGTCGACCTGTACGTCAGTCTTTCGTCTAGTCCATCCTTCTGTCTTGTTAGCAGTACTGGTCGATAATCGCATCAAAGTGAAGGTAATGGTAATCTTACCTGCATTCTGAGACAGGTAAGGCAACGGTACTGATTACTATAGAACGGTATGGGATATCCAATCGAAAAGCTGCGAGCACCTAACAGGATCAAGACTTTTCCATATCTAAGCCGTCCCATAGTTGTGATCCTTATGGCGCAGAACGGAATGTCAGTTGTATGTCTCTAATTGTGTCTTGTATTGACATGACCTTAAGTCACTCTGTAGTAGCCCCCCACCCCACAGGTGAGTGTAAGGGGCTTTCTTTACAGATCCATGGATGAATGACAGGTATCAGACGGAAGAACTCGTCAAGGTTGACAGGCAGGATTTAATTTGTTTATATAGGCTACAATAAATGTAAATAATTATTTATTTTGTGCGGATGACTGTGGGAATAATATCGAGGGAACTTGCTGGTATGTATTTGTGCGAGGTGTTATTGTGAGGCTGTGAGTATTAGATTATGTGTATATTAGTTGTGGGTGTATCAATATACGTATCGTCTTTGTGTTGATGGGTTGCATGAGGGACCAAGTTCGAAAAACTGAATGCCATTAATGACATTGTACATGATTGTGTGTTTATGTGTGAGTGCTGGGTGAAATACTTTACCAACACTGAACGATTGAATTCAACATCTTCCGGTCTCGAGTCGGAGACACCTCAACTAGAAAACATGGGGTCATTTTCTTCTGATTACAATAATATTCCTCTGAGATCGTTAAAATCATACTTCAGATGATTTGGATTATTAATCGTTCCACAACAGATCGCCAAATGGTATGCACAATAATTTGCTGACAAAGAATAATCTTTTTCTAAATTCACACCAATCGAAGAACTCAATTACCGCCCCAAAAAGTTGGCAGACACAACACAACCTATAAATGTCCTATGTGCTCTAAAAACAAACTTGATAGAGAAAGCATTTATTGCTCAGTGTCCAAATCATGGCTGAATTCTTCCTGTGAGTCGCTCCACCCAGATACCTTCCAGCTGCATACCCAGAATGCAGATCTCGAATATACTTGCTCCAAGCGTAAAGAGTATCCTGGCTCCAAGTTTCAAAGACTGCAAATTCAATCAATTAGAGCCTTAGAAGCTCTTTATCTCCAACTTACGGACCCAATTATTTGAGTTACAGGATACTATTACCCGCATCAAGCTGAATAAAAAAGAATCAAAGTCAATCATTACTGACTGCTTGTGCAAAAAAACCCCAATATGATGAAAGCTGAGATTGAATAATTTTCTGCAGCCTTTTGTCTAGGAAACTTCATTTACACAATGATGCAATTTCTCCATGTATTGGTTCATTGCACTCAGCCCACACTACCAATAGCTTACTTCAGTGTTGTTGTTACTCAAAAATAAATACCTTTTGACCACCTGGTGAGATAAATGCATTTTGCTTGCTGTGAATTGTATGTCGAACAACAATTAAACCTATCTTGATGACCAAGTGTGTCCTTTTTCTGTCCTACAAACATTTTTACCATTTCAGGAGACAACGATAGTGTTATGATTTTGTGTGTAAATGAATATTAACGTCATAGAACATTTTGTAACAATTTCAACCAAGATGAGCACCGCTCACCCCAAACATATGATAAAAATGATCGCCCAATAAGGGACTCGAACCCTTGACCCTCAGATGACTACTGAGAATAACAATCAGCTTTAAAAGTCTGATGCTCTACCGACTGAGCTAACCGGGCTACAGGACGTTCTGTGGCACACATCTTGAGAGAAGAAATTCCTTAGTGTATAATAGTGGGGAATTTCGTTAACTCTTAATCATTCAGTAGGAATAAAATCGAATTTTAGCAATAACCCAGAGAGTTAGAAAGTTATTACTACTGTTGACAACTGGTTTAACTGGTGCATTTGGATGACTAAGGACTTTGTGACTATGCATTGCAGGAACGTCCATTGAAAAACAATTCAGATGCACAAATATGTGGAGTGTTCATGCAATGATGGCAGGGTTAAATTGATCCTTATGAATCTCCACAAAAAAAAAAAAAAAGAAAGAAGAGTATGCATGAATAATACCAAGAGGGAAGATTCATTCTAACCATTTGAAATGGAATTCAAGGAGATATTAGAAATGGGGCCTTTCTTTATAGATTCGAGTATATTTATGCTCTTCTTTAGCGTTAGGAGAGAAAATAAGCAATCTGAAAGAGCGGCGCAACAGAAACGTCTTGATTTGAACGAGAATTATTACATGCTGTCGTTTGTCAGTATTCTATACGCAAGCTCTTTCCACATGTTTCTTTGATTTTCGAATGTTCCCCACTTGTGTGGGGATGAAAGAAATTAGTCTATAGACTCATTGTATTGTTCCTCTCCACGGAAATCTTTAGTAAAAGGCGAAAGATTTATGCGTGGCTGAAGAGAAACCAGAGTGGATAAATGTTGTGAAAATATAGTTTATGTATCCATGGTTATTCAGTGATATACAGGTGTGACAATTTCAAAGTCCTGGGTGAGTAAATCTTGATAGCTCTGAATTGCCTGGGAATGATAATTTATTTACAAGTTTCTAGATATTAATGAACACATATTTTCGTACTTTAACAGGGTCTGTCGTGCTGTGGTTTGATGTAAAAGACATGATAATCGACATAGATCATGACGCTTGTATGTCGTTATGACAGTCCAAGATCCGTTCATCATGGCTGGTGGCATTTTCTGTGTTTGACACGCGGACTGTGTTGCCAACCAATGACGTCGAGTTGTCAAAGAAGCTTGCGATTGACATGTTGAGGTAACTTAGGTGGAAGATTTTTCTGTTCTTCCATCGGTTAAGAAATTTCAGCCTAGAAATGCTTGATCTCTAATTAATACACATCTTCCATATAGCCATACTAGTGTGCCATTATATTGTAGATTGCACCTATTGATTGGTTTAGATTATGCCGTATTCATTGGAAAGTAAGGAATAATATTGATATATGACTGTAAACAAAGGGACAAGCAAGTGGTATGTTATGTCTATGTTTCGGATGATTTGCCTTGAATTTTCTGCAGCCTTTTGTCTAGGAAACTTCATTTACACAATGATGCAATTTCTCCATGTATTGGTTCATTGCACTCAGCCCACACTACCAATAGCTTACTTCAGTGTTGTTGTTACTCAAAAAAAAAATACCTTTTGACCACCTGGTGAGATAAATGCATTTTGCTTGCTGTGAATTGTATGTCGAACAACAATTAAACCTATCTTGATGACCAAGTGTGTCCTTTTTCTGTCCTACAAACATTCTCGACTGCCAGATTAAAAGACATATTCATCAGCATTTATCCGAAGCAGTTCTTTTTACCATTTCAGGAGACAACGATAGTGTTATGATTTTGTGTGTAAATGAATATTAACGTCATAGAACATTTTGTAACAATTTCAACCAAGATGAGCACCGCTCACCCCAAACATATGATAAAAATGATCGC